>JAJJWX010004852.1:0-600000 GCA_023529315.1 Papaver bracteatum
AATTTAAGGTTTAGCAACGTAACTGGCACAGAACGTGGGTCGTGCAACAGTTTATCTCTCGTTACGAAAGTCGATACAGTAGTTTTTTGTAACGGCTTCATCATTGCTGTATTTTTCTGTCGCAACAGTTTATAATCATATGACGTTATAATATCGCAGCAATGGCTTGAAACTGCTACACAGCAGGTCTTTCCGCACAGCTTGAAACTGCTGTAACCATGAAATCGTATGATACGAGTTCCAGATAAAATTACATTGTTATCCGATCCCTATGGTAGTCTTGATAAATTAAAACACCTTTTGACCGCTAAGTAAATATTTGTAACGTCAAAATAATTCCAAAGCCAATTTTGGACCGCTAAAACTAGGTACCTACTTTAAAAACAGTAGTTCAGCCGGCAAAGCTTTTCAAAAAACATTCACAACATACAAAATTCTCAACACACCATTGTTCTCATTTCTACACCACAACATTTGTATACCAAAACATACAAGTATAAATTTCCACACTACACTCACAATTCTTGACAAGTAAATTGTAAATGTGCGCTTATAAAGAATGTGAAAGGACATATAGCTAACTAAACATAGTCATTTCCAAAATTTGTTTTATTCTCATTTCCTAGAGGATATACTTGAAGGTTTTGTCTAAGATATCAAACTGAAAAAATGCAACAAATGATTGGAGAGTACTTACTACGAGAAGTATTAAACGAGCCTCTTCTCATATTCTACATCCTCAAATTTATCTAGAAGACCTAACTCGAATTTGTGATACCCAAGAGAACCTCGCACAAAGAATATCCATTCATGAGATACCATCCATGACATCCAAACATTACGAAGAAAAACAAATTCAAAATCCATTGAAGTACAAAAGAATGACAATTCAACTAATCACGAGAAGAAAACCAAAGTAAAGAACATTTTTAACGGATGAAACATTAACTGCCAAGGAGAAAATAGAGAACTCGGATATGACAAGGAAAGAAACCCGTTTCTTCGGTTTGAACATAGAGTTGTGTTTAATGACTCTTAAAAAGGAATTCAAAAGCGTAAAAAGGAATTATACCTGCACAAGTTGATGCCGATCCCTCTCAGTTCATACTCCTCAGCAAAAATGAAACATTAAGCATATACCTGCAAGTAAGACAAAACTAAAGGTCAGACTCCATAAACAAGATATACTTGAAGGTTTTTTGTTTAAGACATAAGAAACCTGAAAAAATGAAATAATGATTAGAGAGAACTTACTATCGAGAGAAACATTAACACTACGCTTCCTCATATTCTACATCCTCAACTATATCCACAAATCCTATCTCGAACTGCGATACCCAAGAGAACGTGCACAATGAATATCCATTCATGAGATACGGTCCATGACACATCCAGCATTACAAATAAAAAACAATTCAAACTCCACTAAAATAGAAAAGAATGACAATTCTTTTCTAAGGAGAAAACCTGTGATGAGAACATGTTTAATGTGATTAAAACTTCAATTGCAAGTTCACGTCTCCATTTACATAAAGTTGTGTTTAATGACTCCTTTCAAAAGCGTAAAGAAGAATTATACACGCAGGGTGATACGATCCTAGTGCAGTTCACTTCTCACTCAAGAAAAATGAACATTAAGCATAATACCTCAAGTAGATATAAGCGGAAGGTCAGATTCCATAAAGGAACTTAATTATATATGTGCAAGAAAGTAGTAGTACTTACCAGGATTTACATCTCCCATTGTGGCTACTACTTGCTTCATCGACTTTAAATGAAGCTACTGCACAATCACATATGAGGAAAGACCACTTACATATATACATATAGGCTAAATAGAAAACAAGAGCAATGAAAAGGAAAAGTAGATTCATAAGGGTTTTGTTCATACATATACCAAAAAGATCAGTTGTTTCTAGATTAAGTTAAATACTTCTTATGTAGCGCATATAAGTCTTTCCTTAAGGAGAATAGGATAAGACCTTTTTCCTTATGCACAAATGCATAAGAGTATGCATATTAAAGTGTGAACAAAAGCAAAAAAAATATTGAAGCCATGTGTTAGACATATATATAAGTGATGCAAGATGGCTGATATATCAATGAAGAACTTCATAGTATATCTCCAAAAAAGTAGTGAAGTCGTCTTAATTGTATGCGATGGACTTCTTGGGATGAACCACGAATCCTCGATTCCAACATCTTTAAAAGGTCTCCACAAACTGGTTAGCTTTTACGGTGCGTTCATCTGGCAGGAGAATGTCATCGATCAACACCTTCAAATAGTGGGTACAGCCGAGCCGTGAGCCATAAGTCCTTGCACACCGGTACAAACTTTACCAGTTGCAATTACATCATCATCCATGTTCAACAATGAACAACTGCTGCATACCTGCACGATAGAGCTTGGTGATAGGGCATCACCAGGTGAACTTGTTTGAGTGGTGGCGAGACGTCAAGACCAGGTGAACTTATGTGACTCTTTGAACCTGATTGAGGTGAACCAACATGATCTTGTGAAGAGTTATGACCATGTGAATTGCCACATGTTCGATCAGCAAGCTGATGATGACATTGTATCTTGGATATCCTTCACTGCATGGCATAATGTTCCAAGTCCTTCAATAAGAACTCCTATCTTGCCACTTAAGTCTTCCACCTTATTAGTAAGAGCTCCATCTTTAGACTTTAGTTCGACCACCTTAGCACGAGAAAGCGAGAGAGATCAACTTGTGTACGAGAAATAGGACCTACAAAGACGCACCGTCCTCTTGAATCCTTCCCAAACAATGAAGTCACTGCACAAGTTTCTTCTCAGGAGTACTGCTTCCAGGTTTTCCTTGATGTCTTCTAGCACCTTAGTAAGTTGTTCTGTAGTGTTGAGCATCACAATCACTTTCTTATAATACTGATCACTAGCTAGTATAATACGAGTTAAATAAGACTACATATAATCTGAAAAATAATTTGACTCACATAGTATGGTTGCGCACTAGGTAAAATCACCCCACCCTCCTGTGAATGAGCTTTAATCCACACATCGAGGTGCGATTTCTGCTTCGGGTTCATGGCCATCTAGATTCAAAAACACAATGAGTATGAATTAATCATTGTCCACAACAATTTGAGGTAAGTTGTATCATTGAAATGAATACCTACCGGTTAGAAGCTCTAACCAAACAATGTGGCTTACGACCAGGTATGGGAGAGTAATCATATTGTTCTCTTTTCCTCTTATTAATAGCTCTTTTACTTTGGACAACATCATTCTCATTTTCACGAGAATGTTATCCAATCCTCGACTTTACATTTGGAGGAATATTATCAATCCTTTCTTGATAAGTATTCCAAATATCATAACGGTCTAGGGGACAACTCGCACTTGAATCTCCTCCATGGATCAGACATCCCTTCACCATAATGGTCTTGAAGTCTCGGAGTAAATCAAATGCCATCGAAAATACTGAGCTAATGGTGGCATCCTAAATGTGTATCTCCCATAACTTGAAGTTAACTATAGAATGAGCAGAAATCATGTCATGAGGTAGATTTTGTACCTTAAGTTCATTCCAAACATCGTCCTTGTACTTGTCGGGTACTTTCCTCCAGGTTTTGTATGAAATAGGCACATGGGTACGAACCAGGGGCACCCTTCTGTCCGATTTTTGTTGCGTTGGCAGAAATAGGTAGTCCATATTCATCGACCTCCCTGTCGTTGCCATAATAACCGTAAAATACCAAATGTCAAAGCTTAAGATTGCGTAGGTGAAAACAAGAGCTAAAACAAAGCATCAATAGAACAAAACCATCCACATACAGATATGTAGTGACTTCTCATAAAAAAAGATAGCGCAAGTGATCAAACCAAACAATTCATAAAAAGCTGAAGTGATTTCTAATTTAAACTACAAAGTCAACACAAATAATATTTTCTAAACTCTCATTGTCGGTAAAAGAAGGCGATAAGCCGTAGGAAATTCAAGCTTATCTCCATGGACGTTAATTTATGAGGTGAATGCGACACACTGAGACCATCCTCGGGTGAAAGATCCGTTGAGTAGAACACTTGGGATACTTGAGACGCGAGGATAAACGACTCATCAACCAATCTATTGATACTTTTCATCTTGGACAAGTTAACCTTTATCACACTTGAGGTTGCATCAACTTGGCACCCATTACTTTTATCTTCAACTCGACCCAATCACAATAGAAAACCGTTTCTTCAAATTCCAAATAATTCAAATTGATAACTTGTTTAATGACTCCATAATAGGTAATTTCGGCTTCAAGGTAATTTGTGTCCGTCGACTTAGCTCTATGTCTTGTAATAGCTTTCATTGAGACACTGCTTGTTTTGTGATACACGCCTTCAGCATCACAATCTTGTGGGGAGAAAGTAAAGCCATTGACTTGGTATTTTGTATAAGATTGTGCCTTGAACAAGGGTCCTTGCGTGAGTCGCCAAAGAAGCTGAATCGAGTTTCATTGGCTTCTAACAATCGCAGAAAAAGATGATGTTCAAGTTAGTTGCATAACGAGAATTGAGAATTCAAGCAAAAAGAATCAGAAACATTTATCATAATTTAGAATATTTACCAACGTAAATGATTCTTGTTAACCTTTATTATAATTTTTCTAAGAACTCAATCGCTTTCATCACCAATTATCATATTTCTAACAATCAGTCGAGATTCATCGACTATACTTATAAGTACACAATAAGTTTAGATATGAGGAAAGACAACTGCTTTATTACCTCGTCGCGTAACCATAAATGGAAAGTCTTTAGGAATGCAGTTTGGACAAATGATTTCCACGACCATGAGACCTAACATAGGAATCATACTTCCTACGATCAAATAACAATTAGGAAAAGCGTTAGATCAATAACCCAAATATCAACACATCTACACACTAGATATGAAACTAATTTCTTCTTTTAATTACCTTTGCCAGTCATCAATGCCAACATATTTAGAAAGTATCCATGTGCGAGCTTGTTCAAACTGCACTTGATTTAAAGTGATGTCCTTGGCATTACTTAAAGGCATCTCATCAGCAAACTCGCCAGCATCATCCAGAAATGCCTGTCGAGTATGTTTATGAGTACCATCACCATCCTCTGATATGTCCTCCATAGAGTATAAGCTAGCTTCTCGCAGCACATAGCCTCTTGCAATGCACCCGTCAATGTACCTTCTATTGCGCACCAATCCTTTGAAACCTTTCATTTTGCATCAACTTGGCACCCATTGGCTTACTCTTCAACTACGACCCAATCACAATAGAATATTGTTTCTTCAAATTCCAAGTAATTCAAATTTATGATCTCTTTATGGACTCCATAATAGGTAATTTGACTTCTTTGTAATTTATATCCATCGACTTAGCTTTAGATGTGTAATAGCTTATCGATTACACACTATTTTGTGATACGCGTCAAGATCACAATCTGTAGGGAGAAAGTAAAGCCATTGACTTGGTATTTTGCATGTGATTGTGCTTTGAAGAGAGGTCCCCAAGAGTCGCCAAAGAACTGATAGGTTTCATTGACTTCTAACAATGTAAAAGATCATGTTTAAGTTAGTTGATATCAAAACAATAATTGATTTTAATACAAACCAATCTAAAACCTAACACATTACTAGTCGCGCAACCATAAATGAAAGTCTTTGTGGTTTGGTTGGAAGAACGATTTCTCGACTATGAGACTTGGTGTGGTTAACATAGGCATCATACTTTCTACAATTATATAACAATTCAAGCAGTATTAGATCAATAACCTCAATTATCAACAACAACTCATTATATAAAACTAATACTTTTACCTTTGCAGGTATTGATTCCTACATACTTAGAAAGTACTCATTTGCGAAGCTTGTTCAAATCGCACTTGATTTATAATAATGTACTTAGCATTACTTAGAGGCATATCCTTGACAAACTACTTCAAAGATCATCAAAGGCCCGTCGGTATGTTTGTAGTACCATCGCCATCTTTTGATATGTCTTCCATAGGTAAACTAGCTTCTCATGGTAAATATAGCCTCTTGCAATGCACGATCAATGTATCTTTGTGCACACCAACACTTTTAAACGCTTTCATTAACCTACAATCGTTGACAAAAGATTAATTAGCTCGATGTAATGGGATTGATGCGCCAACAACAAGTTATACGTCAATCTTGATCATGTTTGGCTCACAAAATTCTAAAACAACAAAGTGTTCTAGCATCTTCGGCTGAATATCAATGCACATCAAATGTGGCGTTATTACACAAACTCCTGAAACCTAGCATGTATTGATTCGATTCATTGTTCAAAATCTACATAGATTATATGTTTGCAAATAATGTCAATACTAGATATGCTCTAAGCCATCTAGTGTGTGTACATTACAACTTAAGAACAAAAAATTAGAGTGATAGCTAAATTAAACATGATATCTTAAAACATGTATTCCACAGTGAACATGGACTACCCCTACAATAACAAAAACGACTAGAAAATAGGCATGGAGATTTTGTGAGAAAAACATGATATTTCTAATTAACAAAGTAAGTTGCGATAGTTACCTCTCAAAAGGGTACATCCACCTAAATCGACGAGACTGCAGATTAGTGATTAAATCGCTAGATGCACCATCGGTGAATGCTAATTACAAAAAATGATGGAGGAAAATGTTTTCGACAACACATTGCTTCCACTACACTTGCCTTTGCTTTTAAAAAGGCGTTCTCTCGTTAATGACCTTCGCATACAGGACTTTGAAGAAGATACTTATCCGGTGAAGTGCAACTCGCAGATCTTTAGGTAGGGAAGTCGCGACATGAACCGAAAAGGAAATAGATGTTGCATTAGAACGTGATAATCATGAGACTTGAGGTTCTTTATCTCCTGAGGATTGATCTTGACATTGTTTGAAGATTGGAAGAGAAATTTGAAGGACCTTTAAGTTCTTCAAAATAGTACAAAAAGTAACTTTCTCATTTTTAAGCCATCGCAAAACTACCCTCTGCCATTGATGTTTTACCAGTCACTTCATCTGTGCAAAGCAATAACTTCTTTTTAATCCCCATAGCCTCCAAATCTTTACGCGCATTAGCACTATATTTTGACTTACTACTCCCCATTGTGTGTTTATAATATGTTCGTTATATTCTTCTCTGTGTGCATAACATCCGTGCAATGCCGAATAGAGTTTGAACCCAATTTGGCAAATCATTTAGGATTGATCTTCTTGAAAACAACCGTGATCAGATACCTCTTCTTCTTCATCAGCACCATGTTGGATCCTCTTTTACGTTTCTTTGCTAGTTGTTATCCTTTCCCTCGTTTGCATTTAGGATGACATTGCATCTCTTGAACCTTCAACCTCAAGTTAGTGGCCATGGAGTTGTACCATGTTCTACCCCACCAGCGAAATTCAATCTATCATCTCTATACTTGTGTTTTTTGGAAGCCATCTGGTGTCCAATGTAACATATCTTCTTAGCGAACGGCAGCCAATCAGTAATTGTATTTTATCCACAAGTCGGACACGATAATATCCATGAGTCGCATCGGATAAAGTACCTAATTTGGAAAATCATGGATAGACCATAATGAGCGCTTTTAATGGAGAAATTCGGTCTTAGTGGAGGATTCATATGTTATTACACCTTGATTCCATAAAAGTTTCAATTTATCTATCAATGGCTCTAAATATACATCAATATCTTTACCGGTGCTCTTGTAGGATGTCCATGATGCCAACATTGATAATTCCGCAACATAAAGTAAGAAGGAGCAAGGTTGTAAGGTCGTAAAATTACGCCAAAAGCGTAATTGAGTAAACATCCATTTGGGTTGAAGCCATTCGTTGCTATCCCAAGTGTAACATTCCGTGGCTCCTTAGCGAACTCACGGAGAAAATTTATCCGCACACCGCAAAGCTGCGTTAATCAATTGGATGTCACATCACATTCATATCTCGATCAGCTCTTTAGAATGCCGGTACATTACCTCTGCTATCCATGGAATCTTTTGTAAAACCTTCTTAGCCTTTCAATAATCGAAAAATGCCTTAAAGTCTTTTAGCATGCAACTTGGGTCAGTTTTCTCTCATCATTGAAAACTTTTATATATCTAGGTTCATTACAAATAGGACACTTCAACAATTGACTTTTATCCTTCCAATACAAGACACAATCATTTACACATGCATCATATGTTATATAATCCATCCCTAGTTCTTGAATCATCCTTTTAACTTCAGCAAACTTGCATGGCAAAGTATTTCCTTCAGGGAGCAACTCTTTCATCAATTCCAAGACTACAAGACATCGTTTCGAAATTCCATATTGGGTCTTTATGTTAGTCAGCATCATAGCAACGTAAAGGGAAGTTTTTCCCGAGGATAAAGATTGTACAAAGGTTGTCTTGCACGCTCATGTAGATATTGTCTTCTCTTACTCCTGCTAGTTCTAGCATTCTCATCTACTCTCCTCCAAGATTCACATCCGCACCTTCTCCAACATTAAGATTTACACATTTGTTGTAGCGTTAAGCGAAGGGCCGACAACAGGTCCTTTGAAGGATCAACTATAGGTTCAAAATTGTCATCTACATCTCCTACATTGGCATCTACACCTTATGTTAAGTTATTACCCCTATGTGATTGATGCGCTTCAACTACAGAACTTTCACCATGAAACGCATACACGGTTTATATGATGATACAATCCCATGTTTGAACAAATGGTACGAAATCTCACCAAGTAGCAGTGACCCTTTACCGTTATTACAGCGTTTACAAGGACATGAAAACATAGTACTCTCACCACCATTATTCTTGACAAACTCTATAAATGACCAAAATCCTTGTATATACTCTTCAGACTTACGGGGAGAATCCATCCAACTCTTGTCAACATTAGATGACATTTTTCCCTTCAAAATACAGACTTTACAAGATTGAATGAAGAAGTCCTAGCGGTAAAAGTTACGAATCCCTGTTAACATCGACACTACTTTCATCTTATAAAATAGAGTATAAGCTACAAGTAGCCTATGTAAAACCACTAGGATTATAGAACAACCATATAATTAGTTATTATCTACAACATAGCAAGGATACACTAAATCAAGGAGTCATATCAATTCTTAATACACTAAACTAAACCATTAAAGCATATGGTAAATGTAAAGAACTGAAATGGTAAATGTAAAAAACGATGTAAAGAGAGAGATAGGGAGAGAGGGTTCTTTCAGGTTTCAAAAATCTTCTTCTTTTTTAGTTTCTATATGATTTTTTAATTTTGAAAATAATTCAAAATCCAAAATAAACAAACACCTAGAGATCTTAAAAAGCTTAGCGTAGAACATTCATTTCATATCTAATATCATCTATCTAACACACCAATATGAAGACAACAAGTAAACAGAGAAAAATGGATGTATCACCTAGGTTGGCTTAATTTGCGCAACACAAATCTAACAGAACCATCATTTAACATCTGATTTCATTATCAAACCCCCATATATAACAAAATACTTCACATAATACTATCAGCAATACTCTTCATCATGGTTATTTCAAAAACACTTCTATCATAACCTTACAAAGCTAACCTTACAAAGAAATTAAAGATATGATTGTATATTACAATTAACAGCAGCACAGTAAATAAAGATACATGACTATCTTAATATCCTAGTTCTATGTGATTTTTTTTATTTGAAAAAAAATTCAAAATTAAAAATAAGCAAATACCCAAACTAAAGCAGCTTCACATTAAACCAAAACCATTATTCAACCTCTGATTTCATTTATCAAACCCCCAAATCAAACAGAGAAAGAAACTGACCTAATATTAATATCGAAACCCTAAATTTCAATTTTTTGAGATGTTAAGAAACAAAAAGAAGAAACCTTACCTAAATATCAACACGATTAATTGCGGTTAAATATCAATTACTCCAACTGCAGTAGTACAAGTGAAATAAGTTAGACCTAACATCGAAAAATAAAGATTAAAATCAGACCTAACCATTACAGATGAAGTTATTTTTGTTGATGTACTTACACAAAGTGAGTTTCATCGAGAGACTTGATTGTCTGTATTGAGATTTAGTTTTCTTATCCTTTGAATTTCTAGATCTAGTTCACAGAGAGTAAAGAGAGGGAGAGAGAGAGAGACATAGATAAAGAGAAAATTGTGGTGGAGAATGCGTCGTACAAAGAAAATAGGGGGAACTTAGGAAATATCCCGCCCAAATAAGGGTATAAACATCGAAAGGCAATTTATATTTGGGTGGAAAAATTTATGGAAGTGTAGGATGGTAGAGTGACGACTCGCACGCGTACAACTCAAAACAGTTGCAAATCATAACTAGTTCAAACAGTTGCGTGTTTTGTAACTGAAGGGAACTGTTGCAACATTTTCGCAACTAAAAATTCGCAACAGAAGCTAAGCAGTTGCGAATTCTAGTTACTAATCCTTGAATTTGGTGTAGTGAACCCAAAGTGCAACCAACTCTCGAGACATCAACACAAACTGGGGAATATTTTCTCAGGGTTTTGGTTTAGCGGTCACAAACATACGGCCCCGTACACTACGCTTGTATTAAGAAAGCGTGAAAAGGAATAAAAGTGGTCAATTAAATGGGGAAATAAAGGTGAAAAACGTTTTCACTCTTAAACACGCCGGTTACCACCTCCTCCCATTTAACTACCCTTTATTTCTTTCCGTAATGAGGCCAGGGTACGTTTAAGTCTCAACTTGTATAAATAGGTCTCACCTATTTCTATGTTGACAACAAGTCTTGGTCGGAGAAAAGTACATCACTATCGAAAGTAACTTTGCAAGCTCACCCAAAAAGCTTCAATCTCTTGCAAGCTTCCTAAGCTTCTAATTTTTTCGATACAAGTCGAGACACTACCGGAACTCTCTAGTCTCATCACCTTTCTTCGCTATCCTCCCAAAATCAACCCTTCTCCTCCACTTTGTGATAAAAGCAAGTCCGGAACGGACATTTCTTGGTTTAGGCAGGACTTGTATAGATTAAACTATCGAACCTAAAAAGTGCTCAACGTGCAAGCACATTTGTTTAGGGTTTAAACCAGTTTCTCACTCACCTACCGAATTTACCGAAATCTAGAAATTATTTTTACCCATAAACAATAAGACATCGACATAATTATATGAATGCTATTGTGATTATGTATGGGTATGAGGTGAGGATTTCATCCTAGGGAACAATGTTTACATGTGTTC
Source organism: Papaver bracteatum (assembly GCA_023529315.1). NCBI lineage: Eukaryota > Viridiplantae > Streptophyta > Magnoliopsida > Ranunculales > Papaveraceae > Papaver > Papaver bracteatum. Next base: position 11,262 of record JAJJWX010004852.1, read on the forward strand.
TAAGGAAGTAAGTTCATGATATGTGTTGTGAACTGAAAAGAAAATTGCCAGGCGTTATTGGGGATGTTCTTCATTGCATATCCTATGAATGACCAATATGTGTGAATTAGTATAACCGATCACGACTTGTTTGTGTTCTTGGTAGAACTATTCACATGAGGCCTGACTTATGTATTGGTATGACTTTTATTAGTGAAACCGATCTTAAGTAATCACCTGGGTATGATCGGATTGTGTATGCCTAAACTTATTTGGGGAAGAGGGAATCGATCCTAGTAAGAGGTACTGATGCATCACAAGGGGAACCGATCCTTCTATGAGGTGCATCAAGGTTTATGGAAGAAAGGGGAACCGATCCTTTGAACATGTGCAACAAGTTTTTGGGAAGTGGGAGCCGATCCTATGGACATGTGCAGTTCATACAAGTTAGATACCAAATATCTGTGGGGAACCAATCCTAGTACCTAATCAGCCGTATCTTTGGTAAGCTAGTGTAACTATGCACATTAATCACATGGAGGTAGAACCGAAACTTGTTTTGGTAGAACCGTAAACTTGTTTTGGTAGAACCGTAAACCCATGAGTTGTGATTGAGTGGAACTTGATCAATCACATAGTTCTTGAAAGTCAGATGAACCAATTCTAAACTTGTTTGGAAGTGTGGTAAATCGGTTTAAAGTGAGCAAGCATGGAAAATACTTGCAAGAGTAAGATGTCGTCACTCTTTGAACACGGTGCATTAATGCTTATTCTATATTGTTCAAATATATTCCTTAACGTCTAAGAAGGAAGTAAATCACAAGATCGAATTTAAATAAGTTAAGAATCTTTTTAATTAAGGATTTTTAATTATATATGGAAAATAAGAATTAGTAATGTGCATTTGCTAATTAAAGATTTTCCAAGGAGATTTCAATCATTATTTTTGGACAGTGCATTCACAGGAATTATTAAAACCGAATTTGGTGAGTAATGAATAATATCTTGAGAATATTTTTGGTTTTGGAAATTCCTTGGTGTCCAAACTTCCTTGTTTATAAATACTTTGAGTTTGCATTTATAGAAAACTAATCATGCGTAATCTAGACTTACTCTTTTGTCTTTGTTCTTGGTGAAGCCACCTATCGGAGATGAGAGTAATATAATTAGGTGAAATCTCTTACGGCCGCTCAATTTAAAGTCTTCTTTAGGATTGAGAAGCTGCTTGTGAACCCGTTGGTGGGAAACTAGATATTACGGTTTATCTTTAGTTTTCGTATTGATTTGTTTGACTAACGGTGGTTGAATACTATTGCACCTAGTTTGTTTATACTTGAGAATCTTCTATTCGATATAAGATTCACTCAAAATAGTTCAAGGTTTCGACGGGGATCTTTAGACTTGTTGTTAGGTCTAAAGACGATCTTGTGATAATCCATTGTTAATGAGACGTTCGTGTGTGATTGATCACAAGAGATTCAAGTGATTGTGTGCAGGTGTTTATTGAAGATCTAAGAATATTTGAAGACAAAGAAGATATTGAAGATTTCTTACTTGGTGTTTTTATAATCTTTGGTGTGCACAATACTTGTTTGGGAAAAAGAGGATCCAATTAATAATCGGTTTATCCTTGTGGTAGATTGGATTGATTAATTGAGGAAGATCAGCATCAACACATATCACTTGATTGAAGAGTGTTGTTGGCTTAATCTTAGTGATTACCTTTGGGTGATTAAACGTAAGATAGATCTTAGAACCTGGAAAGAAGTTTATGTTAAGATAAACAAGGGAACCTTTACACAACTCATATCACTTGGTTGAAGAGAGTTGATACCAAACAAATTTGTTGATCCTTTACTGTTTGGAATACGAACCAAAGGAATTGGTCCAAGTACGTGACTTGTTTACAGGTTGGAGGTGTGGGAATACAGACGGAACTAGGTGAACTATAGATTTAGTTGATTAGTCTCAACTATACGAAGTTCTCTTATTTTGTATAGCGGCTTAATCCTGAGAGTATTCAATTCTGTACTAGGTCCCGGGGTTTTTCTGCATTTACGGTTACCTCGTTAACAAAATCTTGCTATGTCATTTACTTTATATTTCCGCATTATAATTAAATTAAATTGCACAAACGTTAATTCCTATTTACTTGATACATGAATCCTATTGAGTTTGGTTAAGTCTGAACCTTCGTATCAAGCAAACACACTTTGTTGTTGTATTGTCTCGATCTCGTATCCATATACGATCACACAAAGTATGAATCGATTTGTTGTATTGTCTCGACTCTGTCTATAGACAATCATTTTCGGGGAAAGGACTTATAGGAAGGAAAAGTTATAGCTTGACGTATATTTGGGGTACCCTCGCCTTTTCAGTTAATATAGTAATGCTATGTGGATTTGCTTATTTTGAACAAGCATGAAGATGTTTCTCGGATATACTTCTAAGCATTTGAAGCTTCGAGTTCTTAATAATTTTCTCTACGTATTTTTCTATGTTTGTATGTGTATTTTCTCTTTAAGACACAAGTTTTGGTGGAAATCAAAAACCTAGCTGGGGTAATTCAAACTCAAGATCTTTGTGAAGCAATAACTAAGAATATCCTTGGAATAATTCAAAGGAGGTCTAGATAGCAATGGACCCAATGGCCTGAAAGTGTGCATAACCCTACCAATTGTTTTATGTTCTATCTATCTGTAATTTACCATTAATTATTACGCTAGGCCCTTATTAACTAATTGTGTTTATGGAGTTTAGCAATATTACTACAAAGGATAGAAATTTCTAGCAGTACGGTATGATGCAACACCTACGAAACCTTCTTGTTTGTACATCAAGGCATATGGTCCTCATGTTTTAGCCACATCTACCTTTCTTAATCTCACATAACTGATATTTTACTTAGTATAGGCTTACCATGCACAATGACTTCACTGCAGCTACGAGAAAAATATTTACTCGAGAATGTGTCCATAAATTGACGAATTAATGAATCTTGGATTGAATATTAAATATTAATTCTACAGAAAGGAATATGTGAGCATGTATGTGCGAAAGTAAATATTGTTTTACCTTTTCTAGAGTTTTTTGGTATTAGAAATATCAATACTCTGATACTAATTAGGAGGATAATATCAAGGTTTAACCATGATTTAGATAAATATAAATTTTATTCATGGCATGTTGTGTACTGTATGAGGGTTGTACTTTACTGCATTGGATTAAGCGGGGCTATTTTGTATTTCTCAACGAATAATCTTCATCTATAACTAACATTTATAAGCATACACAGACAATGCTTACCCTATCACAAAAAAAAACAAAGGTCTTGTGTTTTCTGGGGAAAGTGCAAAAGGGTCAGTAGGGACTGGAAATGAAAAGGGCTTATAGAGTTGCAGAAAATTAGTCTTAATAAGTAAGAAAATTATCTAATGGGTTTTATGTTCAATTTGGTTTTAAAAGGTTCATTGTTTTCATTCGATTTTGTTGGATCTTCGGTAAAAATGGCAATGACAGTGTGACCTTGACATTCCGTTTGGGGTGAATTTCATTTCAAATTTGAATTGGTTTGTTTTAGTACAGACCTTGCTTAATATATGTCTTAGTAGATAGCTTGGCGAATGGAGTTAAGTTACCTACAGGTGCTTATGTCCTCCATGTCATATTATTTTTATTTATTAAATTATTATGCAAATTTAAATCAAGTGGCAACTGTATTACACCAAACAACCAAATGTAAAGATTTTTCGTATATGTACTCTGTTGTATATTTACCAAATTGCGGAATATTTGAAGATGTAGATCTGGAATGATGTCATATAATGGGGTTGTATTTGCTTAAAATTGCTTTCTTGGAAAAACTATTGGTGATGAACTTGGTGGTAGTTGTATTATGCCAAGTGGCCAAATGTAATGTGAACATTGTACGGTAAAATGTTACCAAAATGAGGACAAGATGCCGGAATAGCTCTATCAATGATGATTTTTCCGACTGTTGATATTGGAGGAGGTATGAATGGTAGAATTGGAATTTTAAGCAGATGTTACATGGTTAGCAGATTCATTCATGTTAATCCGTATAAGCAATTTTGCAAAACTCCATGAATATCTCTCATTTCTTGACCATCCTTTAATAATGGTGATGCAACATCGACATAAAATAAGTAAGATCAGACATAAAAAATCACTTGGTGTAGCACCGAATTGTACTGTAAATGCGATGTAAGCCCGTGCCGTCACGACAAGGGTTAATCCCTAGTTATAATATATAGAAAATAAATATAAGGTTCATCTCTTTCGATGTTGTCAATGTCTGTGTTGTTGGTAACAAAGACGTTGAATTTGTTGATTAGAAAAGCATGGTTGAGATGATTTTTTAGTAAATATAGGGTTTTGAAATAGAAATTTTCAACCTTGCTTCTCTAATTAATAGGTACAACGTCTTGGTAATCAACAATAGAGATATTGACATTATAGAAAGAGAATAACCTTATCACAATTTAATAGATTAAAATGTTATATCGTCATCAATAACATCACCATTTTAGGTCATGCCCTTAATTATGTCCCGAGAATGTATGCGTGCAATTCTAGGTTCTTTTTCTTCTAGTGATTTAGTTTGCATTGAATCATATCCTGCAAGTAGTATCTGCATTTGGAACCTAGCTATCTGAGTATATAAACCAATACCAGCTTCAGCATACTTAAAATACTTATTGTTGTCTTGCACATGGGTTTGGTTTTGGTTGAAAAAATGATGTTTATAAGGTATTAACAAGAAAGTAAAGAAAATTGGTATAGATACACCTATCCAAGCAAATTGGTTACCTCACCATCAAAACCTAAACCCAAACCAATGCTAACCAATCCAATCAGTTTCTGATCTTATTGACCCCTCCAACCATAACTGGAAGCATGATCAACTGAATCACCTCCCACCTACCGCTATCCAAAACATATTAAACATACACCTTCCCCTATATATGCCTCAGGAGAAAATCCTATGACCATACTCAAAATCTGGAAAAGACACTACTACCACTGGGTACAATTGTTTAATACAATAACATGACACCCAACACCACATAAACCCCCTACCTCCAACTAAATTCTTGTGGAACTTACCTTATCCAACAAAAATTAAGCTTTTCTTGTGGAAAGCTATAAATGAAGGTCTCCCGACTTTCTTTATTTTACACCGCTTTAACATCACAAATTACAACTAATGTCCCTGATGCAACGCTGAACCGGAAACAATGGAGCACATGGTTATTCACTGCCCAATACCAGCAACATCTTGGAACCTCCAATTGTCTCGCATATCAACAAACCAAAATAACATCAACTCACATATCACTTTAAACAATTAAACAACCATTACCCAAATTTTACAAAACACTAGCCTTTCCCCCCATATATCATCTTATTGTTTTCTTTTCTAGAACATTTGGATGTCCGAAAATGATTTAGTTTTCCGGCAACATCGTACAACACCGGACAATATCTTGGCACTTACCCTCCAACAACAACAAGAGTTTGAATGGGAAAAAAATTTCTACCCCCAGTTTTACCTGGGGGAAACACCATCCAGAGCACCCAAATAAATACCAGATAAACAACAATGATATTGGCAGGAAGGAGTATACCAGATCCGGATTGGATAAAAAATCAACACGGATGGGGATGCTAGAGGACACTCGGGAATGGTAGGAGCGGGTTTTATTTGAAGGGATTCGACGACTCAAACTATAATGGATCTATCTCAACCTCTAAGTATCACCACGACGCTAATAGCTAAGACATGGGAGATTCTGCTAGCTTCAAGGACAACTATGGAAAGACAATGGCCAAAAGTCATCTTTGAGATAGATTCAGAAGACCTGATTCAATTCGTGGTATGTTGTAGAAATGATTACAGAAATAAAAAGATCTCGAAGCTTCGTGGTATGTCGCAGAAATGATTACAGAAATCATACAAAGAATGCGACAAATTCGTCATTGCACAATTCAACACAACTATAGAGAAGGTACTCAAGCAGCAGACGGTATGGCGAACTACGCAGCAGACGAAAGTCAAGCAGGAAACCTATCAACCTCAGTCTGGAACCAGACTTTCCCACATTCTATTAGCCAAGTTATATTTAAAGACTCTGTGGGTACAAAATACCCATGTGTAATTGCTCCTTAGTCCGTTCTTTTTCTTCTGTTTTTCTCATGCTTCAAAAAAAGAAAAAAAGTAAAGCAATCTTTTAAGGGAAGACTACAATAAGACCGAAACATTTAGGATGGATCCCTACTGTAGTTCAAGGTGTTCCTTCAGAATAATATTAAATCCACAACTCATACGTTATAACTTCATAGATGCAATTCGTATTCTGGCTCCTCACTTGTTTCGCAAGCATCCAGAACCACTTGATATTCATTACGTAAGCTGAGATGTTAAGATAGTGACAGTTATAGAAAAACATGCGGATGAGAAACGGTGCGAGTTAGGATTGAGTGAGACATATTCAAAAATTTTAACAGCGGCAAATGATTGTTGGTGCAATGACTGCAATGTAATCATCTCTTGCTATGACCCTGAAACTAAAATACCCCCTCCGTCCCACTATTGGATGAACTAATTTAAGTTGGCATAATTTTTAAGGCAAGGAAGGAAAAAGAGTATTTTAAAGTATTTTTTACAATTATACCCTTATGGATAATAACTAGTGAAATTTTGAAATGATTAATCTCTCAAACTACACCACGGATGTTCACAAACTTTATACCATTGAAAAACATTTTAAAACACATACGTAACGAATATAAACATTCCTATCAAATTATGCATATTTCTTATACTAACAATAATCAATTAAAAGGATAATTTCAGAATTATCTCCTTATTTAGTGATATAGGTCATCTATTGTGGGATAAAATATAAAAGTAAATAGGTCAACTAATAGTGGAACATAGGTAGTATAATTGCTAGGAAGTATATTAAGTATAATTTCCAATCACCAAGTGGTCTGGTGGTTGGAATGCTCCTTCCCACTGCGGAGGTAGGGGTTCAAACCCTGGAATTGCTGAAATCCACTCTAATTTAAGGATTTTGGATATAGTCTAATGACCACTAATCTAGGGAATCAAAAAAAATATTATTTAATGAATTTGGATATAGTTTAAGGACCACTAGTCTAGGGCATGAAAATAAAGTATAATCAAGGATGATTTTACTAGAATGGTATTTACAACCACTCGAGCAATAACCAACGTGAAAGAAAACAATCCAGAGGAAACAGAGTAAGATAAACTATAAATATCAACAATTCCACACCTAATCTCTTAGAATCCTCACCTTATTTGCCTGACATTCAAAACCAAATCAATGAAGATTTCAACAACTAGAATAAGATTCTTTGGGAAAGGAGAAAGAAGGAGTTCAAACTCAAGTATGTGGATACTAAATATCACTTTACTACTGGCAACCTTGAGGGGACAAACCCATTCCAAACACCCAAGGTACATTATTCTATCCATCACACTACCTTACTTAAGCTGAATAATATCTACATTGTGCTCACTCTAGTTATGATTCCTCTACTCTTGCATAAATCATGTATACTCATAATAACCATGCTCCATAAAAATCAATGCTTAGGCTATATCATCATAATCTTCTCTTATCCCATTATTTCTTATTTTTGGAAATTCTTCTCTATCATGACTTGGAACTTCCAAGGCATAAGAAAACAAAATACTAGTAGACACCTATATAACATGTTAAATAAGCATAATCCTGACATCTTTTTCTTATCTGAAACTAAACAACAATCTAAAAACCACGAAAGTTATCCTTAGTAACATAGAGTCACATTTCTGGTTTGTAGAACCTAGAGGAAAAGCTAAAACTGCTGGAGGCCTTGCTCTATCTTGGAAAACCAACTTACATGTCACTATACAAGATTTCTCTAATAATCATATTAATGCCATGGTTACACCTAGCATAGGGATTCCTTGGTTATTCACATGTTATTATGGCAGCCTCTATACTACTCTTGATAAACTTCATTTTTGGAAATGATTGAAAATACTGACAAGATTAATTCCTTTCCTTGGCTGATAATGGGTGATCTTAATTTTGTGTTGCATGACCATGAAAAATTTAGTCAACATGCTATAAATTCTTATGAATCTAACATCTTTTTGGAAAAATTGGAAGAATCTAATCTCACTAATTTGGGATACACCGAGTGTCCTTTCACTTGGACAAATAGACGAGTAGGTCCTCATCTTACTGAACAAAGATTAGATGGAGGCCTATCTAATGAAGATTCGCCTGGAATTCACCCAAACTCTACCATTTCCAACCTACCAGCTATTGGTTCTGATCACAACCCCATCATTCTCAACACCAATCCCAATTGGAAACAGATCCATATTTCATTCAAATTCTTTGGCCCTTGGCTACATCATAAAGATTGTAAAGACATCATAGTTGAATGCTGGAAGACTTATCATAAAGGTTCTCTTGCTATCAAGATTGTTAGGAAGTTAAGGGACATTAAAATCAAACTCAAGAAATGGAATAAGTAAGTTTATGGTAATATGAAGACCAATCTTGAGGAAAGTCTACAACACTTGGAATGGATCACAAAAAATCAGTTACTATCAATAGAGGTCATGAAATCAGAGAGGCTAAAAAGATGGTTGAACACTGGAAGAATGTTCAAGAATGTTTTTGGAAGAACAAAAGTAGAGATCATCTCATAAAGCTTGGGGACAAAAATACTAGTTTCTTTCACATCTCAGCTAAAAAAATATACAGAATAAATAAAATTGTCTCAATTTAAAAAGAAGATGGTACCTGGATTCACAATAGCAATAATATTTCCCTCTGCTTCACTAATCATTTTGCCAACGTGGCCTCTACTGAGCCAATTTCCATTAATCAATCCATCATTAACCTCATACCTACTACTATCACAAATGCTGAAAATATTAACCTTCTAAAGATACCTGATGCTGTGGAAATTGTTAGAGCATTGCTCGGTCGAACTCGCATGCGTTTCTATCTCAAGTATGTTTGTCAATATTAGTGAACAAAACTATACGTCTTGATTTCTAGTTTACTTATGACTAAGTCTCGGTCTAGGATAGTTAAGTATAGTTGAGCTCCAGACTCCATAGCGATTATCTTATGAAGATGAAGAACTACTCAAGGAACCACTGGAACTTTATCCGACCAAAAAGGTATGTGGAGACTTGAACTTGTATTTAGCACTCAAAAGTATATCTATCTCCTACTCTTGAGACAACAGTGGTATAACTATAATATTTTTCATACCTACACGTTTGATATTTCGAGCCAAGTTTACTCTCCTATCTTTTTCTCAAAATATGTGTTGGTAAGCTTTCGCTTTAACCATCTTTCATCTTTACCCATGATGAAATTCATGATGATGTTTCAATCTTGAAAATAGATTTGATGACGATAGTCGATTCTTTATGTCTAACGACTATTATAACATTATAGAAGAATGTTTCAATGATTGAAATGTAGAGTTGAGATTATGTAACCACCTATGGATATAAGCATATATAGTGTGTTCGCACATTAGTGCATAAATCCATGTATGGGAAACCAAGTGCGTTCATATGTGTACATGCAATATTGGTGAAGGAGACAGGTTGGGTACGTGTGCTGGCGGAAGTTATTGAACCGAGAATTTCTGCTGAGTTTGTAGTTTGAAAACTAGTAAACCAGTCACCTTAAGCACGCGTACCCGTATGTGTACCCATGGAAGTTTTCGAACCAAAAATTTCTGATGAGTTTGTGAACTCAAATCCGGTAGCTAAGGTACACATACCCGTACGCGTAGCGTGCAAGCTGGCTATATTTCTCAAATCGGTTAGCTCATGAACTTAAACAATAAATCAATAAGGAATGCAATCTTTGCAAACCGTGGCTATATTGTTCATGAATTGATTCGTATGAATCAAATCGATTTTGTTTCAATTGTGTCTATGTATAAAGATTTAAGCAATTGAACAACTCTTCAACTAGTCCTTTTGAGTCATTTGAACTAGTTGTGAAGAAGATGAATATGGTTGATATGAAAGTGCTCATATGGATAACCATTGGTTAACTATTTGTGAACCAACTAATGTACATGTTTAGGTACAGTTACTCAAACCTAAATGAAATACATTTCATGTGTGTGTGACAAGCTAAGTTTCGGTCTAACGGTTGAATATATTAGATTGGATAAATCAGGTTATTCATCTTATTGTGAATATTGAATGCTTTGTTACCAAGGTAACTTAGATTGTAAACTCTGATTTGAAAACTATATAAAGGAGATATCTAGCAACTGGAAAAACTAATCCCCACACCTCTTGTGTGATACTAGTTGGTTTGCTAGAGTCGATTCTCCTTTAACCGTAAGTTTCTTCTCGAGACCCTGTCGGTTAACGAGTCAAAGACTTCATTGGGATTGTGAAGCCAGACGAAACTACTTCTCTTGTAGTTGTGAAATCTTATCTTGCCATTTTCTATCGTACGAGTTTAATTGAATAATTGGCTTGAGATTATATCTCTGATAGGGCAAGATAAAAAGAAATCACAAACATCTTCGTCTCATCGTTTGTGGTTCTGCAATATCTAGTTTCGCTACCATACGATTTAGATTATTGTGAGGTGATCAATAATTCTAGGATGTTCTTCGGGAATATAAGTCCGGGTTGTTGATAAGTTCATGTTCACCTTGATTTTTTCAAAATACGGAACAAAACTTATAGGTTTATCTGTGGGAGACAGATTTATCTATTATTGTAGATTTTTATGTGTGATACGGATTTGTTTATTAAAGTCTTCAACTTTGGGTCGTAGAAACTCTTGGTTATGGGTGAGATCAGCTAAGGAAATCAAGTGCATAGTATTCTTCTAGGATCAGAGATGTAAAGGGTGCAACTGTACCTTGAATCAATGTGATATTGATTACGGTTCAACTACAGTCCAGACCGAAGTTTGTTTGTAGTAGGCAAGTGTCTGTATCAGTTTAATACAGTGTGGTGTTCAATCTGGACTAGGTCCCGGGGTTTTTCTGCATTTGCGGTTTCCTCGTTAACAAAATTTCTGGTATCTGTGTTATTTCTATTTCATATTATATTTTGTTATATAATTAAAATATCACAAGTTATGCGTTGTATCGATCAATTGTGAAATACAACCTTTGGTTGTTGATTGGAAATTGATTGATCCTTGGATATTGGTCTTTGGTACCATCCAAGTTTATATATCTTGTATTTGATAAAGACTCCCAGATTTCTATTTGCTCGAGTAGATCAAATCGACAGATAGAGATATTAACTCCTTGATATACTTTTTATTAAGACTGAGTCTGACTATCTAGTTGATTCTCTTAAAGTATATTAGAGTTAGTTTATACAGATTGCTAATCGAAATATTGGGTTAGGTTGTTATACCCCCACTTTTTCAATTGGTATCAGAGCGGGTAAACACGCAAAAGACCTCAAAAGTCTGTGTTTGTAGCAATCTGATTCTGTGGACAAAGTAGTATCTTTGTCTATTATATTCTATGTCTTCCCATACTTTTGATTACGTCAAGTGTCTTGGTTTTTCCTCAAAGGATAATACCTTAGCCGATTCTTCCGAATCCAGAGAAAGAAATGAGACAATTGATAGAATGTTAGAAGTAGAAAGGAATGTCACTAGAACTAAAGAAAATCCAACTAAGACGATTTATTTCCATAATCATTCTCAACTCTTGGATGAATTTGAGAAGTCTCATAGTCGAGAACGTGAACTCTATAAAATTATTGAGTCCTTCTCTAACAATATTAAAAAAAACTCACTCGAGAGAATATGCTACAACAAGAAAAGATTAGTATCCTTGAGAATATTGTTAAAGAGGGAACAATTAGAGAAAAACGTTTGATTGAGATACATTCATCTGATTTGAACAATCTTCGTGTTGAAATAGAGAATATATATGCATCTCTTCACCTAGTCAAAAAACAGTTAATCTCCTTGACAAAGGAAAACACTGTAATGATAAATTCTTCTATGTCACTCGCTAATTCTAAATGTGAGTCACCTGAGATGAAGAAAAACTCATCAAAGGAAGTTTTCACAAAAAATAAACGAGAAACTTCCAAACGGGACTTTGGTTTGAAACACATACCTGTCAATCATTCTCTTCCACGAACTTTCTCATTCTGTGGGAAAAGGAACCATAGTGCTAAACATTGGTTTTCTAGGAAAAAACATATCTCCGATCTTCAAATTCTTCTTCTATTTACCGTCAACCAATTTAATCATCTGGCGGCATCAACAATGGATAGTGCTCCCATAGAAAACCAGAATTCTCATAAAAAGATTTTTAATGATCACTCATTTCAAAAATATTTACAGGGATCATGTTTTTACCCATAGTGAAAACTACACCACAAAAACACAGCTTCCCAGTATCTATGAGAATAAAACTAGTATATCTAAGTCTAGAAGGTGGATACCTATCTCAGTTGATCCTCTAAAACCAATCTCTAGAGGTCCTAGACTTAGTCATCAAAAAGTTCCATTTAATGGATTCTCTCAAAGGGTTGTAAGAAATTTCTATGGAGTTAGAAACAGTCATGGAGAGAAAAGAAATACGAAAATCAGACTGATTGCTGGTATTTCCAAATCATCTCTAAAAACTTATGGTGAAATCATATCTCATCATGCTACCTAACTATAGGTGTTCTCATCCTTGTGTCTAACTTGAGAGTTAAAAGGATGACTGTTTATGAGGTGCTCAAGTCTTAGGTCGATTACCATTCGTTCTGTTGGTTTGATGTCTGTTTTTACAGATCAAGTTTCTGTGTTTCACTCTCTGTATCTAATGTAGGTCTTTTGCTCTATCTAACTTGTTCATATATTGATACAAGTTTAAAAGAGACATTTTAAGAAACAATATGTATTTCTTCTTGGGTCATTCTTGTTTTTGGTATTTTCTCCTAGTCCACGAACGTCCAAATCTTAGAGGGTTTCTTTCGAAGGTATGTTTCCCTCAGTTGATAACATATATATTACTTGTATGTGTTTATCCTTTTTCCCAGAAAAGGTTGTTTATGGGAACCCCAGTTGAATCTCAAAAAGAAGTAAAAATTGAGATGGGAGAAGACTCTAAAGGATGTAATTATGTTCAAGATCCACTTCTGAAAAGGATGCTTGAAAGACTAGAGTTTAACTCTTAGATAGGAGAATCTGTCAAGGATTTAATTCTAGTTCAGAATGAAGTTAAGAATGGGCTTGTTAACCTTCAATTGAAGATAAACCAACTCTTTGATGGACAAGCAAGAATCCTTGATAATCAAAACAATTTGATCAGAAACCAAAAGAAGGTCATCCTTGATTACGTCAAAGCCTTAGGGAATCTTGCTAAGATCGTTGATCTGAAAACTAATGGTCTATCTCATGAACATGGTGTCTCTATGGTCAAGAAAATCAAGGATATCAGTGACTTGTATTTTGATGGACCTATTCAAAGGTATGAAATAATCAAAGAAAACTGATGTTATTTCTCTAGGAAGTCTTCTTATGAGAATTTCATTCTTGTGTTTTAGGAAGAATAACTAGAGTTTGGAATAGCCATTATTGTGAGTACACATAGCTATGTCCAATATTTTTTCATCTTTGTTTTTAGATTTATTTATTTAAACTCTAAAATTGTTTGGAAGATGATTTTTGCAGCATTAATCTGTATGGTTTTATATATTGCAATATGTTATGGGATATGTGTGTTTGCGTCCATGAACTATTATTGTCCCATACGATGTCAAAAGTTATCTCTTTTGATACAAGATCGATGAACTTTTGACAAACAAAAGTTAAGCCTATTATGTCAATTTTTGATGGAAGATAGGTTAAAATCTTTTGGTTACAAGGATTATGTCTATTGCATGTCATTGTGAAAACAGTGATGGAAAATAGGATGACTCCTTGTTTATTCCGCAGTATTGATCTTTCCTTGATCCATATTTTATATATATTGCAATGCTCTATAAGGTTTTCTTGTGTTGATCATAAAATGATTGAGTTAATCATTCTATTATGGTTAACATAGTAGTAGATCCGTAAGTTCTCTTATGTCGAGCATGTTCAATTATATTTATCACTTTTGTGTTTAATTTGATTGTGTATTCTGATTAAATTAATCATGGGTTTTTTTGTGGATAGTTTAATTGAAAATTTTGGATACAGAAAATCATTTCTTATGGTTTTTGGTTTCGAATAAAATCCTTATTTTCTTGTAAAAGTAAGGTCACTCTTGTTGTTCTCTCGGGAATGACATCAAATGGGGGAGAGTTCTTGTGAACTTTTGCTTAATTTCCATATCTTTATGGGGAGTGCGGCTGTGAAATTTTTAGGGGTTATCTTTATAAACTCCTTGATGAATGCATTTAGCTCCGGGTTAATGATTTCATCTAAACAAAGTTGATATGTCCTTTTCTTTGGTCTTGAAGCATCTCCATGAAATTTTCATTAGGATCCCGTTTTCGTACCTTTGCCAATTTTATTGACAAAAAGGGGAAGAATTAATATGTAGTTCACACTACAAATATATATATGTTTTTCGGATCATTATGTAAGGGGAAGTGGTTTTCGTGTTGAGATGAATGTATTGACTAAGGGGGAGTGATACATATCACCATAGTATTGTTGTCGAAATTGCGATATAAGAACTTTGATGATGTGTAATAATACTATGACACTGTATAACAATGATTGAGAGCTTTTGTTTTCTCATTGTTATGGCTACGGAACTTCGACAACTATGATGCTGAACTGAACATCTATCGAATCATGGGAGTACTTGGAAAAGACGAAGTTTTCGAGTAATGTTGAAGCACCAAGGAGATCAAGCATGTGGACGAGAAGCTACACAGTTTTATCTATTTTGTAATCTATATGTATTGATAGTTTTGTCACTAAAATTGACAAAGGGGGAGATTGTTAGAGCATTTCTTGGTCGAACTCGCATGCGTTGCTATCTCAAGCATGTTTGTCAATATTAGTGATCAAAACTATACATCTTGATTTCTAGTTTACTTATAACTAAGTCTTGGTCTAGGATAGTTAAGTATAGTTGAGCTCTAGACTCCATGGCGATTATCTTATGAAGACGAAGAACTACTCAAGGAACTGGTGGAACTTCATCCAACCAAAAAGGTATGTGGAGACTTGAACTTATATAACACTCAAAAGTCTATCTATCTCCTACTCTTGAGACAACAGTCGTACATACACATTTGTTATTTCGAGCTGAGTTTACTCCCCTATTTTTTCTCAAAATATGTGTTGGTAAGCTTTTGCTTTAACCACCTTTCATATTTACCTGTGCTAAAGTCATGATGACGTTTCAATCTTGAAAATAGCTTTGATGACGATAGTCGATTCTTTATGTCTAACGACTATTATAACACTATAGAAGAATGTTTCAATGATTGAAATGTAGAGTTGAGATTACGTAAACACCTATGGATATAAACATATATAGTGTGTTCGCACATTAGTGTATAAATCCATGTACCGGAAACCAAGTGCGTGCATATGTGTGCATGCGGTATTGGTGAAGGAGACAGGTTGGGTACACATACCCGTACGCGTACTGGCAAAAGTTCTTGAACCGAGAATTTCAACTGAGTTTGTAGTTTCCAAACTAGTAAACCAGTCACCATAGGTACGTGTACCCACAGAAGTTTTCGAACCGAAAATTTCGGCTGAGTTTGTGAACTCAAATCCGGTAGCTAAGGTACGCATACCCGTATGCATAACCAAGATGGTTACATTTCTCAAATCTGTTAACTCATGAACTTAAACAATAAAAATAAGGAATGCAATCTTTGCAAACCGTGGCTATATTATTCATGAATTGATTCAAGTAAATCAAACCGATTTTGTTTCAATTGTGTCTATGTATAAAGATCTAAGCAATTGAACAGTCTTCAACTAGTTCTTTTGAGTCATTTGAACTAGTTGTGAAGAAGATGAATATGGTTGATATGAAAGTGCTCATATGGCTAACCATTGGTTAACTATTTGTGAACCAACCGAATGTACATGTTTAGGTACGGTTACTCAAACCTAAATGAAATACATTTCATGTGTGTGTGACAAGCTAAGTTTTGATCTAACTGTTGAAAGATATTAGCTTGGATAAATTAGGTTTTTCATCTAACGGTGAATATTGAATGCTTTGTTACCAAGGTAACTTAGATTGCAAACCATGATTTGAAAACTATATAAAGGAGATGTCTAGCAACTGGAAAAACTAATCCCCATACCTCTTGTATGATACTAGTTGGTTTTCTAGAGTCGATTATACTTTAACAGTAGGTTTCTTCTCGAGACCCTGTCGGTTAACGACTCAAAGACTTTATTGGGATTGTGAAGCTAGATGAAACTACTTCTCTTGTAGTTGAGCAATTTGATCTTGACATTTTATATCGTACGAGTTCAATTGAATAATTGGCTTGAGATTATATCTCCAACAGGGCAAGATAAAAAGAAATCACAAACATCTTCGTCTCATCGTTTGTGATTCCGCAATATCTAATTTCGCTACTATTTATATTACTGTGAGGTGATCAATAATTCTAGGCTATTCTTCGGGAATATAATTCCGAGTTATTGATTAGTTCATGTTCACCTTGATTTTATCAAAAGACGGAATAAAAATCATAGGTTTATCTATGGGAGACAGATTTATCAAATCGAGAGATAGAGATATTAACTCCTTGATATACTTTTTATTAAGATTGAGTCTGACTGTCTAGTTGATTATCTTAAAAGTATATTAGAGTTAGTTCATACAGATTGCTAATTGAAATATTAGGTGAGGTTGTTAGACCCCCGCTTTTTCAGAAATCAAAGCTATCCTCTTTAGCATGGCAGGGGACAAAGTTTCAGGTCCTAATGGTTTCCCACCTAATTTCATTCAAGCTAGCTGGGAAACAGTGGGAGATGACCTCATCAACATGGTTAAAAAAAATCAATTCTGGTTTTCTTCTGAAAGAAATGAACTCAACCTTCATCTCCCTCATTCCCAAAACTGAAAACCCCACTAACCCCTCTCAATTTAGACCTATATCTTTATGCAATACCACATACAAAATCATATCCAAGATTCTTGCCCAAAGACTCAAACCTCTTCTCCGTAAACTGATTTCTCTATTCTAATCTACCTTTATCCACGGCAGACAAATTTCAGACAATATTGCTATAGCTTATGAACTCATACACCATATGAATATCGGGAAAGGGAAAAAAGGAGCCAATGGTACTATGGGCATCAAGATTGATATGGCCAAATACTTTGATAGGGTCAATTGGGAGCTCCTCATCAAAGTGATAACCCAAATGGGATTTAGCACCCAGTGGTGCAACTTAATTCATCAATGTTTCTCCACCACCAACCTTGTTGTGATTGTTAATGGTTCTCCAGGAGTTTTTTCTCTCCTACTAGAGATCTCAAACAAGGAGTCCCTTTATCCCATTATCTATTCTTATTCTGCATGGAAGCCCTATCCAGATATCTTATTTCTGCAGAATCCAAGGATCTCATTCATGGTACAAAGATTTGTACTGATGCTCCAACTATTAGCCACCTCCTCTTTGCAGATGACTACTGATGTTGTTTCAATTTTGTTGTAGTAATATGGTTCGTTCAAGACTCGTGAAAGCAGATTTTTTAGACTTAATTTTTAAAACTAAAAATAACAAACTCAAATGAAAATGTGTTGTGAAAATTATGGAGAGACTGGGGCTAGGATTCCACCAATTTCTGCACTCATATAGTTCAGATATCAAATGATAAAGTTTTATTTACTCTAATTCATTGCCTAAGGTAGATTTCGAAAGTAATGGGTGTAAAACTAAATCTTAGGACATCAAAACATCTAAGCTAAGAATGACCCATCAATTGTAATCACAACCATTCGATGAAACTCATAATTCAATTGAATAACAATGCAAATAGTCATAGCAAGAATTGATAGAATTGCCACATTTGTGAAACTTGACTTCCTTCGTCGCCCCAGAGGATGGGTTTAGCTTCTCATCATGGAAACACGCTCAAAACTTTATTTCATTGCTCAAAGGTTGTTTACAAATAATGAAATGGAGAAAAACTATTAAAAACCGGGTTTGTAATACTTATTTCTGTTACAAATTAGCTATTACAGATAACGATATAAAGCAACCGACAACGTAGAAAAAATGTCAGTCCTCTAACATCTAATGTTCTTCACTACACCATCAGGAAAGAATTTTCCTGCAAGTGATCTTCCCGACTCTGTGATGCTCTAAACTTCCCCCAATTATCTCCGTCCCCCCCACAATAATTCCCTTACAGCATTTATATAGTCATGGAACCAGGAATATCTTCGTAATAACTCTCAAATCTTCTCGTTTTCAAACCATAAACTCGGGAATATTTTCTTCCCTGATTTATCTTCCCATGCGCCTGATTGATGCAAACACACTCCAAACACGTAAAAAAATCTTCTAAGACTGATTCCAACTCGTCGAAGGCATAATATCCACGTAACTTCCAGAAGCACAGCTCATAGAATCCAGTGACTTCTCATAACTCTGTTTTCCTTAATTGCACGTAGTCATCCCATTTTGTCGAAACTAAGCCATTACCAACCCTATCTTGGTCAAACAGGTAGGTACCAACTGATTCCCATGAAACTCTATAACTGAATCTCGTGAAATATCAACGTATGTGAATGATATACTTTCCCGCAAAAAACTAGTATTAGAACGATGAAGAAGGGCTGCCCTGTTTTTGCTTCCACACGGTTTTCCAACCAAATCCAGCTGATTTTGAAGACTATACCACTCCTGTTAGTCTTATTCAAGTCATCCCTAACAGTTTTATCCATTGAATCTCCTTGAAACACACCCATATCACTAACCCTAATTTTGTTCGTCCACTACAAGAAATTCCTGCCAAAACTGGAAATTCAAATGAAGAAGAATGTCAGCCCTTATCCAACAGCTGGGGGTGTGAATATCAGGTGTGTGCCCCTTAGTAATTATGTTCTGAATAGTAAAGAATGTGCCCTTTATTCAATAATGAGATTCCTAATAACATGTCGGGTGTCTTTGTCAACTTTTTGACCCGAATTTTCCAAAAATTTTAATTCCCAAAAATACCTACAAACACAGAAAACACCATAATTAGTACAAAATTGAGTACCAACAATACAGAAAATTAGGGACAACTTAGACACAAAAACGTGTCTTGTAGGATCAGAATGTTGCAACAACAACACATTTGCGAAACCTTCGTTTACAACATTGCGAGCCACTTTCTATTCTAAGCCGCTACCCAGTTGTAGCGCCCACAACTTGGCTAGGGTGGCCGTGCGTGCCATTGGCACATGCCAACACGTTACCACTAGCCACTTTTTATTCTAAGCCGCTACCCGGTTATAGCGCCCGAAACTTGGCTAGGGTGGCCGTGTGTGCCATTGGCACATGCCAACACGTTACCACTAGCCACTTTCTCTTTCCAAGCCGCTACCCAATTGTAGCGCCTGCGACTTGGCCAAGGTGGCCGTGCTTGCCATTGGCACATGCCAACACGTTACCACTAGACACTTTCTAATCCAAGTCGCTACCTAATTGTAGCGCCCGCGACTTGGCCAAGGTGGACGTGTGTGCCATTGGCACA
This sequence comes from Papaver bracteatum, assembly GCA_023529315.1. Classification (NCBI taxonomy): domain Eukaryota; kingdom Viridiplantae; phylum Streptophyta; class Magnoliopsida; order Ranunculales; family Papaveraceae; genus Papaver; species Papaver bracteatum. The sequence goes on from JAJJWX010004852.1 coordinate 30,978, forward strand.
TGCCAATACGTTACCACTAGCCACTTTCATCCCCAACCTTCTAGCCAATTTCCAAGGCATTCCGCACATGTCATTGGCCCATACCACACATGCTCTACTAGCGACTTTGGCATTGTCATTCACACTCAAAGTGTAACCTGCGGCCAAGGCATTCCGCACATGCCATTGGCACATGCAAAATGCTCCACCAAGAGACTTTGGCATTGCCATCCGCGCTCAAAATACAACTTGCGGTCGAGATATCTCGCACATGCCATTGGCACATGCCATTGGCACATGCTTCACTAGCAACTTTGGCATTGCCACTTGTGCACACTCTCGAGACATCAACACAAACATGGGGATGCTTTCTTGGGGTTTTGGTTTTGCGGTCACAGCATGCAACGTACACTACGCTCGCAATAAAAGCAAGGCGTGCAAGGAATGAATACGGTCAATTAAATAAGGAAATTTATGGTGAAAACGTTTTCACCATAAATCCAACGGTTTCCACCTCCTCTGTTTTAATTGGCACATTTACTCAATTCCTTAATGAGGCCAGGGTACGTTCAATCTCACTTGTATAAATAAGTTTAACCTATTCTGCCAAAACACACAAGTCTTGGTCAGGAAAAATACAACACTATCAGATAGCAACTTTGCAAGATCTCTCAAAATCTTCTATCATTATCAAGCTTCCGCAACCTTCTACACTTCTGATACAAGTCGAGATACTACCTATACAGAATTCTCTGGTCTCATCACTCTTCTTCGCTATCCTCCCCAAATCAACCCTTCTCCTCCACTTTATGACCGAAGCAAATATGGAACGGCCATCTTCTTGGTTTGGGCCATAGTTGTACAAATTAATATCTCGAATCAAAAGTGCTCACGTGCAGCATATTTGTTTAAGGGTTTAAACCAGTCTCTCCACCATCGAATTTACCAAATTCGGCAGAGGCGATTTTCTCCCATAAACAAAGCCAACTCATTTTGTCTGGCTGAGCAGGGTGAATCGATATAGACAAAATAAGATTTATTATTTCTGAACTGAATAAAGTATCAAGAAGAGCACTATTCCATTCTGCCATATCTGTCGAAAAGAGTTGATGCACATGAGTATAATTCTGTGTAACACTGCATCCTTGTTTTGGTTGTGGGGGATTTTGAAGCTCAGGAATCCATCGGTACTTCCAGATTAGAATTTATTTACCATCCCTCAGATTCCATCAACTATGATTTTGAACAAAGAGAAGTTCAGAACTTATACTGTGCCAAGACCAGGTTGTATTAGACTTCTTTTTAAGATCGAAAAGATTCTCGTCTGGAAAATATTTTGTCTTCAGAGATTTGAACATAATAGAAGACTGATCCGTACAGAGTTTCCAGGCTGACTTGTCCAACAAGGCTCTATTGAATGTGTGCATATCTCGAAAACCAAGACCTCACTCTGATTTAGTATGGCAAACCATTTTCCAAGTAATTACTTTCCTACCTCTATTAGATTTTTTATTTCTCCAGAAAGCTTGTTGAACAGAGTTCATCTTTTTAATCGTCACGTCTGGGAGTTTGAAACTTTGCATATGATAGATAAGAATAGCATCAAAAACATTTTAGATCATCACCGAGCGAGCAGCTTATGACATATTGGTAGCATTCCAACTTGTAAACCGACAGTTCATCTTCTCATACAAGACTCCAAAAAGCACTTTCTTATTTCTTCCTACAAAAAATGGCAGTCCCAAGTATTATTCCTCTTTTAGATTCATCTCACGTACTTGAAGAATACCACTGAACAGCTGACAAGAAGAAGGATCCATATTTGAGCTAAAATAAAACCGCAGACTTCTTTGAAATTTATTAATCGACCAGAACAGACACTAAAATCTTTAATTACTTGTAGATGTTTGTTTGTCTGATCAAGAGAGGCCTTACAGAATAAAATACAATCATCTGCGAATAGTAGATGATTAATTTTAGGAGATGATCTTGATATCTTCATACATGTGATTTGCTTAGTCCTCTCATAGTGAGCTAGAGCTCTAGAGAAGGATTCCATGGCCAATATGAACAAATAGGGGGATAGGGGATCCCCCTGACGTATGCCCCTTGAAGGATTAAAAGGTTTAGAAGGACTACCATTTAGAAGAACTTCAATCTGAGTAGTTCCTATACATTGCAGTATGAGTTGGAAAAACTTGTCTCCAAAACCAAACTGTTTAAGAACATCAATCAGAAAACTCCACTCTAATCTATCAAACGCTTTCTACATGTCCATCTTGAGAGTTAAGTGACCACTGCGACCTTATTTTTGTTTCATGGCTTGAACAATCTCTTGAACCAAACATACATTCTCTGAAATAACTCTACCGGGAACGTATGCTGCTTGCATCAGAGAGATAATTTTTGTGATGTGTTTCTTCATTATAAGAGAGATAATTTTTGATATAATCTTATATACCGTGTTGCATAATGCAATTGGCCTAAAATCTTCAGGTTTACTTGGAGATATCACTTTTGTAATAAGTAAAATTCTTGTTTTGTTGAGTTCTTTGAGTAAAAAACATGTGTGGAAAAAAGACTTTACCATGCTGCAAACATCCTCTTTAACCACATGCCATTGTGACTGATAAAACCCAGGTGGGAAACCATCCGGTCCCGGGCTTGTCCATGGTTTCATACACATAATAGCTTTATTAATTTCTTGTTCAGACGGGATTGCCTCTAGTTCAAGATTGTCAGCTTCAGTAATGATTGAAGGAATGTGTTCCAAGAAGTAGTAACTATTGTCCGGTGAAGAGGTTGTCATGATTTTTTGAAAATGAGAACTTAATATATCTTCAAGAGCATCTTTGTCTGTGTACCATGTACCGTCTGGAGAGAGTAAAGCATTAATCCTATTTCTTGATCTCTTTTTGTTGGCTCGGACCTGAAAGTACTTCGAATTTTTATCCATATCATTGAAGTAATGGTATCTTGATTTTTGTTTGTTGGAACTGGCAATAATATCATTGAGAGAATTAATTTCCTTTTCAAGGTTGATGACTGCATCAGTGTTTGAACCTTCTTTGTCTGAAGATTGAAGTTGAGAGATATTATCTTGTAAGTTCTTGATTAGGCTGTAATATCTCCATATGTAGATTTACTCCATTTAGACAAAATATGTCTTGTATTAGAGAGCTTATTAATAAACACAAAAAGCATTAGAACCATGATAAGAAGCGAGACCAAGCATTTTTAATCTCTTCATGACATTGAGTATTATGTAACCAGGTGATCCCAAAATTTCGAGATTCTACCATTTCCTCTATGGGGTTTATAAAGTTCCAGTAATATTGGGAAATGGTCTGAGCCTCTTTGAGGTAAATTGGTGAGTAAGGCATCAGGGTAGGTAAGAGTCCATTCATTATTAGTGAGGGCTCTATCAATATGAGATTTATATCTACCGGTTCCATGTTTATTGCTAGACCAAGTAAATGATTACCACTAAATATAATATCAGCTAAACCAGATTTATTGATGGTTTCCAGAACTTCTTTAGGTGTACTATTCGGGGATTTAGTGTTTTTATCCTGGGGATAAATAGTAATGTTTAAGTCCCCTATGAGGACCCAAGGAATGTTCACTTATTTACTGTGAGATATAAGATGTAAGACCATTGATCAGGTTGATCTTTCTTGTAGGAAGTACCATAAACACAGGATAGAAACCATTCTCCTTTACTAGGGTCGTTCAAAACTATCACGTGAAACATTTTATCAGTTGAACCTACAAGTCAAAATCAAAGCCATCTTTCCAAAGCAATAACAGACCACCAGCTAAGCATATTGAGGGGACAAAGGTTTTATTAGGAAAACCTAAGAAATTTGAAAGATGAATTATTCGATCATCATTGATTTTAGTTTCAGCTAAGAAGCTTATATCAGGAGAGTGAAGCTTATTGAGGTATGAGAGATGGTCTCTAGTATCTACTCCTAGAAAGCCCTGGCAATTCCAACTTAACACTTTCATGCTTGAGAGATGATTTAAACCAAAGGAAATATAAATATACTGAACATCTAAAGAAAAAGCAGCAGCAAAGCGTAAATAAGGAACACAAAGAAATAGAGGGATTGAGAGAAAAGTTACCACAGCGGCAGGGGCCTCATCAATTTCATGAAAGAATTCCTTCTCAGCCAGTTCTCCTTCCTCAATCAGATCATGTTCCATCTCAACAGTCTCATTTGTAGATGGTCTTTTTCCAGTATACTTATCATTGGTACCTGAGCTAACATTTCCAGTTTGATGATCTTCACCTTCAGACATCACGTCTTCCAACTCATTGTTTCTAGACCTCTTTAACTTCCTATTATTTTCCATATCTTTAGTATCTTGTTGGTTAAGCCTGTTCTGACTAGCTTCACAAATTCTCTGCACCAGTTGATCTAAATCATCAACGATTTCCACTTCATAAGTTCTGGCAAGCTCATGGATATATGCAATGTATTCTTCATTAGTATAACGCCTAATTTTTAAGTCCTCAACAACATTATCACACTCCTCATCATTGTGATCAATCACAAAACAATCCTTATATAAATTATGAGTCTGTTCCCAATGATAACGAACCCACGCTACGCCTCCTGCTGCAGTATTCCACCACCCTCCTCTATGAAGAGGTTTCGAATTGATTCTTGCAGTTATAGGACTTCCAGCACCTGGTCTGCAATTCTCTAGAATAATCCAAATTTTCTGACCAAGTTCATTAACTGCATCTTCTACCAAAGAACGAAAATGGTGTTCCAATAAGAGATGCTGGAATTGCACATTCCATTCCTGGTTAGTAAACTGTTGTTCTTGCACTTTGATGGTAGGATCATAAACTTTAAGATTTAGAAGACACTTGAATACATTCCAGGGACCCTTTTTGAGAACTGCTTCCATTGTTTCTGCTGATTGGAACTTAAAAAGAAAAATATTTCTTTCAATTACACGGACTTCCTTGAGTTTAAATCTTTTCCATAAAGAGATAGTAGTTTTCCAAATATTTTCAGTATCAATTGGATCCTTAGAAAAAAAAATTCCAATCAAAGTATTCTTCCATTCATTAACCTTCTCTTTTAAAAACGTAAGTTCCGCATTATCCTTTTAAATTTAAATTGACTTATTTTTAGTTTATACATGGAAAATAATTTCTTACATGGGAGTAACATAAACCGGCCCGAGATATTATTTTCTCACACCAACTCAAATATTAACTTATTGGTTATTAATTTATTCCATATATGCAAAAAATAAACCCGTGCATCGCACGGGTGACAAACTAGTGTTTCTCAAAGTGTGAGATAGTGTGAAAAGAAGGGTGTGAGGGGATCCTCCCTCAAGGATATTTGCTGTCATTTTATTAGCTTTTACGAATGAAATTCTCCACATGGCAGTATAGGACACGTGGCATCTTAAGTTTGGATGTCTTTAATCTAATTTTACCTGATTTAATTGGGGGCCGCCCACATTAAATGGGGGCCAGGCACTAGAGGACAAAAAAAGGTCACCCAAACCTAATTTGAGCCACCCCTTATAAAAATATTTTCTAAATGGCTAAAAATATTATCTATTTGATCTACCGAATATGTATAGAGATTATCTAGTCTATTATACTGGTCCATCCAAGAATCTTTTTCAACACGAGCTTCTTCAGCGATAGACTCAAATTTAAGCTCTCCATGAATCGATTCTGATTTAAAACTAAATATACGAACCAAGAATTTAAGAAGAAAGTTTGAGTACAGAGAAAATGAAAATTTTCTAAAACAGAAAAACAAGAGATAGAGGAAGGAAAATTATACTTTTTAGCTCGTGGTTTTTGCTGCGAAGATTCTCGCAATCAAGTGAAGAATTGCGAAGCGTTTGGAAGAGAATGTCACATTCTGAGGTCTTGGATTGGAGATTTCTTCTAAGCAATTCAACTTCATTTTCTAAAGCTGCTTGTGAAGCCATTTGGTTAGAACCAAAATACTTACATAAAATCTCGCAGACATTCTGCTTGACAGGATCAGTAGAAGACCTCTTAGCCTCATCTAAAATATCAGACAAGGTTTTGAAAGTAATATCCACTCCTATTGAAGTTTCTTTAGAAGAAGGAAGAGATGTAGAAGATGAAACAATGACAGTAGAAAGTTGAAGATTTGGATTGTTCACAATGATTGCATCGTTTGAAGGTGGAATATCTGGAAAGGTAACATTTGGAGGTAATAAAGGACTGGAAGGAGTTTCATTTACAACACTTTTAGAAATTTCATTTGTTGAAAGATCAGTGGAGGTAGGGATATTGGTGGCGATATTCTTGCAGATAGTAGAAGGAGGTCCCATTTGCGAGGTAGTGGGGATATCTCTCGCGGATGTCAATTTGGGAATGATAATGTTAGCCTCAAGGGATTTAACTTGGCAAGATATTTTGCGAGGACTAGCAATATTTTCGTCATCCTGCGAATAATAACTTAGATAAGAAACAGAGGAAACAATATTATTATTAAGAAGAATTAAATGTTTCTTACTACCTTATGACTCGCAGGATTCCTTCCCTTGTGAGCTAATTTTTTGAGAAGATTATGGTTTTGAGTTGCAGACTGGGTGTTAGGGGTAGTTCCGCTGAAAAGAAAATATAGTGTGGGAATTATGAAGAATCAAATAGAAAATATTAATAAAATATGAATAAACATGATTCAAGTAAGCAAAATGGAATTTAGTAACGCCAGAAAAACACATACCTTGAAGATTCCATTAAAGCAGTAGTAGGTGAATATGAAGAAGAAGAAAAGTTGCAGATTAGAAAAATTGGCAGAAGATGAAGAGACGAAGAAGATAGAAAAGTGAAAGAAGAAAATTAGTTCTGTAACCAAATTCTACCTTTTATAGGCAAGAGGAGATGACTTGTTGATGGGAGACGTGCCGGTAAAAAGAGGAATTTACAACACGTGTAGGTGATTAAGCTAAATTCACGGAGTTTTGTCGAGAAGAAAGTATGGAAAGATAAGAAGCTACGAGCATTATGAAAAGTTGGAAATTCTCATATCCTCTCCACTTCGCGAAGAAGACATGAGAAGAGGCAAGATGTAGGACCATAATATCGTTATGGCGTTACTCCCGCGATATTTACAGTGACATTTCTGCGAGCTGATCAATAACACTTTGCGAGCGTCATAAAATAACCTAAAGAGTGATTCAAAGAATGACGTATTGGCTGACGATTGAAGAAACATGAAAAGAGCATGTTTGTCCTGCGATGGCTACAATGCTTGCGAGAATTGACATTATAATTGTTGCGATAAGATTGCAGAACAAATCCGAAATAAAAGGAAAACTTAGTTGTCATCCACTATGTAATTTCCTATATAAAGAGTTCCGATAGATTCAGAGAGGGGATGATGTATTTTTGAGTGTTGAGAAAGTCTTGAGAAGAGAGAAAATTCAAGAGAGCGGTTGTATTCTTGATTTCTTCTATTTCTTGTAAACATTTCTGAGAATCGAATAATAAAGTATCGTTTTTAATCTTTAAAGATGAGTTGATTACTGTAAATTCTTGTCAAGGGTGTAGTGTAGGATTTCCTGCAACTACAGCTCCATATCTTCTCAACCAATACCATTGCCAGCGAAACCAAATTTCACACATAACCCTACACCAAGGAAGTTTGATCACCGGTTCTCCCTGAACTTCACACCCGAGCCAACATCCAACTTCCATTAAGCCACAGGACCATGTTTTGTTGCTGCCAGATTCAAGGAAGCACCAATACATAAATCCACTAGTTTCCTTTAATCACAATTCACAGAGATTAATATATTCCACTGAACATTCATTCTACTCATAAATTCAGTCCAAGAATGATACATAAATATTAGAATATCGAATTGACACCACTACAAGTCCCAATAACAACACCAAATCCAAACTCTTGAAGTTTATACCTTACCCATTTTTGGTACAAGATCTAGAAGTTTCTTTATCAGGTCACTGAATCTTGTTCTTCGAACCTGATCCAAAATAAAAACACAACCATAAATTTTAACTAATCATTCACTGTTTAAGAAAAAAAAGTACTAGATTGGAAGAAAACACAGAGTGAATGAATGAAACGAAGCATACTCTTTCAGCAATACTACGAGGATGTTTTGCACAGCCACGCTTAGCTCGAACTCTCCAAGAAAGTGAATCTTCAAATAGCTCTTTTTACTGGAAAAAAACAGCAAAAACATATTTATGAAATGGAAAAAAAAAAGAGCTCTGCAATGTAAGGTTGCATATTTTGTACTTAAACTGTATTGAGCATCAAATAAGGAAACTAGATTCAAAGGCTTACTAAACAACTATGAGTATCAGGGCTATCCACGTCTAATCTAAGGACATGCTTTACCACCTAAAATAAACACCAAATAACTAGGAAGCAAAGAAGAAATTAATTTCTAAATTCAACATTTGGATACTGCGATTGGTGGTAAACTAAGTTCAGACTTCTTGCTAGGCTCCAAAAGGAATGAAATTTATGTAGGAGCAACTCTATTCATCAAGGAATCTTCACAAAACACAGTGAAGAGAAAGCTTTAGCAATACTACACAAATTATCAAACATAAATTTACTTCCAGAAAGTGAAAGTAATCGTTATTCTCTAAAAATAAAAAGAGGAATCATAAAACCTTTGTGTTTCTCAAGGAAAGAGTTGTTTGCTTCAGTGAGAGAGTTCTCATGAAATTGACTACATAAGATGAAAAACTATTATAAAGATCGGTGGAGTTACTTTAAATTTATGCTTATGCTGCCAATACTGAAATAGATTAGGAAATAAACCTTAGAGTAGCACATTCCACTTCTAACACACTCCAAACAAGTTTTTCTGAATCAGTCACTGGAGCTGGCATACCATCACTTTATGAAAAAACCGAATTTGCTACAAAAACAGCAAAAATGTATTTATGAATTTGGAAAAAAAAAAGAGCTCTGCAGTATAAGGTTCCATATTCTGTACTTAAACTGTATTGAGCATCAAATAAGGAAACTAGATTCAAAGGCTTACCAAACAACGATGAGTATCAAGTCTATCCACGTCTAATCTAAGGACATGCTTTACTGCCTGAAATAAACACCAAATAACTAGAAAGCAAAGAAGATACTAAATTCTAAATTCAATATTTGGATACTGCGATACACCCTGGACATTCAAGCTTTTGGTCTGATTTACAATAAAAAAAATCCAATTGTTCGGTAAGTAACCCATAGCTGCAACAATCTCAAAATTCATATTGACATGTTTTAAATCTTTAAGAACAAACAAACCGACTCAACTCTCAGAGAAGAAAGGAGAGTTTCTTATCCAACATAAATAACTTGAAAACGTTGTTAAAAACAAGAATCCTTTGTGTAAAAAATCCTGACAAGACAGAATTTACACAATAAAAGTATGAACAAGGAACGAATGATAAAAAATGGAAAAAATAAAAAAGAACTACAACCAGGAGGGTGTAAATAATAGGAGAATGCTTCGTTAACATCACTAACCTCCCGACCAGGGTGGAAACGGACATCAGGCCCACCAGTGACTTCATCAGCAACCATACCATCTAACTGCAGTAAAAATGTTTTATAGAAAATCATTCAATGGATTAACAATTGACAACAAAATTTAAAAAAATACCAAAAACACAGTTGCATATGATAAGTTTATTACCTGGCAGAAATTAACATAACTAATTGAAGGGAATTGCTCATTGATAGGTTCCAGAAGTCTGACTGCAATGTCAAGACCCTTGTTGACTCCATGAGCGAGCTCATCCTTGAGTTTCATTGTTCAAAATGGAAATACGGTCTTAATTTTCACATCGCAGGTTCCACCAGGATGTCAACTGATCAATAACAACCAAAGAATTAAGTATAACAAAAACTCTCTGAATTTCTCATTCATCGATTCATCTTCTAAGAATATAGTCCCATAAATGAAGTACTTGAATAAATATGCCAATGGAGAAGAGTTGATGTAAGTTAACTTTGCTTTACATAATTAATAACCAAATATTCATATACAACAAACTAATGATTGCTATGATTATAAAACAATTTCCCGTGAAAATACAGATTTAACTCCACGATGAAGAATCTGATATAACCGTGTAGAAGCACTCTTTAAATTCAGTTTAAGAGAACTGTCAACTTAAAAGATGTAGGTAAAATTATTATGATTTCACATTACTTTTTATCGCTCATTTTTATATATAGATCAATGGGGACAATAAATAAGTTCACAGTTTACTATTTCCAGTGAGGTAAAGAGTACCAAATTACCTTGTAGAGATTCAAAACCTCTGTTGTTAGCTTGGTGCAATCATACCATGCTCGTAGGTTAACAACTTGAGTGATCTCGGTTTGGAGAAAAGGACGCACCAAATGTTTTTTCCCAAGTGAAATACGTACCAGAATCCTAGCAAAGGCGAGAAAAACTTCTCTTGATGGACTAACACCGAGCAGCACCACACCATCAATCTATAACTGAAATATGAACTCAAAAAGTAAAATATTACAGAATTTTACTGCAAAATGGACTTCCTCATTCAAAGCCATTTATTTGGTACATAAACTCACATATTCAAAAAATTGAGATGTCCAGACTCGTTCTTCAACCTATAATGCAAGTAGAGATCCATCGTCATGGCCAACATGTATCACCGAAGAAAACCACATATCCAAGCAAAATGAAAGGAGAGTATCCACCTGGAATCAGATGGGGGTAGACTTCATGGGAATTCTCAATAAACCATGGCTTGCACATTTTAAAATCTTGTCCAAATTTACAATATCCTGTTGCTAAAGTACAAACCCCACATCGCCAAATGCATCATCATCGCTCTTCCAAAATGGATTCTTCATCAACTCATAGGAAAGGACCTGACATCAAGAGACAACACGATACATGTGGAGGAGAGTAACCAAGATACGTACCTTCCCAACTGTTTTAAAGATTAAACATATGCCATCCCAGCCGATTCCATCATTGTAAACCAACTCAGCATCTTGTACTGTTTAGGGGTAATCATCTTTGCTTAGTCTATCAGCAGAAGAAGATCAAGTAATTGCCTCCTCAAACATATAATAAACAAGATAATTGTAGAACAACACACCAAATTGAGTAAACAAGAAGAGAAAGTAATGTCCCTAACCAAACCATTCAGATACTGCAGTTCTAAAAAATTATCTCACCACATTAGGAATTATAAGTAACAAAAGATCATTCAGGAAACTAAACCTAAACACAAATCCACCAAAACCTATAAACTAAACCAAACCGTAGATTCTGAAAACACGAATTAAACTTCAAACAACAAAAGTACATAACAAATCCAAGAACATCAAAAAATTACACAAATCTGAATAAAAAACCCTATATCAGAGACCCAAATCTCATAATTGATATGATACAAAACCTTAATCAATTAACATATTTTGAAACCCCGGGACAAATACCTAAATCTAGCTGAAAATAGGTAGTTGAACATGATTCTAAACTAAGATTAGAGACCAGGTTAAAGATTTTAAGTGAAAAATCAAAAGGAGAAAGAAAGAAACAAATCTGAAACTTAGTTCAGTTTTTGTTGATAGTTCATGTGATGGTAGTGATGATACCTTTCTTCCTCGGTGACGGTTTTGATATTGATGATAACGATGGTTGTGGTAGTAGAAACATGGAAAAATCACAGAGAGAACCAGAGAGAAAGAAGAGAAGTGAAAGGAAAGGAAAGGAAAAGAAAATGAGAGGATGAGACTTGAGAGGCTAATCGATGATGAAAATATCTGAGTAAGCTTTCCCGATAATCTGAAAGGGCTGAATTATGAGTCAGTGAAAGTGTAGGCATACACACTCACTTTTCGCACGCGTACAACTCAAGTCAGTTGCGAACCATAACAGGAATGAACAATTGCGAGTTTCGTAACTATTTTGAACTGTTGCGAAGTTTTTGCAACTAAAATTAGCAACTGAAAATTCGCAACAGCTTCTAAGTTGTTGCTAATCTGAGTTGCTAAACCCCATATTTGGTGTAGTGAAAGGAACTAACTTGCTTAGTTAATTTTTGGTTTGCTAAACTAGTTGGGAAAATTACTCCGGGAAATTATTTCCATGATAACATATCAAAACGTAATTACTTTGTAGTTTTGATTTTGATATTGGTTATCAAAAATGGTATGTGGAACCCTCGTGCTTGACTCAATAAGATGCAAGTTTATCTTGAGATTTGTAAGATCCTTTTCGTGTTGTACATTATTTTTTCGTTTCTTTGTCATTTTTGTGAAAAAAAGGGGGAGAAATATATGGAGTAAACAAGTGACGCTGGTATCAATTTTATGGTTGATTGGTGGCACTATGGAAGAGGACAATGGTGCTTGAAATTTTATCTAACGAATGAGGAAAATCACAGACTAAGGGGGAGTAACATATCATATTATTGGGATAACAAAGACGTGCGGATTGAAAATATGCCTATCTCACCTTTAGGGGAGTATGAGCTTTGTTATTATAATGCCTCTGCTGCATTTTATGGATTGAATAAATGCAGGTTATGTGATGTTGGATTCGGGAATCAAGCGTATGTGTAATGAATTCTTGTAATTTGTTTATCCATATGATTGTAGGAGTTTTGTCACTAAAATTGACAAAAGGGGAGATTGTTAGAGAATGCTCGGTTGAACCCACCAAGTGTTGGTATGTTAAGTTTGGTTATCATATTTTAGTGAACCAAAACTCATTTAAGAGTCGCTTGATTTAAATGTAATAGAGTCAACTTTGTATAGGTTAGCTTGAAATTATTAGGGTGAGACATTACAAGTATTGTGAAGAGTTTAAGAAGTGAACAGGTTCGGAGATACAACCAGAACATCATCCTTCCACTTGAGGTTAGTGATATTTGAATTGAACTATTTCATTCCCAAACATATCTTTCAAGTCGTGCATATTGAAAACATAAAACTGCGAAGCATGAACACTCTAGATAGACATAGTATTAAGGAATACAATATGAAGTTTCTTGCTTAACCATTAAACTTTGTATATAAGACATCGACATAATTGTATGAATTCTATTGTGATTATGTATGGGTATGAGGTGAGGATTTCATCCAAGGGAACAATGTTTACATGTGTTCTAAGAAAGTAAGTTCATGATATGTGTTGTGAACCGAAAAGTAAATCGCCATACATTATTGGGGTTGTTCTTCATTGCATATCTTATGAACGACCAATATGTGTGATTAGTATAACCGCTCATGACTTGTTTGTGTTCTTGGTAAAACTATCCACATGAGGACTGACTTATGTATTTGTATGACTTTTATTAGTGAAACCGATCTTAAGTAATCACCTGGGGTATGGTCGGGTTGTGAGTGTTTGTACTTATTACTGGGAGAAGGGGAACCGATCCTAGTATGAGTTGCATTGCATCACAAGGGGAACTGATCCTTGTATGAGGTGCAATAAGGTTTATGGAAAAAAGGGGAACCGATCCTATGAACATGTACAACACGTTTTTGGGAAGGGGTAACCGATCATATGGACATGTGCAGTGCATACAAGTTAGATACCAAATATATATGGGTATCCGATCCTAGTACCTAGTCAGCCATATCTTTAGTAAGCTAGTGTAATTATGCACAATACTCACATAGAGGTAGAACCAGAACTTTTTTTGGTAGAACCGTAAACCCATGAGTTGTGCTTGAGTGTTACTTAATCAATCACATAGTTCTTGAAAGTCAGATGAACCAATTCCAAACTTGTTTGGAAGCGTGGTAAATCGGTTTCAAGTAAGCAAGTATGAAATAGGAATTGCAAGAGTAAGATGTCGACACACTTCGAACACGGTATATTAATGCTTATTCTATATTGTTCAAAGATATTCCTTAACGGCTAAGAAGGAAGTAAATCCCAAGATAGAATTTAAATAAGTTAAGAATCTTTTTAATTAAGGGTTTTAATTTTATATGGAAAATAAGAATTAGTAATTTGCATTTGCTAATTAAATAGTTTCCAATGAGATTTCTATCATGTATTTTTGGACAGTGCATTCACATGAATCATGAAAACCGAATTTGGTGGAGTAATGAAAAATATCTTGAGAATATTTTCGGTTTTGGAAATTCCTTGGTGTCCAAACTTCCTTGTCTATAAATACTTTGAGTTTGCATTTATAACAAACTAATCCTGCGTAACATAGACTTCCGCTTTTTTCTTTATTACTGGTGAAGCCGCCTATCGGAGAGGAGAGTAATCTAATTAGGTTAAATCACTTACGGCCGCTCAATTTAAAGTCTTCTTTGGGATTGAGAAGCTCTAGCGCGACCCGTTGGTGGGAAACTAGATATTGCGATTTATCTTTAGTATTTGTATTGATTTGATTGACTAATGGTGGTTGAACTTTGATGCACCTAGTTTGTTTATGCTTGAGAATCTTCTCTTCTGATATAAGATTCACTCAAACTAGTTCAAGGTTTCGACAGGGATCTTTAGACTTTTGTTATATCTAAAGATGATCTTGTGATAATCTATTGTTAACAGACTCCGTTCTGTGTGTGATATATCACAAGAGATTCAAGTAGTTGTGTGCATGTGTTTATTGAAGATCTAAGAAGATTTGAAGATAAAGAAGATATTGAAGATTTCTGACTTGGTTTTCATAATCTTTGGTGTGCACAATACTTGTTTGGGAAAAAGAGGATCCAATTAATAATTGGTTTATCCTTGTGGTAGATTAAATTGATTAATTGAGGAAGATCGCATCAATACATTTCCTTGTGATTAAAGGTATTGATTGGCTTAATCTTAACGATTGCCTTTGGGTGATTGAACATAAGATAGATCTTGAAACCTGGCAAAGGATTTTATGTTAAGATAAAAAAGGGAACCTTTGCGCAACTCATATCACTTGGTTGAAGAGAGTTGATACCAAACAAATTTGTTATTCCTTTACTATTTGGAATACGATCCAAAGGAATTAGTCCAAGTACGTGACTTGTTTACAGGTTGGAGGCATGGGAATACAGACGGAACCAGGTGAACTATAGGTTTAGTTGCTTTGTCTCAACTATTTTGGTTTATTTTGTATAGTGGCTTAATCCTGAGAGTATTCATTTCTAGACTAGGTCCCGGGGGTTTTCTGCATTTGCGGTTTCCTCGTTAACAAAATTTTACTGTGTCATTTACTTTATATTTCCGCATTATAATTGTTTTATTATAATTAAAGTAAATTGCACAAACATTAATTCCTATTTATTTGATACATGAATCCTATTGAGTTTGGTTAAGTCCGAACCTTTGTATCAATTAAACACACTTTGTTGTTGTATTGTCTCGATCTCGTATCCATAGACGATCACACAAAGTGTAAACCTATTTGTTAAATTGTCTCGACTCATTCCATAGACAATCACTTTCGGGGAAAAGACTTATAGGAAGGAAAATTAATAGCTTGAGGTATATTTTGGGTACCCTCGCCTTTTCAGAGTATTACTGATCTCAGTTTTTTTCCTAGTGACTATGTTTTTGTTGTTCAACAGAGAATCTATATTATTCCATTTACGTCTTCTTAGAGTCACAGTATGAAAAAATTTGGTATTTTTTTCCTTAGTTCAATAATGTTATCTCTATATTTTCGTTAAGCTACTACTTCCTGAGTATTAAAGAGGGTTTGTAATTCTATTAGTTTATCTTGAAGTCTTTTTTGTTGTTATTCAGTCATTCTGTTTGTTTTAATTCTTTTAGAATTCCTTAGTTTTATAATTTTTCTCGCAGGGAGTCCAAAGATGCTTTTCTTCCAATCTAGATGGTTAGCTTCTAATTCTTTGAGATTTGTCGTTAAAGCTAGTGATGGATGTGTATATATATTAGTTTTTAAGGAATTCTTAATAATTTGGACACATGAAGATTCCTTATGCCACGTCGTAGAATTTAAAGATCTATTTTTCCTAGTTATTTCATTATTCAAAGCAAGCACAACTGGATTGTGGTCAGATCCTATTGCATGCAACTAAGTGAGTCTAAGATGCATTAGGGAATCGAATATTTATATTCTACATTTTGTACTGCCATATCTAATCTTTTATGTATATTTCTACCAGCCCTTTTATGAATTCCTTGGTAATATTCACTGTCCTTTTTATTATAAAGTAGTCTAAGGCATGTTCACCTAATATTAAGCTAAGATCATATATCCTCAAGCATGTCCCAAGCTATATTTCTGTTACTAGATGTTTGCGGGTAAAAACGGTTTGCTGGTGAAAAGTGGTGGTGCGGGCAAGTGCTTGATCAAGCAAATGCTCGAAGAAGCAAATCGTCCGAACCTTTAAGCAAATGTACTGCACATGAGTACTTTGAGTTCGAGATACTAATCTGTAAGACCCTAGAATAAACCAAGATAATGGTCGTTTCAGGTTCAATTCGGTCACAAGTGGAAGGATAAGGGTTGGTTTGTAAAGAGGAAATTTGAGATTGTATAGAGATCAATGGAGATTGATCGATTGATGATGTGATGTGTTGAACTACTTTGAAGACGATTCCTTGTGTGGAACGAGATAAATCTCTTGAAGGTGTTTGATAATTAACTATAAGTTTGCTTATGTCGAGCCTTTGTTAACCCTGGTTGTCTTCTTACCAAATTATAGGTTGAGAAACCTATTTATTGCACACATCAATTTCCTATAAGTGGTGATAGTTGAAGGAAGTGGAGAAATGGGGAAGTGGTTGAAAGTGCAAAAACCACTTCCACTTTGCGTGAAAGACTTGGTTGATTGACCCTCAATTATTCCATTTTCTCTTTTAAGTGCCAGCACAACTTACCACAACTCTCATCGTGGATGTACCTCACATCGCACATGTTGTAGGTCGCCAGACCAAAACCCTAGTGATATCCCCCCATGTGACATGAATTGATGTCTCATGTGTTTGTTTGCTTTGTAGACGTATTTTATATGTTCAATCTTTGACCTAATTAGACAATGAGTCTTAATGTATGAGATTGCTAAATCGATCATTAACCATTATGTTAATGCATCGAGCATTTGAAAGAAAGTTGTGTGAAAATAATCATTGTTGAATGATCATAAAAGTCATCTGCAATCCATAAGTCAGTCGAATGGCGAACAAAGAGGTTATAATATTAAAATAATGGTCAACTGACGAACCAATTGGATGTTGGTTGATGAACCAACTGATTAGTGAACTAGTGACATACTAATAGTCGAATCAGTATGAAATTCTTAAATGTTGATGGTTGAATCAACATGAGAAATATTGCTTTTGCTGAGCAAACAACAGTTCAATCAATAAAATATTAATTGATTGAAATATTGATTAAATATGACCGAATATTAATTAATAAAATATTGATTATTGGATCAATATAGAATAATGGTGTTTGAACATGTTCAAAATTATGCTTCACAGAGCATTAGGTTCAAAAACCTAATTTTGATCGATGTCCGATCAATAGATAATTAACTGAAAAATAAACTAGTTAATGAAGGAGGGACAGACCATGTGGTGACATAGCGCTCGGTTAAGCGTTCACCAAAGTCCTTTATGGAGCAGTTGGTGGAAGGATGATTAATCAATGTTTAATCATAGTTAAAATAATGCTTCATTAGGTATTAGATAGTAAAACGTAATTATGGAAGCAAGTGGACCGACCAGGAGATGTAGAAACCGGCCAAGGTTTTTAAAACGTGAATCGAAACGTGAATCATTTTTGAAAATTTGTGAATCGAATCGTATATTAAATCGTGAATCGTAGATTCATGGTCCATTTTTGAATCGTATATTTTCTTATACAAAATAATAAACTAGGTGAAAAGCTCAACAAAAATTACATATATTTGGAAAAACATTTATAAATATTGATCAAATGCATTACCAATCACAAAAAGAATGATGGCTCAGTGGTTGGCGTGCTGTTCATATGAACCAAAGGTCTCATGTTCGACTACTATCAACATAATTTTTGCAAAAAAATAAAAAAACAGCTACATATTTGGTTTGACTGAACTTTGAAGCGTAGACCAAGGTTGACTTGTCCGATTCTGAGGTCAAACGCTTCAAACAAGCGCTTCAACTCGAAATATAAATTTTTGACTCGACTCGTACGATTCAACTCGTGAATCATACGAGTTTAAAAACCTTGAAACAGGCCCTTGGTGGTTGTGGGACCATCTGATGGTCGACAGATCAAATTCCAAATAATTGGAAAGAATTTGAATCAAGTAGGGACTTTTGGAGAATAATTAGTTCATTAATCATGAAAGGAGGTAGGACCGGCTCTTGGAAGCCAAAGAATCGACCATGTTCGGCCATGGTGATGTATCCGTATTTTTATGTTATTCGTGGACCAATCCTGTGAATTTTGGTATTTTCTGATTGCCCTCACATTTTCTCTTTTCTATGATACAAGATAAGCAGTCGCCGCTTTCTTTGTCTTTAAGATGTGCCTCCATTATTTTCTTTCTCAATTTTTGGTTTTCGAAAATGAATGAGATGACCAAGAGAAACATCTCTCAAAATTTAGGGTTGTCTTTTGGGATATGATTTTTACCCCCATTCACCTTGATAAGGGTTACCCAACTGGCAACCCTTTAACGTGAGATGAATGTCTTTAATATTTCTCTAAAATAGAGTTGCCCCTTAACCTTGGACCGGCTCCGAATAGTGTTCGCATTATGAAATGACAATTTTCCCCTTCTACGTAATTTGGATGATTTCTTCTTCTTTTCGTTTGTATGACTCCAGAGTACCTAGTAGCTCAAAAACACACACAAAATACATAATTTACAAGAAAAATAGCAAAGAAAGCATAAACAATAGATAATAGTTAGGATGTATTCTACACCTATCAAATTTCCCCACACTTAAACTTTGTTGTTCCTTGAGAAAATCAAACTAACTAATACATACAACTCCATTTCGTTGAGAAAACGGTTACACTTAGCATGTATAACAAGCCTTTAAACCCCTAGGTGTCCCTAGTGGAAGAGTTATAGTGTCGTGGGGGTTTACGAGAGATATACCCACAAAACCTACTCCAACTTCAAAGCGTTCCAGCGCCGCAAACATCCAAAGATATAGGAATACATAAAAGTTCTCAATTTAGTGTCAAGTAGTCAGAATTACAAGAGAAAATTCAAATATAAAGTGCGATTAATCGAAGAAAGTGTGACCGGTCAACCTATGCCATAATGAAAGATTTCAGGTTCGGGAGCGACCAATAAGCATTTCGCCTTGACTTCTGCCTCACCAAAAAGAGTTTTATGATAATTGTACTCAAAAGACACACCTTTATGGTTCTCACACGTATGCAGGTAGGAACGAAGAGAGAAATCCTGCAACACGTTGAATGGTGGGAAGGAAACCTTCCGAATAATTTTTGGAGACCCCACATAATCGTAGGAAGTAAAAATCTCTTTTTGATGATCTCTAAGAAAGGAAATCAACCACTTATGCAAGGGTGGGATTAATTACTCACATTTACATCCTATCGGCAATAATGATAACACCACTCTCACAACATCCAATAGAAACGTCTTTGGATCCTCGATCCTCTTTTTCGGTTTCAACTTTTGATGATAAACTCTTGAACTTCGTAGATCCTTGACAATTGGTAACTCTTTTCCTCAAATCCTTGTCGCTTGAAACTTATTTATATAATTCTCCTTCCCCACGGCTTATAAAATAAAACTATAAACAAAATAACAAATTTTTCTTGTCTCATTTTATTTTATTTATTTATTTTCCAGCTTTTTTCCAGTTTTTTTTTTCAACACAAAAAAAATAATACAAAATTAACAATGAAAATATCCATATGGGTGAAGTACTTTACCGCTCGATTCTTTCACTATTTGTATTGTTTCGATATCATAAACTCCAATTATTCTCATCTTTTGATTTTCTTTGCTCTTATAAGTCTTCAACTTGAATGTATAATTCCGCTCCTTGTCTTGTTGCTTTACTTGAATATGAAATTTTCTATTTCTTGTTATGTTGCTTGTAAACCTTGAATGTCTTCAACTTTCCTTCGAACTTGTAATGCTCCACTTGTTGATGATGGTGGTGTTTATATGGACCCGTATTGTCGAGAGATGGACCCGTGTTTCATTTATAGACGTCACCCTCATGATTGATGGAATTAGCATTCAAGAGGTCAAAATAGTGCTGAAATTTTTGCAAAGTGGGGTAGCTCACCATTTTACCTGGAATTAGCGTACGGTGACACACACTCTAAAAAGCTTTTTTAGTCAGCTACAAAGAATTGAAGGTCGGTCCTCGCTTGATGTGAATATGGGTAGTCTCCAATAATGATTGATCAAAAACTCTAATCCTAAATATCTTCTTGCACCTAATTTTCCATCGGCATGGTTAAGTTGAGCGATAAACTATAATGATTTCTCACAAAGATTAATAACACCTAATCTGTAGTATTCTCTAGCAATTTTAAGTTTCATTATTTCGATGAGAATTTTGTATGTAAACATAGCTAGAAATATACTAGTGACTTTAAAATCTCTACAAGTTGGAGTAATTTTATGCAAAAACAAAACCTTGAAAAATTTAAGAAAAGTTAAAAAATATGCTTAACTACTCCCCCATACTTAAACCTTACATTGTCCTCAATGTAATTGAATCGTCCTTGTAAAGTCAAGGTGAGAAATGCTAACATGATATGGAACAAGAAAAATAAATAAAAATAAATAAATAATAATAATAATCAAAAGGACGACAAATACTAAACCAGTGGGTTGCCTCCATTTAACGCTTGTTTAAAGTTATCGGCCCGACTCAACTCATGTTAGATTCATTAGCCCACATCTATCTCTTCAACGGCAAAACATGACTTCACATCACTTGGGTATCTCATCGTCTCAAATATATTGAAGCATATGACTTCACCATCAAATTCCATAGTCAATGTGCCATTTTGGACATCAATCTTCGTTCCAGCGGTACTCAAGAATGGTCTACCCAATAACATATAGTGCAACATTTTATTTTTTACACTTAAAAAATATATATGCAATAACTTCTTATAAATGGTATTTCTTGTTTCACCTTGAAGCATAGATACTCTATCTGTGCTTGATGTTTTCTGGCTTGGAACTAAAATCAAATGTTTCAAATGTTTAATTGAACACCTAGGGTTGCCAGAATTTGCATTCATATACTTAAGAGAAATTTTATTATAGTTTTATCTTTTATAGGTCAGAAATTCAGTATCAGGTAAGGCATGGGATTAAGTACGACAATCAAATAACGCTATAAATATCTAGGATGATCGAAAAAAATAAAAAACACTATAAGTAGAAGTTAGGGAACTCACCCCCACCCATATGCATCACATATAAACACCCTGATGCGTCATCCGTCATTGGGGTATTTAATCACGCCCTGTAATGATGGATTAAACGGACATGCCAATTTTGATTCCTCGATGTCCGGTTTCTTTCCGGATCTTCTGTTGATCATTAATAATAATTGAAAGAGAAATTAATTAAACTGAAGATATCTATACTCAATCCAGCCATGGGCAGTTAAAGGAATCATGAGAAAAGATACCAACAGAAAATAGCTGGATAATACAGAAATTTACATGTGATCAAGTAAGTGTCTAGGTGGTTCAAACTTCACATAGGCTGATCAGAAAGAAGAAGAAAAAACAATATTCCATGAAAATTATTTAGTTGAACATATTGTATAGAAACCCTAGCAATAATAAAAATCCCTTTGTATAAATAATATCAAGAAAAAAATTGATTAATGAATAACAAGGTTTACCAACTGATGGTAGGATTTTGTTGTCATCAATATTCAGCAATGAAAAAAATCTTACTTGCAAAATAAAACAATGAACAACAAGAACAAATTCAATTTCGATAGATGGACTCATATGTGTTTTCCAATCTTTGATCAACCGCTATAGAAGAAATATTTGCATCTTTAATAGGAGACGGCATCATAAGTTTTGAGACTCTTGGAATAGTATAGTTGGTACAGCTGAGGTTTAAATAAGCTTCCAAGCAGGGCAATTTTGATCCTTGTGATCAAGAATGCGACAAGAGGTACAGAAGTATCTTGGAACTATCATATGTCTGCATTCAATAAGAAAAGGTTCACTTTTTCCATTAGTGAATAGGGGGATGCCTGTTGGTATAGCTTTCTGAACTGGAATTCTGATATAGACTTTAACACTCTTCTTGTGAGGGTGTTTGCCAAATGGATTCTGAACTTCAATGAGAACCCCCATGTCTTTAGTGAAGATCTTCAGATCCTCAAATTATGTACACTCATTTGGTATGTTACACAGAATGAACCACGTGATCTCTTCATCAAAGGTGATTTGTTGATTTGGACGCCAACCTTCTATTGGAACTACTTTCAGCACTGAGAGATAACCACATACGAACCATGTTTTTTGAGAATTGATTCTGTTGAAATCCTCCTCAGAGATGAAACAGATAAGAAATTATTTCTTTGACCATTGAAAGTGGTGACTGAAGGGTGTTGATCCAGAGGCCAATTGTTGCAGATATAGTATCTGATTTAAGTAGTTGGAATAAGAGTTTCATAGCATATGTATCAAGCCATGCACCATTTTTATTTAGTATCAGCTTTAGCTAGAATAACTCTCTTATCAATGAACACAAGTTTAGTAAGGGAGGAAGGAAGGTTTAACTTTTCATACATTTAGGAAGAGAGAGCTTGGATATGAAGATTAAGGTTATGGGATTGTTCAGATGAAAATGTGTTTTCCATAGTGAAAGTGATGAAAATATATATTTCAGATATTTGGATGAAGTCAAGATTCCCAGTAATAAGTTTCAAATATATAAATAATGCAAAAGAGTTCTGATGAATAGTGTGTCGATATATGGAGCCGAGAAGGTAGAAAAGGGATGTGTTTGAGAAGTTTGTAATTTTTTGATCTTGAACCTTAAAAAAGGAATGAGAATAATGTTGACCCAAATTAGAGAAGAATTCAGGGTATTTTTGATGGAAGATAGTTGGAAAGAGGTTGTAGGTAGTACTTTGAGTGAGATGCTTGGTTAATGGTAAGTCACTCTCATTAACAAACTTTTGAATTTGTCTTTGCTTCAAGATATCCACATGAGGATTATAGAAAGAGAACCATGACAGAATGTGGCTTATGACGATATAGTGATCAGTTTGGGATAATTTAGAATAATGATTGATGGTTGTTGAATATTTATTTTGTTTATCGTCTTCAGTAGTGACGTTGGACTGGTGATGAAAACTTCCAAAAGTAATAAAGGAATAAAAAGGAGGGAAAATGTCATTTATGAATTGACGAGAAGATGGGGTTATGGTATTGTGACCAAGGCCAGTGGGTTTGGTCGTTGGACTAGAACAATTCCTAGATGATATATATGCCCCAGTTTGTAAATATGCCTCCCAACTGATGTTGTCATATCCCAATCTGCATGTAACAAGAATGTTAATTAGACCCCAAAGATAAAAATCAAAAGTTGGTAATCCGCCAAGGGTCCTCTTAATAGCGGTTACATAGGGTGTAGAGGTTATAATGGGTTTTAGGTGTTGAAAATAGGTATTGGTAGTGTAATTATGATTCGAAATGGTAAAATCATATGCATGGCTTTGAAGAGGCGTGGTAAAAAAAGTGACATGACGCTTAACCAAGCGTCTTAAATGGTATTGAATAGGCATGTTGATGACTATAATAGAGGGATTGAGAGGGTAATTACCAAAAATCAAGAAAAGAGTTATGGGGGTTTCACCAGAATATGAAAGGTTTAGGTAAAATTTAACAGATTTAGAAGATGGACGAAGAATCTTCACAGGGTAGGGGTAAAGATGGAGCATCAACAGGGACATCACTGATCTCTAATGTTGCATCTCCAGAGTCTCCAGAATTTGAGTTAGCCAAGTCTCTCCTTAAATAGTTACGATTAGAAGAACTGGAGAAGATACAGAGGCTTGTTCTCTCAAAGATTGAGAGGAATATCCAGAAGCAAAAATGGCTAAAGGAAGAGGAGAAGGCTTCTCAAAGGAGAGTTCAAGAGGCAAGATGGAGAGAAAGGGTGTATGAAGCTTGGTTGCCAAAATACTATGAACGAAGAGAGATGAAAGATGAGCAATGGTAAGAGAAGCAAGAGAGAAGAGATTCCAGAAGTACCAGGACACCCAACTATGGAAGCATGACCGAAGAAGATTCTGATTCATCTGATGGGTTTGAAGCTGATGTTGAAGATTATTGTGGGGTGGAGGCCAATGACATGGATACAGATGATGAAGATGAAGGAGATGAAGGAAGAGGGGGTGGATAGATTATTTATGATGAAGAGAATTTGCAAACACAGTTTGCATATGAAATAGCCAACCCAAAAATCTTCTCTCGCACCATGAACAAAGGAGAGCAGATACGCTTGAGTGTAAGTGTAAAAGTTTATTATGGTGAAAGTGGTGTGGATGGTGAAACAGATTCTAGTGGAACTTTGCATGCTCCATCTGACAGTGAAGATAATGAGTTGTAAAAGAAGGGAGGGTAGTGAGATATGTGGTGAGAGCCACAAAGTTACTAGAAGAGGCCAATTTTTTTTTTGTTTAAAAAGTCTGAAGATGGTTAACAAGTTTTTTGTGAATTGGCTTTTCTGGTGATTTCCTTGTCTACCCAACTTTTTGAATCTGTTATTGAAGGTGATGGAAAGCTTCTTGCTCTTGTTTTTGTTTTCTTCTCGGCCGGTGATCAAGTTATGGTATTTAGGTTCTTGTTCATGCAGAAGTTGTGAGATGCAGTTGGAAATGTTAGAAGTTATGCGGAAGGTGTTGAATATCTGTTGTTTTTCAATTTGTTTTGCAATTTCGGTAGTGTCTGTAAATTTGGGTTGTAAGTATTGTTGTTGGTTATGGGTACTGGGTATTTGGTTAGGAATGATGTTGAGAAATCTACTATGGTGTCTGAAATTTTCTTTACTTTTGGTTCTACAAGTAATGTTGCTTTTGAATTTCTATTCACTGTTTGCAAAGATGTTAGGGAAGAATTTCTGTTTGGTTGTGATAGAATTGGAATCTTTTTATTGTTCTTCTCTGATTGTGAACTTGAATAGATAGCACGAAAGAATGTTAGTAATGCAGTTGATGATGAGAATTACTATAAGAATGGCAGGATTTTGAAGCAGCTCAGAGAACATTAATGAACTGAATCAAACTAGGAAATGAGATTGAGTTTCTTAATTTTGTTTTGTTTGTCTTTTCTTTTCTAATATTTGTGTAATATATCAGACTATCTTTAGTTTTGCAATAGGAGAAAGTATAAATAAGACCTTCTTCTTGACCCTAAATTTAGACAAAAGGGTGTTTGATAGGACCTTGGAGATTGGAGATGAAATTTAGGTAGATTTTTTTTTGTCATGTAGTAAATGACCCACAACCAAAAGGTTCTAATAAGACCTCCACTTAGGATGACCTTGACCCCAAGCATTGGAGATGCTCTTATAATTTTTCAGCACGTTTGTCCATTTACATGAATTATTATAGAAATCTATTTATAGGGGCTTCACATTCCAATAGAGGGGCTTCACTAATACGAAAAAATAGGTCACCAATTAGTAATTTCAAAAACCCCATTTCTAAATACTTTTCACAATGGCTAAACAACCCTCGATTAATTAGTTTTAATCATTTAAATAGTATTATTTGTTAGATTGATTTAATGATTTTGGTTTATAGTTAGCGATAGAAAATTAGAGTTAGTGTTATGGGTTTTTGAAGGGAAGAGAAGTAGAAGAAAAAAAGAGAAGAACTTTTTTCTTTTTTTGAGAAACCCTAGATTTATATTCATTCAACTAAAGTGTGTGATTTTAGAGAGACATTTGAAATTTTTTAGCTTTTCAGGCTGAGCTACGGTTGGATTTCCCCTACGTAACCAACTGTAAGACAAACTTACGGTTAGGTAACTACTAACTGTAACGACAAAAATTAGTAAATACCGTATGTGAAAGAAAAATCAGTTATGGTTGGGTCAGTAAATTAGTAATTTACTTACGGCCGTGTATTATGGTATTGCAAGTGACGCATAATGATAATGCATCACAGAGTTGCATGCCAATCCAGAAGTCCGCCGTAATGGCGCAATATCAAGCCATAATAGCGGTATTGATGTATAGATTGTTAAGTGCTGAAGATAGCATGATCCCACAGGGCCAATGAAGTGCAAGTGTAGCACTTCATTGTAAAGACATTTGGCTAAGGAATAAAGCTTATTGGCCGATACAATAATGCTTCATTAAGGAGAAGGCAAGACAAGGCCAAAGTGACTAATGCAACATGCGATGTTGGCATTAAGGCATATCCGTGAAGTTGAGTTGGCCCAAACTCAAGGATAATTCAAGTAAAGTGAAATAAACTAAGATTTGGTCTATGGAATTAGTTCAAGGTTGGACAAAGCTTGGACAATGCAAACAAGTTGGTAATGCAAGAGTTGCATTGCTGGTGTCAAGCTAATTGGCGTAGTGAATCAAATATGACGCACAAGTAACTAGAGTGATCTTAAGGAGTTGGCCTCGACAAGTAAAGCTTAAAGAGTGTATGTGCATGAGTTCAGAATAATAAACATGTAGGGCCAAGATTGCTGAACGTTGGAGCGTGGCAGAATCTAGTATGCCAAAACAGGTGGCGCAATACGGCTCAAGTGACGGTTACAAGTTGGTTATGAGTTTCACAAGCATGCCAATGACGCGGGACGAAGTAGAACGGTTATAAAGGAGTTTATAATCGTGGGAGAAGAGTTCTAACTGCCAAGAGAACATGTATTGGACGATTGGCGCAAGTTAAAGGAGAACTGGCCAGTTGGCATGGTAGTTGGCGGTTATGGAACTGCTCCCCGAGACAGATGGCTGTCTCTAACGTGTGTAACGGTTATGCATGGGTTGGCCAAGCAAAGTTACTGTATAAATATCCCTAAGGCATGGGAAATTCGGCAGCCTAGCCTGTGTGAGAGTAAGCTAACATATGTGAGAGTGAGTTGCATATGTGAGCGAATAGGAGAGTTTTTGTAAGACTTAGACTTGCTTTAGGAGTGAACAAGTCTGTGTAAGTCCCCAAGCGGGCAAGTTTTGTATTTCTTCCCTTTGATGCAATAAAAAGAGTTGATTGTGTCATGTTCTAAGTGTTCTTGGTTGGCTGATTGTTATTGGTAAAGTATGGCAAAGAATTGAATGTATTATGGGATGCATTTGATGAGTTTAGAGAAGTGGAAGAAGGCTTTAAAAGACTTCCGATGATTAACCTGACTAGTTGGTTGTTTGCAAAGGTGCAAACTTATAAGGCTGAAGTGCAAGTGGGTGAAGATTTATTCACAGAACCATTGTGCTGCTGGGTTACGCTTTCGCAGGAAAAAATTCTGAGGAGTTTGAAGGTGTGATACTACGGGTATCAGAGTTGTGTTTGGTACATAGTTCGAGTGTATTTGTTGGATAATACACTAGCGTTTCTTTCCCTCTAAAGCTATTTTCCTGTGAGCAAGTAAGTGGCGTGTTATTTTCATAATATTGCATTAGAAATGAGTTCTAATGGCATGATGATCGATGAAGAACTACCGAGTACGTTTGATCAGCTTGAGGAATATGGTAGTAATCTTGGTGATTTTACCATAGACATGGGCTATGATGTCCTTGGAAATCCTCTTGTTTCTGAAGATAAAGGAAGGATAGACCTACTTGAAGGAAGAACATCAGATTGGTTTAAATAATTTGACGAAAGGGTGGGTGCAGTCGAGGACAAGGTGTCTGATGCAACCTTGTTGAATTGCGAAACCGATGCTAAAGTGACTGAATTGAAGGTGCAATTCAGTGACATAAAGACCATACTAACAAGCCATGCGAAGAAAATGTTAGAGTAAGTGGCAAGCATTCGCGGGTTAATCAGTAACGGCATGTTTGTAGGGGCAAACATGCATGTAGAAAGCTCAAATCGAGTCTCCGAGCCAAGAATTTACGCAGGTTCCAGAAATGCTAGAGAAATTGAGAATTTCTTGTATGACGTTGAGGCATACTTTGAGGCGAATGGAATTAGGGAAGAACAAAAAGTAACTCTCGCAGGAAATTACCTTGGTGGTAATGCAAAGGTTTGGTGGAGAACTATGCTGCAAGAAGATGAAGCTGCTGGTTATACCAATCCTATGTCATGGGATGATATGAAATATGGACTGAGATGTCAGTTCTGGCCAAGCAATGGTGCTTGGTATGCAAGAGAAAGTTTACGTAGGCTAAAAATGATGGGTACACCACAGGCCTATGCTGAAAACTTCCTTGCATTGGTACAAGAAGTACGTGGCATGAGTGAAGAAGATCAGATGTTCCAATTTCTGGCTGACGCAAGTTCGAATGTGATTGCTGAACTTAAGAAGCGCAAAATACAGAGTATCTAGATGGCTATTCAAGCGGTAAGAGGGCTTACTAGTTTCACAAAGACTAAAGATATGCACAGCTGTGAAGGTAAGGCCAAAGGGAAGGAAAAATCTGTAGTCAACAAGCGTAAGCATGAACCAAAGGAAGATGAACTATTCCCTTCAGCCCGGAAGTATATGGGATGTTTCATTTTTAAAGGTTTGCATTTTGCAAGAAGCTATCCACTCAAGGCGCAACTAAATGTATCAGTTGGGGATGACTATGGGAGTCATTCTAGCAAGACTCGTGAAGGCCGAAGTGAGGGCTCAAGGAAGATACCACGCAGCGAAGTTGTTGCTCACTTCGACAAAAGTAGAAACTAAGCTAAGAACAAGAATAAGTGTTGTTGTCTCCATTGGCGACACTTTAATGCCAAAACAAGAGTGTTTGTGGCCTTGTTTTATGTAGCTTTAGTTGTTGGTTATTGCAAACTCTGTGTGTAGAGTTTGGTTGTACAGACTTTTATTTGAGTCTTCAAGTTTGTAAATACTTTGCTTTGGTGTAAGCAAGTTGCTTTGTTAATAAAGTTTTAGCTTTCCAAAAGTGATCAAGTGGATGATCAATCATGTAATGGTACATGGTCTTGTTATGTAAGAGCAGTAATGAATGAGGGTGTTTTCGTTTATAAAGCCTTGCCTCTTTATTTACAAAGTAAAACTAGTTCATGGGAAGATGCTGCAAGTAGAATACTTAGCCTAACGTATGCAATGGCGAGACAAGTTGAAAGGTAATAAGCAAAGCATAGGACAAGGGTCCTAGTTGGTGTAGAAGTGATGTTGCTGTTTGGGGATTGCATAATAGCACGACGGCAGATGGGCAGTGACGGTGCAAGCAATACAACAAGAAAGAAATCCCATTATCATCAAGCATGAGTTGGGTAGAGCTCATGGCCTAATAGAAGGACACACACTTTCCAGGCGAATTAGCAATGCAGTTCAAAGAAGTATTTGGAGACATATTGGCTTTGAAGGCATAGCATATGGACGGCTAAAGGGTTAGATAATGATATGTCCAAAGAGATAGTTAGTTACAGTTTTCAATAGGTTGTGCAACTCAATAGTTTTGTTGCATGGAAGTTAAGCAAAGAAAACTCACCATTCCAGTTCGGGTATGCAAAATGGCATAAGTATAGAGGTTATACTTGATGGCCACATTCATATAAATGAGTTCTTGAATGTTGTTTGCATAATCAGAGTTTGGCGAGGCATGAAGTGTGGAATTCGGGTGTCTAATGCAAAGATAACCCCTATTCACTTTATGACGTGCTTAATGATGAGCGCGGAGAACAACAGTTCAACGGAAAGTTCCTAACAAAATTGATTGAAAATGAAGCCAATTCGTTTATAAGTCCTTGTCACGTTAAGGGAGAGGCAAAGTCGGGAAACGATGGCAATGATCATGGTGATCCAATTGAGAAGAATCATTAAGTGCGTACACTTAGGCGCAAATGATTCAAGGTGAAATTCAGGCCAAAATTTGGAGGAGTTGGATAAGAAGAATTTCAGATTTGCATTTGGGTATTGATGCATGATTTGAGTAGCAGCGTAAGCGTAGTGCACGACGCCGAGAAGCGAATCAAGATATGAGATCAATGGCGAAGAAGTAAAGCTAAGTGATGGCATGTGGTACGAGGCATAAAGTTTTGGAAAGAAGGAAGGCCAAACAAGTTTGCTGAATTCTGAGTGGCTCAGAAGTGTACAAAGGCCGAAGCACAAGTATATTGGATATACTTGGTTTCGTTCAACGAGGGCATTGAACGGATTAGGTGGGGGAGGTCTATTACGGTGTTGCAAGTGATGTTGCTAAAGGTTTATGCTGAGCAGTGAGATGCAAGCTCTGGTGGTTTGTGAAATGTAATGGAGCTGTTTTGCTGTGAGTGGATGGTGCTGTGTGTTGATTGGTGTGAACTAGAATCGCAGTTTTGCAGCTGTGAGCTATAGAAGGACAAGTTCGTGGCATGGGTGATGGAATGAGAAGAATTGAGACGCAGAAGTGTAACTGGAATTGCAAGAGAATGGAACTGCATATTGGGAGGTTTTTCTAGTGATGCTAGACTTGATTGAATGTCATTGCAGGTGGTGGTATGTGAACTGAGGTGTTGCAGTTGGGGTGGTGAAGCTGTAGAAGTTTAAGGAAGTGAACTGATAGTGGTGGTACCTGAGTTGGTCATATGCCAGAGAGTGGTGCTATTTCAGGGTTTGCAGGCCATTGAATCTGCAGGTAGTGCAGGAGGGATAACTGGCAGTTGAGGCAAGGAAATGGCTTAAGTGGAAGATGTTCTGAAGTTTAATGGAATGAAGAGCTGTGCATTGCAGTTTGAAGCTGCAGTTTGAGTTGCAGGAGCTGGTTATGGAGATTGTGAATGTTTTGTGTATGTGCATTGCAGGTACAAATAGGATTTTGTGTGACTGTGGTGCTATGGGGCTCAAGTATGCTATGTTCGATGAGTTGCAGCAAGGAAGTAGAACATTGCAGCTACAGATGATACAGCTGAACTGAAATGCAGAGAATCTGCAGAAATGGGAGTTACAAAGAGTGAAATTGCAGGTTTGAGAGGCTGAAAGGAGTTGCACAGATGGAGTCGAAACTGCAAGTGTTGGGTTTGAAATGTTGTTGCAGTTGTGTAGGGTCAATTGCCAAGTTGAATGGAAATGAAGGCTCATCCATCATGGCTGAGAGCACTGCTTAAGCACAAGTATTATGCATGATCTGTCAATGCAATAGCTCAGGCAAGACCACTCAGCTAAGCTGAGTCTGGTTAGTTATCTAACTCGTCCGTTTGACTCATGATCTTTCTGAATTAGTCAATTGACTCGGTTGACCTGACCGAGTTGACCCATTTGACCGATGACCGGCGGCGAATTTCCGGCGCCGGTGCACCAGTTTTCCGGCGAGCTATTTTTGGCACACTTTTACCTGGGTTTTCTCACACATGGTTCATAGGCTTGGTGGACTTTTTGGTGATGGACTTTGAAGACCTAATTTTGGAAAGTGGGAAGGCTATAAAAAGAAAGAGTTTCTATTCTTTTAGGAAAAGGGATCACGTATTATTCTACTGAAGTTTTGGAGGAGAGCGATTCTACTAGGGTTTGCTTCCGTTTATTTTCATGTTCTTCATTTTATTTTTGATAATAATTATGTTGAATCAATATATTATGAGTAACTAAATACCTTTTATTGGTTATGGGATAATAAGTGGATTTCACAAATAAGATTTGATTCAATATATTAGTTTTGTCTCAATACTTTATTGTTTATGATTCATGATTTATTTTTTTTTATGATTTGATTGTTTGTTTGGTTGAGTCCGGAATCAATCCGATTTACTTTCATATCTAAAGCTTTATTAGGGTTTTCAATACAACGACGTTGTTTATCCCTGATTTTAAGTAGCATAAATGTGGGTAGTGCTTGTAGTGATATATCCTACTAGTCACATATGAATCATAACCTTGGTTAAATTGAATTAGTGCTTTTACACATTTTGATTGCCTTGATTAGTCTTATTCCATAGAACTTATTGCTTTTAGGGATTTAAATCTAATTGTGCTTTTACACTTTAGGTTGCTTTCTAGGAAAAATTCACATATGCATCTTTTAATGTGGTTGTGATGAAATCAGGGAATTAGCGGAATACTCTTGCGATAAGATATTCTAGGACTTTTAGTAAATGAGAGATTAAAATTTCAATTCTATTCATTATTGAGAATTCAAGTTTGTGAATGAAACTATCCCGTGACCAATATATTCTCCTTATTGATTACTTTTATTATTACTTCGCTTTCAATTTATTTTTATTTCTTTGAATTATCAACATCCCCCTTGGTTACTAAGAAACTGAAAATTTGCATAACAACAAAAACCTCCCTGTGGATACGAACTCTCTCTTATTGCATACTACATTTATTTTAGTGAAGTAAGAAAGTGAAATTATATTTGTGTCGGCTGACAACCGATCAAATTTTGGCGCCGTTGCCGGGGAGGCATACGGCTTGTTATTAAATTTTTAGTTTCTTTTTAAAATTTCTTCTTTCATATTTGCTTTTCGTTTATTATCTTGTTTCTCATTTGTTTGCGAGAATTTTTTTCAGATACTAATCCCTGGCTTCTAAAGATTGGAATTATCAAAGGTGTGGGATAGCTACTCGAAGAGGCACAATACTCCAAGCAAGGCAAGACACAACGGAAGGACAAGTCTTGGAAGTAGAACACGAAGCTCTTCATCAAGAAGAGAAAGAAGAACAAGAGGTTCCACTCATAGAAGAACCACTAGTTGAAGAAGAAGAAGCAATGCAAGACGCCAATCGTACACTCAAGGATTTGGCTTCTCATAGGGTTGATGCACAACAATGGTGTATTCAAACCAATTCAACATACGAGATCAAGCCGGGGTTGCTTAGAGAGTTGCCAAAGTTTCATGGTATGGAGAATGAGGACCTAAACAAGCATCTCATGTATTTCTATACCATTGTCAAGGCTATGCTTCCAGCGGAGACCGAAGCCGATGGTGCAATGATGAAAGTTTTTCCATTTTCTATGGTAGACAGCGCTAAATATTGGTTGTATTGTTTTCCCGCCGGAAGTGTCACTACATGGAACGGGTTGAAGAAAATCTTTCTAGAGAGGTATTTTCCTGCGTCAAATGCCACTCAAATTCGCAAAGAGATTTGTGGAATAAAGAAACATGCAGGAGAGTCTTTGTATGAATGTTGGGAGCGATATAAGAGATTGGTGGCAAGCTTTCCTCACCATCAATTCATCGACGCTATGATCATCCAATACTTCTACGAAGGTCTTCAATCAAGTGATATATATCTTCTTGATGTTGCGGGTGGTGGTGTACTAGTGAACAAGATGGTGGCACAAGCTACTGATTTGATTGAAAGCATGGCTGCAAATTCGCAACAATTCTACACAAGAGGTGAACCAATGGTTAGGCAAGTGCATGAAGTTAATGATTCATCATATTCACACCGTGATCAAAGGATGGATAATATGGAGCACATGATGCAAAGGATGGCTGAGGTTATTTTACCTTCACATGGTGAAGGGTTGGAGCAAGCTAATGCGGTCTTTCCAAATCAGCAAAGACGGTATGATCCATACTCAAACACGTACAATCCAGGGTGGAGAGATCATCCCAACTTTAGCTATGCCAACAATAAAGGTGCGGTTTCACAACCTACTTTCAACCGTCCAAGCGGGTTTCAACCACAACAACAACAATTTCAGCAACCATAACAATCGGTGCAAAACCAAGGTTCCGATATCGATGCAAAGCTCCACGCAATGATGCAAGGTATTTCTACCATGTTCAAAGAAAGTCAACAAGAAACTAAGAGTGCTATCAAGGAGTTGCAGACTCAAGTGGCCTCCATGGCAATTGATATCAACAAATTTAAGGAAAAAGATAGTGGAAGACTCCCTTCTCAACCTATCAACCCAAGAGAGAATGTTAGTGCTATTACATTGAGAAGCGGTACACAACTTGTGCAACATGAAATTGTTTATGTGGGTGATATGGAGACCCAAAACGAACCTGTTTTGGAGGAAAAGAATGATTATTTTCCCCAAACTTCTGAGGTACCTACTTCCAACTCTAAAACTCCTATTTCTACTTATGTTCCTCCTATACCTTTTCCTCGCAGATTTGCAAGTTCTAAAAAGGCGGAACAAGAAAAGGAGATTTTAGATATCTTCAAGAAGCTTCATATAAACATTCCACTCATTGATGTTATAAAGCAAGTTCCAAAATATGCGAAGGTTTTGAAGGACTTGTGTACCAAGAAGAAAAAGCTAACCGGTAATGAGGTTATGAGTATGGGGGGAAACGCTTCGGCGGTCTTGCAAAAGAAACTCTCACCCAAATACAAGGATCCGGGTAGTTTCATTATACCCGTAGAGATTGGCAATAAAAGGATTGGTAAGGCTATGCTTGACTTAGGAGCATCCGTGAATATCATGCCAGCATCTATTTATAAGTCTTTAAATTTGGGTCCATTGAAACCAACTAATATTGTGCTTGAACTTGCGGATCGTTCTAATGTCTACCCTAGGGGTATTATTGAGGATGTCCTTGTGCAGGTGAACTAATTAGTTTTTCCAGCTGATTTTTGTGTTCTAGAAATGGATGATGGCTCAGATGTTTCCATACCCCTGCTGCTTGGGAGACCTTTCATGAAGACGGCTAAAACCGTCATTGATGTGGATGAGGGAATACTCACTATGAAGTTTGATGATGAGATAATTCGCTTCAACATGTTTGAAGTCATGCGGTATCCAAGTGATGTTCATTCAGGTGTCCATGACGTATGGGACCCTAGCTAAGGCGTAGAAAACAAGGACAAAGTCGGGCTAACGACTTTAAACCAAGCGCTAAGTGGGAGGCAACCCACCGGTTTTGTATCTTTACCCTTATCTTTTTATTTTTTATGAATTTGTTTTTATCTTTATTTTCTTGTTTTTGCATATCATTTGCGAAATTTCCCACCTTGAACTTTCTTTGGACGATTCAATTTTACATTGAGGACAATGTAAAGTTTAAGTGTGGGGGAGCATTTATATGTTTGTATAGATTATTTTATGCCTTTAGTTAAAAAAAAAAAATCAGAAAAAATCAGAAAAATAGAAAAACCAAGAAAAAATTTGTGCTTTTTGAACTCCGAAATCTAGAAACTTGTGCCTTTAGGATGACACCATTAGTGGATGGAACCATTTTGATTGCAGGAGTTGAGGAACCGATTAACTAAAAGGGACGAACATAGCTCACAAATCTCAAATAAAATGATAGTTGTTACCATATCTCGGAATATCACCATATCACATTCTATTTTTGTTTTTCCATATTTATCTATTATTCTCTAAGTGATTTGGTGGGTCACTAAAAATCGAGTTGTTATTACTGCTAGGATGATTAGAGTGATTGAGTTGCTAAAAAGAAAAGAAAAAAAAGAGACCGACCAATTAGACCAAACGGAATAAAAAAAAGACACTTGGATAGCAGTATGTGTGAAACGTAGTCCCTATCTCCGTCGCCTAAACAAGCGTGGAATGCAAGATCCAAGGCAACTATCATGTACTTGCTGACAAGATGCATGTGCTTTGATCCAAAAGATCTAATCATGCTGTCTAAAAAAAGAAAAAAAAAGTGAAAAAGAAAAGAAAAAGAAAAGAAAAAATATTATTATTGTTGAATAAAGTCACTCCTGGTTCCCTTGTATATTCCAGTGAGTTGATGTAGAAATAAGTTTGTTGACCACTGGTTCCCTTGTATATGCCAGTGTGTTAACTCTAAAATTGACCAGTAGCTCAATCCAATAGGTTGCATAGGTTCATCTTGGCGGTGACCTTCAGAAAGATATGGGAAACATCGATCACTTGTGAACATTCGCCAACATCTACATCTTTATCCATCTTCTTAATATTTTCATTGTGATTGTGGTTTGTTAGTTTCCGAGTATTGTGGCTTGTTCGACTATCTAATTAAAGCTTTATTTACTAATATATGAACTGAATTTGTGCAAGGTACCTCCTCCTGTAGTCATTTTGGATTCGTTCATTGATTTGTCACAAATAGATGGAGTTTGAAATATAGGTTTTGTAGGAAGACCTCTTGTAAACCTTTATGAGACTAAAACTCATCCACTAGGGACACCTATGGGTTCAAAGGCTTGTTATTTATGCTTAAAGTGACCGTAGCCTCAACGAGACGGAGTTGTATGTATTTGTTTTAGAATTATTTTGTTTGATTTGCTCGAGGACTAGCAAAGTCTAAGTGTGGGGGAATTTGATAGGTGTGATAAACACCTAATTTTATATCTAGTATTTATGCTTTCTTTGCGAGTTTTCATGTAAATTATGTATCTTATGTGTGAATTTGAGTTTGTTAGGTACTTTGGAGTCGTTTGGAGAAAAAGAAGAAGAAACAGGGCAAAAGGTGCAAATGTTATTGAGGGCGATTATTTCTCATATTTGCTTTTATTTCTTCATACCTATCTGAAAAGTCTGTCGGTTTTAGTGATGCGATTTTTGTCTGAAAAGCATGACAACTTTAGTGATGAATAGAAATTGAAGAGAAGAAGTGAGTTTGAGATATAGAAGACAGATGTTGTTGGTGGAAGCACTCGAAGGAAAGAAAGCATTCCATTTGGAGCGTAAAAGGCAAAACGACCAGTTCACGGGTGAAAGATACTTGGAGCGGGCTAGGCTGCACAAGAAGGAATGGAAGAATGAACTGTCAGTTGCTCAAAACTGACGGTTGAGTTGAGCAAGGAACTAGGCTATCTGTTCTTTGTAACCGACAGGACATGGTTGGAATGGTTACCCCTTATCCGGTGGTGCAGGGTACCAATAGCAATCCTAATTACTACTAGAACCCTAAAACTAAGCAGATGGTTGTCTCAATTATTGGTTTCCCTAACTCTCACCAAATTCAGAGAAAGGAAAAATAGGATGAATGCTGTATCACAAAAAGAGAGGAGGAAAACGGCGGTACAAATTGTCCGAAAATCAGTGAAATAGGATGATGAAGAAATCAACTAATCAACTCAGGTTTCATCCATAGATTGAGTAGAAGAAATGATAGTGAATTCAGAGATGGAGAAATTAGGTTTTGAAAGTGTGCTTCTGGTGGAGACATTAATGTTGGGGATTTTCGGAAGAACAATGGAGGAGAAAGAACTGAAATTGCTCAGTGATGTATGAAGAAGAATGGGTTTGTGGTGATGTGCAATAGAGGTGATGATGGAGTTAAAGATGCTAAATGGGTTGTTTACAAATTGGAAGAAGGAGCCACCGATTCTGTTAATGATGAATGTGATGTTTTGAGTAGATTGTGGAGGAATTTGAGAGTTGAGGTTTTTGATTCTGTTAGGGTTTTATGAGCCTCAACTGGAACCTGAGATGAATGGATTTGTGGCTTGAAGGTTATGAACTAGATGAGACCACACTGGAAAGTAGCTTTGTAGGCTGAGATGGTAGTATAAGGAGGTGGATTTGAGCATGGAAGTGATGCTCAGATTTGGGTACTGTTGGTTGTTGATCTGAGTTAAATTGGCTCCTGTTGAGGGTTTGGTTTGAATAGGCAAAGTGAGATGCAGTTGGTTTTAGAAGAAGTAATATCTTGGGTGGTGGTGATTTCTGGACTGAAATGGGCATAACTGGGAAAGCTGTAATTGATTTTGGTAATGGCAGCTACATGTGTTTTATAGCATGGAGATGATTTAAGTTGGGAAGTGCAGATGGTAGTGCAATTGGCCTGCTTTCTGATTAAAGCTATAGCAGGGAAGGAACTGAACAGCTTGAGGAGATGGTGGCAGTCTCTGGTGGTGTTGGAATTAATGGAATTATGGTCTGTGAGGTTGGAAGAATGGTTGATGAGCTGCAATAAGGCACTGGTGGTGTTAGTAAGATGATGGTAATAAGCTACTATTGATTGCGAGGCTAAACTAAGAGAGGTATGACTCAAATGAGCATTACAGATTGGAGCTGCTAATGGTAGTAGTTCTGAAATTGCTGGTAGATTGCATCATCAGGTGGTGGATCTGAGTAAAGAGAGCACTGTGACTGAATGTTGCATTAGATGTATGTTTAGGTGATTTTTGAGTTGTGTCACAGGTGATGGTCAGCTCTAGTTTGGTTCAGAGTTTGGATTTGATGTGTACATCTGGGTCGATTTGGAAGGTGGGATGTTCAAGTGCAGTTCAGGTGGTGCACGATGGTATGGCAAGAACGGCATAAGTTCTAACTGTGTGGTGGTTTGTGTTGGTGAAGCTACTGTGGTTGATACTGAGATGGTGAATTGCACAGCAATTTGATGGAAGAATGGGAATGCTAATCTGAGAACAACAAGGAAATGGTGTATGATTGTTTCAAATTGCAGGTGCGGCAGGCGTCTCGCTTTTGAGGTAGTTGGTGAACAAGATGGGAGTACTGGAGTTGTAGCTGAGTTGCTTGGTGGTCATGGAGTAAATCTGTGCAAGTGATGTTGCTAAAGGGTTATGCTGAGCAGTGAGCTGCAAGCTCTGTTGGTTTGTGAAATGTAATGGAGCTGTTTTGTTGTGAGTGGATGGTGATGTGTGTTGATTGGTGTGAACTGGAATCGCAGTTTTGCAGCTGTGAGCTATAGCAGGACAAGTTCGTGGCATGGGTGATGGAATGAGAAGAATTGAGCCGCATAAGTGTAACTGGAATTGCAAGAGAATGGAACTGCATATTGGGAGGTTTTTCTGGTGATGCTAGACTGCATTGAATGTCATTGCAGGTGGTGGTCTGTGAACTGAGGTGTTGCAGTTGGGGTGGTAAAGCTGTAGAAGTTTAGGGAAGTGAACTGATAGTGGTGGTACCTGAGTTGGTCATATGCCAGAGAATGGTGCTATTTCAGGGTTTGCAGGCCATTGAATCTGCAGGTAGAACTGTGAAGGAGGGATAGCTGGCAGTTGAGTCAAGGAAATGGCTTAAGTGGAAGATGTTCTAAAGTTTAATGGAATGAAGAGTTGTACATTGCAGTTTGAAGCTGCAGTTTGAGTTGTAGGAGCTGGTTATGAAGATTGTGAATGTTTTGTGTCTGTCCATTGCGTGTAGAAATAGGATTTTGTGTGACTGCGGTGCTATGGGGCTCGAGTATGCTGTGTTCGATGAGTTGCAGCAAGGAAGTAAAACATTGCAGCTACAGATGATACAGCTGAACTGAAATGCAGAGAATCTGCAGAAATGGGAGTTACAAAGAGTGAAATTGCAGGTTTGAGAGGCTGAAAGGAGTTGCATAGATGGAGTCGCAACTGCAAGTGTTGGGTTTGAAATGCTGTTACAGTTATGTAGGTTCAATTTCCAAGATGAATGGCAATGAAGGCTCATCCATCATGGTTGAGAGCACTGTTGAAGCACAAGTATTGTGTATGATCTGTCAATGCAATAGCTCAGGCAAGACCACTCAACTAAGCTGAGTCTGGCTAGTTATCTAACTCGTCCGTCTGACTCATGATCTTTCTGAATTAGTCAATTGACTCGGTTGACCTGATCGAGTTGACCCATTTGACCGATGACCGGAGACGACTTTCCAGCGCCGGATTCCGGCATTTTCCGGCGAGCTGTTTTTGGCACACTTTTACCTGGGTTTTCCCACACATGGTTCATGGTCTTGGTGGACTTTTTGGTGATGGACTTTGAAGACCTAATTTTGGAAAGTGGAAAGGCTATAAAAAGAAAGAGTTTCTATTCTTTTAGGAAAAGGGATCACGTATTATTCTACTGAAGTATTGGAGGAGAGCGATTCTACTAGGGTTTGCTTCCGTTTATTTTCATGTTCTTCATTTTATTTTTGATAATAATTATGTTGAATCAAAATACTATGAGTAACTAAATACCTTTTATTGGTTATGGGATAATAAGTGGATTTCACAAATAAGATTTGATTCAATGTATTAGTTTTGTCTCAATACTTTATTGTTTATGATTCATGATTTATATTTGTTTATGATTTGATTGTTTGTTTGGTTGAGTCCGGAATCAATCCGATTTACTTTCATATCTAAAGCTTTATTAGGGTTTTCAATAAGAAAACGTTGTTTATCCCTGATTTTAAGTAGCATAAATGTGGGTAGTGCGTGTAGTGATATATCCTACTAGTCACATATGAATCATAACCTTGGTTAAATTGAATTAGTGCTTTTACACATTTTGATTGCCTTGATTAGTCTTATTCCATAGAACTTATTGCTTTTAGGGAGTTAAATCTAATTGTGCTTTTACACTTTAGGTTGCTTTCTAGGAAGAATTCACATATGCATCTTTTAATGTGGTTGTGATGAAATCAGGGAATTAGCGGAATACTCTTGCGATAAGATATTCTAGGACTTTTAGTAAATGAGAGATTAAAATTTCAATTCTAGTCATTGTTGAGAATTCAAGTTTGTGAATGAAACTATCCCGTGACCAATATATTCTCCTTATTGATTAATTTTATTATTACTTCGCTTTCAATTTATTTTTATTGCTTTGAATTATCAACATCCCCCCTTGGTTACTAAGAAACTGAAAATTTGCATAACAACAAAAACCTCCATGTGGATACGAACTTTCTCTTATTGCATATTACATTTATTTTAGTGATGTAAGAAAGTGAAATTATATTTGTGTCGGCTGAAAACCGATCAATTAGAGGTTCGTATAATTATGGGTTTACGATTTTAGCCTTTTTCGAAAATCCACCATCTACACCCATGTTAGTTGTTATTCCCCTGCAATACAAAAGAACAGCAACAAAAACAACCTTTACCAGAGAAAGGTTGAAACCGGTTTTAGCTATTACATGCCAATAGTAAAAGCCTAAACTAAAACTCACATGTTATGCTAAATTCACAACTTATGTAAACATGAATCGGTAATTGCATCAATACGACTATCACACGTGAGTTTATCAGTATCTCTTTATGATCCTTTGATAAAGCCTGCCTAAAAATGGTAGAACTTAATCCTTGTAAATCAAAAAGTCACACAAATCATAAGAGATCATCACAATATGAGACTGGAAATTAGGGTTAGTGAAAAAAGAAAATAACATCTCAAAACTGAAAGCAAATCATAAAAGATATTCAATCACAACAAGCTATGCAATCGAAACTACCACAAAGAATGATACAAAAGATTTAAATAAAAGCTTAATCATTCATATTATTGATAGTTTTTTTTTTTTTATAAACGAACTCTTCATTAAAAAAAGGAAAAAGAAGGAGGGGGACTAAACCTTACCTCGGAGAACAAGGAGCAAGGGAATAAAAAGAGAAAGCAAAACAAAACAAACCAAACTAAAGCCACAAATTACATCCCTCACAAGAATTCCCACAATACATCCCTCACAAGAATTCATAACAATCAACACATCTTTAAGATCAACAATCACACTTTTTATTAATTGATTTTAGAAATTTTACAATAAGGAAATGAAATTAAGAATACAACCACTGCTCTAGACTTTCTCTCTCCTTAAAACTTTCTCTCCACTCTAAAAGATCTCTCTCTTCCCTTAAGCCTGTTCGGCTCTTTATATAGGATATTACATAGTGGAGGACAGCTAAGCTGTCCTTTATTTTAGGATCTAGCTTGCGATATTCTCGCACATATTCAAATGTTAAATTTTGCAACATCCCTAAATATCGCAAGATCTTCACATATTTCTCGTGTTTAATCTATCGTCATCTGTCACGTCATTTCTGTAATTGTTCCACGATATTCACAAGAGTATTGTTATTGACAATTTCGCAAAAGTACTATTGTTGCGATATTATAATCCTACATCTTGCCTCTTATCATGTCTACTCTGCGAAGGGGAGAATATCATGAGAATTTGTACTTCGAAATTCCACAGCTGTTCATTTTACCATATTCTTCTGTATTAACACGGCTCTGTACTTTACGCGGAATTTATTACATGTATCTTTTCTTCCATCCATTTTTTGACACGTCCTTTCAACCGCTATTTCTCAACCATTCACATCTACTCTTAGCATTAAATGTGTATAATTTATTATATATATATTTTCTTCCATCCATTTTTTTGACTTTATTTCACCTTTCAACCGCTGCTTGTATTTCTTCCTCTTTCGATCTTTAAACTTCATTCACTTAAAATCTACTCTTTTGAAGGAATTAAATGAATGTATATCTTCAAGGATCAAAAAAATTCTGATCATCCTTGTAGTGATAAAGAAATATATATATTCTTCTCTATGATTCTTCTTTGTTTTACTTGTGGAAGAAATTGAGCGGGGAAAAAACTAAGGTTGTCTCTTTATCAAACGAAGACCAAGGGAAAGGATGAAGGTGTTCTTCGCAAGGAAAAATTAGCTGCCTCATCTTCAAAGAAAAGAAAAGTTCTCTCTCCCTCTCCTTCGAATTCTCAATCTGGAAAAAGTTCTGATGATGATGATAATGATGGTATTGACACTTCTTTCTCAAGGGGAGATCCTTCATCTGAATCTTCAATGGAACAATTGTCTAGCATCTTTTCTGATTCCATGCAAGGGATTGGAGATGATCATCTTACCAACACGTGCAAAGCTCTTGCAAATATTTGTGATGCCCCTTTATTGGATGGTGATGATTCCCTTCGTGGAGTCTCCATATCAGTAACCCCTAGTTTTCTGAATTCTCTTGGTACTTTGGTATGCCTTTATTTCTCTATTTCTTCATGATTACGATTCAGAATTATACTCTATCCTAATAATTTTTTACATTCTTTCGTAGACTGGAAGGGCTTCTTTCGTTGTTGCCTCAGATTTGGAAAAAAGACGTGCGGTTCTTGAAAAGAAAAATCTTCAAATTCTCAATGGAAACGAAGAACTGGAGGCTGAAGCTGTTGATCTTTGCGAAAAGAACAAGCAATTATAAGTTGAGTCTTCCACTCAAAAGAACCAAATATCCAATCTTCAAAGTGTCAATAAGAAACTCTATGGTATGAAACTTTTCCTCTTTTTCTTTATTTTGTTTTCTCATTATCATCCCTTATCTTAATTGATCATTTTCGCAGACATTTATGGTATTTATGATGAAGATACCCTTCTTCGTTCTTTTCCTGACCCTATAGATGATGATACCCTTCTTGACCGCCTTAATAATTCTTTAAACAGTTTTTCAAATGATAGAATTAAATCTCTTTCCATAAATGAACTCAAATCCAAACTTCGCCTCTT
Source organism: Papaver bracteatum (assembly GCA_023529315.1). NCBI lineage: Eukaryota > Viridiplantae > Streptophyta > Magnoliopsida > Ranunculales > Papaveraceae > Papaver > Papaver bracteatum. The sequence continues at coordinate 74,113 of JAJJWX010004852.1, forward strand.
AGAAATTGACCATAGATCCATCTTAAGCTTAGCCAACCAATTTAAACGTTTTTATCTTAACTCTAAAGAACAAATCAATAGGTTAAGAGCCAAAAACAGTAATCTTATAGATGGCAAAGACTGCATCGCTATCCAAGGTGCTCAAACTCTAGCGAAATTTCAAGAAACTCTTCTCGGGGTTCAACTTGAACGAGATGAGGCTAATCGCAAAAATGTTGTGCTTAGCGAAAGAGAAAATCAGATTCGCTCCAATCGTCTCATAAATAATGATGACTAATTTGCATGGGCTGCGAAAGTTCTAGATGACGCCAGAAATAATCTATGTGTAAATGTTAGTCTTCAAGCTAAGCACACGGCCTTGGTTAGGGATATGATTTCTGACAGAGAAGGTTTTTAACTATTCTTCTTTATTGATCGTGTGTTTTTTCATAAATTATCATCAAATTGCTGATTCATTATTATATGTTCGTATGAGCTGAAGAGAGATTTCGCAAAAGAATTGAAGAACTTGAGTCTGAAAAGGAGCATCTCGCAAAGGATATTTCTTCTCGCAATGATAAATGTTCTAGATTGAAGAGTCAATTAAAGATCACTATTGCGAACTTTAAGAATGACGCTATTCTTTTTCGCAATCAAACTATTAAGAAGGTATGTGATGACAATAACATCCTTCATTCTACATATCCTTGCCTCTTGGAAGAGATTCCAAAGAATGTACCTCCTCTAGACATTTCTGACAGCGATGCTAGCTAAGAAGAAGATGAAGAAGAATCTGACGAATGTGTAGAAGAATCTAGCAAGGAATAATCTTGCTTCCTTCTTTAACTTTTTTGTAACATCTGTACATTTGTTCTTTAATCTTCTATCTTTGTAATCTTTTATTGCGAATTTCTTCAATCTTCAAATGCAAGTTCTACCTTTTTTGTTTCTTCCTGCACATATTAGAAAAGCAATTCTTTCTTTGCAATATGGTTAATCAATATATAATTATTAATCTTTCATATCATGCGTAAATCTATCATATGGAGGCAAATAACATGTTCTTATTCTACTCATTCCCATACTTGCCTCTGTTATTTGTATCCAAATGAAAGATTAAGCAAGTTAATTTGAATATCAACGTATATTCATGCCTCATATATTTTGAGAGATACTTCTCGGGTTTTTTGTTTTTTGTTTTTTATATGGTCTTATTTTGCCTTCCTAGTTAAAGGTACTATTTCGCCACCTCTTGTCATTGTGATAAAATCACAGGATGTCTTTGCATTTTCATGCAGAAACCCATTGATCTTGCCTTAACTTTTTTCTTTTGTCATTTTTGTTGCGACAATATGACAGGTCTAAATATTCTTGCGAAAATAAAGCCCCATGACATTGCCGTCTTGCGATGAAATCACATGACGTCTTTACACTTTCATGTATTGACCCATTGATCTTGCCTTATCTTTCTCTTTTGTATTATTGCCTCTTTGGGATTGTCGCACAAATATGACAAGCCTAAATATTCTTGCGAAAATAAAGCCTCGTGACATTTGCGTCTTAGGACACTTATCAGCTCCCTAATGGAGGGTGCCACCCTTATCTTCCCCCTGGTTGCCCCTTCAAGGAGACGTACCTCTACCATACAAGGTTGGCTCCTCCCATCCGGTCTTAACAACAACCAGTTATTTTCGAAGCCTCTTATCCATTTTGCCTATATGGCTTATGGTTACAAGACTACACCCTAAATGGGATTTTCTTCGGGCCGAGTGCATCATAGTCAAGACTTGCCAAGAATGGCCAGATATATTCCAGAAGACCCAGGCACTCTTGGCTCAACCGTGTACCTCGGTGCATTAATCATATTATGCACTCCTTAGAAGAGACCCTCAGTCGTCCAACCTAAGTCATAAGCTTAGGTTGAAAATCTAAGGTATCTCTCCTAGATGGGCTTTATTGACCCCAAATCTCCATGACTCAGGTTCCAGGGGCGGTGTAACCTTTTCGCTAAGTCATGCAACATGTACCCATTTTATGACGCACTTTAGGTCTTACATTTGCCTCTTGCAAAATTTTGATTTCGCGAACTAGGGTGTACGCCATAGTAAGTTCGCCCCTTTCTGATGATTATTCTATTTCTTCTCTTGCATTTCAACTTTGTTGTAATCTCACAATCTCATTATTGTCATTCATAAAATACTTTTTTTTTGAAATTTTTTGCAACAAATTAGTCATACATCTTTCTTTCTTTTCTCAATTTTACTTTTGTAGTCATAAAATCAACAAATACATTCACACTTTAAGTTTCTTACCTTTGTTGCTTTCTGCTTCAGCATCTTTGATATTTTATGTTATTTTCTTACCTGCTACAAGAGCTTCGCCGCTTTTTCTTTTCGGAAAGGTTTCTTCTTCTCTCTTCTCTATTGCATCCACCATGAGTCTTTCACTTCTTTGTTTCTATCTGATGTTACACTTCAAATTCTCCTTTTTTGCAGCTCGTTCTTCATATGACTTTACATCGATTTCATAACATTTCTTTCCCTCAGTCCAATCTCCTCTTATGATGCCAACTCCACTGGGATGAGGAAACTTGATGCATTGATGGAAAGTCGATGCTACACCTAAGATCCCATGTAACAAAGGTCTGCCAATCAATGCGGTGTATGGTGATTCCACATCGAGCATGCAGAACGGAATTTCAGAAGATATTCCTTTCAAAGGAATTCGCATGGTGATCTCCCCTTTTGGCTTATTGGCAGTACCATTAAAACCATAGATTCTGTAGGTTAAAGGTATTAAATCCTCATCTTTCCATCCCATAGTTTTATAAGCATGACGGAACATGATATCCACGGAACTTCCAGTATCAATCAGAATTCTGTTGATTGCCCATAAATTCTCAGCCTCAGCCTCATCATCATCAATATCCTCATCGCTAGGTTTTGGATTAATCTCTAATCTTACCACTAATGGGTTATCTTGCATTTCTCCACCCTCAAGTACTTCTTCTGCGGTGAAGGAAATAGTATGCTTTTGCCATTCTTTCAGTGGAGATACCTTTGCAATGTTCATTATTTCTCTATCATCGGCATCTCTTGCGAAGACCCTCCTCAGAATTTTATCGTGAAAGTCTTCAATTTTTTTGTACGAATGTACAATAGAGTGACAAAACATATTCTTTACCTTCGCACCAATTTCTATTACAAATGTTTCTCCTTCTTTAGTTGTATTTACTCTGCGAGTTTCTGGCGATGGTGGTAATGGTTGAGACTGAGGTTGGTATTTTATCAAATGATATAACTTTCCTTGATCTATTATTCTGAGGATGATCCTTTTTATATTTCTGCAGTTATTTGTTGAATGTCCATGAAAATGGTGATAAGAACAAAATTCATGACTTCTGTGGTTTGGAGGTGGTTTATTCCCCATGTTCCATGATGTTGGTATATTTTCCATTAAGATTATATCTTCCCATATCTTGTTCACACTAGCATTCAAAGGTGGCATCTTGATTTCTTCCCATATTATCTTATGACTTCTCTGTCCCCTATGATAGTTTTTCCTTTGACCCCCATAAGTTTCTTGCGGTTGATCCAGTCTTTGAATTTTATTATTTCCTCCATGATTATAGAAGTTTCTTTCTCTCTCGAACTCTTCTTGATCAAGACTTCCCATAGCTACCAATTTCTGTTGATTATCACCTTTCACCTTTTCTTGGTGTACTTGCGAAGTGCTCGCCACTGTGTTTATCAATTTAGGCAACAAACTTGCATTAGCTGCATTTGAACTTGTGTTTGCAATTGGGTATGATACCATCTCATTTTGTTTTTCCTCTAGAGCAATATACTCTTCTTGAATCTCTCGCAAAACAGTCATTGTGATTGTATTCTTGATTCCGAAAATTAGAATATACAGCAAATTGGTTGCGAACATTGCGTTAATGAATGATAGAATAAGGTATCTCTCATCCACACGGCCAGAGATTTCGCTACACATTATACTCCAACTTACGGTTAGGTGCTTCAACCTTTCTCCAATTCTTTGTTTTAAACCAAATACATCTTCAATACCAGGTCGCGGGGAATTGTTAGTTATATACGCCCCTAAGAACGTAGTCTGCAAATGGTTGAAAGATGTTATAATATTCCTTAGTAAACCTTCGAACTACTTTAATGCCTCTCCTATTAGACTTGATGCGAAATATTTTCATAACACAACATCATGATTTTTCCATTGTAGCATATATCTCACATAAGCTTTGATGTGTTGGATTGCACAAGTTGTTCCGTTAAATATGCTAGTTAACGCGGACAGATTGCACTTTAGGGGTATTCCTCCCAATTGTACTTCTTATGTGAATGGAGTTTTCGCAGCTTCTTCTATGGCTTCGTCCAACTGTCTCATGCCTCCTTCTCTTCAGTTATTTAGTATTCCCTTCATCTCCGCCAATTCTCTTAAGATTTGTTCATTTACACCTGGAATTACTTCCATTGGTCTTTTTAATCCTGCTTCTCTTCTCCTGCGTTCATGCCTTTTTTGATTTTCTTCTTGTTTTTCCCTTCGATCTCCTCTTTCATCTCTTTCATGAATTCGCACATGATTATTCCTCTCATTTTCTCCCCTGCGATTTTGTTCATTCCTCCTCAATTTTCATTGTCGTCTTTCAGCTCTTTGTACTCTATCATATTCTTCATTGATATTATCATTATTGCGATTTTGTTCACGCCTTCTTTCTCGATTATCATGATTATTCTGGAGAATTGCCTCTTCGAGCTCTTGTTCTTCCACTTCTGCTCTTAATCTTTCCCTTTCGCAAGCTTGGATTTCTTGTTCAGCGTAATGTCTTTCGTTTTCATCTTCAATTACTTGTTGATTTCTTTGAACTTCTCTCCCATGTAATATTCTCCTTCCTTCTTCCTGATATTCTTCGTCATCTTGATTATTTCGTTCTGGACGTTGCATATTCCCCTGATTTCTGTTGTTTTGTCCATTTTGGAAAAATTTTCCATGTGGAATGTACCGATCTTCTGTTATTTCCCTTCTTTCACGACGTTCTTCGTTTGGATTTTGTACTTCCTCTCGAGTATCTTCATTAACATCTTCTATAGGCGAATTTCATCTCATTTATCCTCTAATTGATCTGGAACTTGACCTTGTAGTGCTTCTTGACCTTATATTCTGTAATCTCATGTTTTCCAACCAAAACTCATGATTTTTCCTTGTCAGATTCGCATGTTCTTCTGCTTATAATCTCATTTCTTCATGTATTATTTTCCTTAATGCCCCTAACGCTTCAATCTCTTTATTTCCATGAATTATTTCTCCAACTGCTTCTCAGTCTCTCTCTTCTTGTCTTTCACTTCTTAACTAGCTGCTCTTCCTCCACTTCATCCGCTGAATCGGATCGCCAAGTGTGTACACTCACTCTGTCATAATCCATAGATCTATTTTGTACTGGTGTATGTTGGATTGGTTGTTGAATTTGATTTTCTCTATTGTTTCTTGTGTTCATTCTTGAAGATTCCCCAGTTTCATTTCTCTCTCTACCAGCAAGTCTCTTACTCCTTCTAATAGTTGTTGGTTGTTTTGAAGCATTTCTTCTTCTGGTCATCTTTTCAATCTTAATGAGTTGTTAAGAATTACACAAAAATCTTCACCAATTACTCCAAATTCTTTCAAATCACAATATCAATCTTTGCTCTAAAACAATCTTCATGTCCCTATTTCTAGCACCATTATGTAGTTGCAGGAATTCCCGCAATACATCCTTCACAAGAATTCATAATAATCAACACATATTTAAGATCAACAATCACACTTTTTATTAATTGATTTTAGAAATTTTACAAGAAGGAAATGAAATCAAGAATACAACCTGCTCTAGACTTTCTCTCTCCTCAAAACTTTCTCTCCACTCTAAAATATCTCTTTCTTCCCTTAAGCTTGTTCGGTTCTTTATATAGGATATTACATAGTGGAGGACAGCTAAGCTGTCCTTTATTTTAGGATATAACTTGTGATATTCTCGCACATATTCAAATGTTAAATTTCGCAACATCCCTAAATCTCGCCATATCTTCACATCTTTCTCGTGTTTAAGCTATCGTCATCTATCACGTCATTTCTGTAATTGTTCCGCGATATTCGCAAGAGTACTATTATTGCGATATTCTGATCCTACATAGACTTTACCCAATCATTGAAATAAATCAATAATTTATTAGTATATTCTCATAAGAACCGAATCTTATATATCTTTTTCTTTCTCATATTCAGAGATTTCTTCAATATTTGCTTCAAACATTATTAGATTAGACTTGTGATACCTAATCATATGTAAATCATGGAAATCTCTGTAAGATGCCAAATTAACAGCATGAAAAATGATTTCATTATGAGCATTTGAGAATAAATGAGTTATTTTGCATTTGGGTCGTAAGCTTTGGTACAGTTTAGTGTTTGGGTCCTAAGTTTGTCCAATTTTGAGTTTGGGTCATTGACCCGTTATTTTACTAACTTTTTTAGTCAAATTGTTAGAAGAGTTAATGTCGTTTAGTTTTATAATTTACATGTTTGCCATTGACTCATCCAAACCATTCGTAAGAATCTTCTCTGAATTTGATCTTATTTCTTTTGCTTGGTTTTCTCAAGCTGATCTTAACTCATTATCATATTTATCATCATCTTCCGATCAGTCTTTCAGTAAGCCAACAACTCCAAGCTTTGTTTATGATCACCACAATAAGTAAATCATTTACAATTCAGTGAGCAGATACAAAAAATTCAATAACAGTGCAGCAAATAACATCTAAATATAATAAAAAATTTGCAATCTAATCATACCAAAAATCCAATCTTAATCCAATATAAAAAGATGAGGGTACCCAAATACACCACAATCTTTAAATTATCCACCTATAAGTCCTCTTATCGAAAGTGATTGTTTATGGAAAAAGTCGAGACAATACTACAGATAGGTATTCACACTTTGTGTGATCGTCTATGGATACGAGATCGAGACAATACAACAATCAAAGTGTGATTACTTGATAATAGGTTCAGACTTAACCAAACTCTATACAATCACTATCAAGTAATACGGAGTTAACGTTTGTGTGATTTACTTTAAATTATAATAACAACAATTATAATTGCGGAAAATAAAAGTAAATGACACAACAAGATTTTGTTAATGAGGAAATCGCAAATGCAGAAAAACCACGGGACCAAGTCCAGAATTGAATACTCACAGAATTAAGCCGCTATACAAAATCTAAACCAAAACTTCGTATAGTTGAGACCAAGTAACTAAACCTACTTCACTTAGTTTCTTCAGTATCCATGCGCTTCCGACATTCAATAAGTGCACGCACTGGAACAATTCCTTTGGATCGTATTCCAAATAGTAAAGGAACAACAAATATGTTTGGTAACAACTCTTTTGATTCTTACAGATAAAGATATCTCAAGTCATATGCAAAGTCTCTTCCGTTTAAACTAATAAACTCATTTTCCTGGTTAGATCAATCTATCCAACAACTACCGAAGTAGCAGAGTTTAGATTTGCAATCAATCAATATAGATTCCAACAAGAACTATAAGGTGATGCCGTTCTTACGCAACTAATCAATCAAATAAATCCAATTTCTAGTTGGATCCCAGCCGATCAAGGTTTGTGCACACCCAAAGATATAGAATCCAAATAAGAAATCTTCTTTGTCTTCAAATCTTCTTTAATCTTCAATAAACACCTGCACAACACCACTTGAATCTCTTGTGATCAATCATGCACCGAACGGAGTCTGTTAACAATGGATTATTACAAGATGTCTTTAGATCTACAAACAGTTCTAAAGATCCCGTCGACACTTCAATCTAGTTTGAGTGAATCTTATATCAGAAGAGAAGATTCTCAAGAATAAAAAAACTAGGTGCTATCAAAGTTCAACAACTGTTAGTCAATCAAATCAATCAAAAACTAAAATAAACTGAAATTATCTAGTTTCCCACCAACGGTACTCGTAGAGCTTGTTGATCCCACAAAAGTCTTTAAACGAGCGGTCGTAAGAGATTTTGCCTAATTAGGGTACTTTCCTCTATGGATAGACGGCTCCACCAGAAAAAACACAAAGATGAAGTTTGCCTGGCTCTTAGGATAGTTTGCTAGAAATGAAAACTTAGGTATTTATAGACCAAGGATGTTTGGGCACTGAGGAATTTCCAAAACTGAATATTTTCAAGATATGCAATAAATGCCCAAATCGGTTTTCATAATTCCAGGAAATGCTTTGTACAATATTTTTCGAAATCTCTTAATAGAAAATCTCCAATTAGTATATGCACATTACTAATTTTTATTCTCTAGAGATATGCATTTAATTGCTGGTAATTAAAGCATATAAAACTAACAACCTTAATTAAAAGATTCTTAATTTATTTCGGATCGGGATCTCCTTGAGTGATTAAGGAATATATTTGAACAATAAAAGATAAGATTTATTGTTCATGTTCAAAGTATATTGACATTTTTTCTTTGTAAATCCTCTTTCATATTTACAATATTGGAATCGATTAAACCACACTTCCAAACAAGTTTAGAATTGGTCCATCTATATTCCAAGACAACTATGTGATTGATCAAATATCAAATCACTAACATGGGTTCACGGTTCTACCAAACACAAGGATCGGTTCTACCTCAATATGGTTTGCTTATGATCGAACACACAAGTTACCATGACCGGTTACATCAGTTACCAGGATCGGTTACGTCAATTACCAGGACCGATTACCATATACTCATGGTGCTACTTGTGATCGGTTACACAAGTCAGTAGGATCGGTTACACCAATTACTAGGACCGCTTACACCAATTACAAGGATCGATTATACATTCTTTTGTGATCGGTCACACTAATTACAAATATCGATCATACCGTCTCAGGTGATTACTTAGGATCGGTTACACTAATTAAGTCATACCAAATCATAAGTCAGGCATTGTGATTAGTTATAACAAGATACATAACAAGTTATGATAGTATCTACTAACTCGCACATATTGGTAATCCAAAGATTCATAAAACAAGTTCATGAATGTACTTCCTTTAAACAAATGTAAACATTGTTTCCTAGGATGAAATATTTACCTTTACCCATACACATAATCACAATAGCATTCATACGATTATATCGATGTCATATTTACAAAGTTCAAAAGATAAGCGTTATACTTCGTATTCTTATTCCTTAACACTATGATCATGTGATCATGTCTCACTACTAGAGTATAATCATTCAAAGCTTCGCACTTATGTTTTCAATATAGCACGACTTGAAAGATACGTTAGGAATAAAATAATTCAAGTCAAATATTACTAAAATAGTTCAAGTCAAATATTACTAACCTCAATAGGAAGGATGAGTCATCATTGTAGCTCGTTACTTCTTCACATTCTTTAGGTATTCGAGTAATACTTGCATGTCTCATAATCCTAGACTTTCTAGTATAACCCATACGAAGTTGTCTCTAGTTACATAATCAAGCGACTCTTAGATGAGTTTTGATTCACTAAAATATGACAATCAAACTTGACATACCAACGCTTGGTGGGTTCAACCGAGCTATGCTCTAATAATCTCCCCCTTTGTCAATTTTAGTGACAAAACTCTTAATACATATGGATAAACAAATTATAAGAATTCATTACACATACGCTTGATTCCAAGTTTCAACACAACAATAACCTGCGTATATTCAATCCATAAATGTTGATGGTGACATTTTAATAATAAATCTAATACTCCCCCTAAAGGCAAGATAGGTATATTTTCAATCTGAACATCTTTGTTATTCCCCTTGTGTAGTCAAGATAACTACAATAGCAATATGATTTGTTGCCCCCCCTTAGTCAATGCTTTACTCTTTCGTTAGATATAACGTTTAAGCATAATTACCCTTTCCTTAGTGATTACAAATCACTAATTTACTCCATATATTTCTCCCCCTTTTTGTCACAAAATGACAAAGGTTCGAGAAAATAAAGGTCAAACTGAAAGGATCTTACAAATCTAAAATACTTGTACATCCTATAAGAGTTAAGCACGAAGGATTCATATAACACTTTAGATAACCAATATCAAAAGCGAAACTACAAGTAATTTAAGTTCAATATGTTATCAAGGATATAATTGCCCGAAGCAATTTTCCCTAATAGTTTAACAAATTGACTAAGAAACTTAACTCCCTTGCTAAACCGATTGTTCACATACAATCGCTTATTTCGATAAGACCAAAATAAAAATCAGAAATAACTCTATTTTTCTCATCAGGTTCTAATTATTCAGACAATAACTTAAACCTTTCACTTTATACAAGACAAGTATGAGGTTAGTTAACTAGTATTTCTTGTCAAGGAATTCTATTAGACTTGAATAATCGAATCCTTCAATTTGATAAGTCTAACTAAGATCAGAATTAACTTAATTTCTCTTATCCGGAATCGAATCAGACTAAACAAATGATCCCGTATTTTGTTAAGCCATAAACAATAGATACAAACCAAGTAAATTGACTTGCACAATTATTTCTCTTAACCGGAAGCAATTGAAACATACATAGACATTATAGCACCGCAATTGCACCGAAATTTTGTTAAGCAAAAACACTTCATATCAAACAATAAAGAATATACCAAACAATAAGCCAAATAAATTGACACAATTTTTCTTAACCGGAAACAATTAAATCACACACACACACACACGTCCATACACACATAATGGAATAAATATCAATTGTACCGAAATTTTGTTAAGCAAAAGTAAAAATATACGCAATAAAATCAGGCTTTTCTGAAACAGGAAAACGATTAACTAAAAAAATTGTTACCTTAGATTCCGCATCCTCTTCTCCCCAGAAAGATATATCATTAAGCGCAAGTTCAAGTTATAACTCTCCCCCATTATGTTGTCATCCTCTCGCAAGAATAAAATAACAACAACAAAATCAACCTTTACCAGAGAAAGGTTGAATCGGTTTTAACTAATGCATGCCAATAACAAAAGTTTAAAACCCGAAACACATATATTTATGCTAAACAATACTCATGTAAACACAAATTGATTCAATACATTGTGACTTTTTACATATGAGTTTCAATCGGAACACCTTATGATCCTTTGATAAAGCCTACCAACATGGGTTAGAACTTAATCCCGCTAAATCAAAAAGCCACACAAACCATAAGGGTTCACAACATATGAGATCGAATATTAAGGTTATGAAAACCAAAATCAGACATCCATAAACACATAGCAATAATATAAAGCATTCAAGAACAGGTTATGTAATCGAAAAAACTATCACAAGAAAAATTATAAAATAACAATTTTATTCATTAATAATTGATAGTTTTATTCAGAAATAGACCTTATACAATAATCAAAATAAATCAAAAACTGATGTAAGGCAGATTATTACTTTCAGTCTTCAGCTTGTGAATTTCTTCAAGTAGATAACCTTGTTTCTTAACCAGAATTTCTTGCAGTTGAGAAGTTTTCGTGAAGGATTCTGCAAGAACATGTAATTTTGTCTGTGATTGAACACAAAAGTGTGTTAATGCCTCAATACATTGATCTTTCTACAGCATATTCTCTATTTCCTTCCTGCTAAGCCAATCTCTCTTTTTGATTTCCCTCTTAGGTTTCTCAACATCAAGAGAAGGTGTAGGCTTGTTCTTAAAGGGATCTTTTAGATCAAGCACCTTGTCAAGAGAAGACATCGAATCTTGACTCATAGTTTGGGCAAGGATTCACCAAAGTAGGAGAAGGATCTCTTTATATTTTTCATACTTCTGAAAATATAATATTCCTATAAATACGAATATATTGAATTATATTTTCAACTACTAGATTTTATTCCCATAATCTACACATAAGTTCCTTGATTTTTTTTACGTCCTCACACACAGATTCGACACACAATGTGAGAATGTAATTCTAATATCGATTAGGTGGTATTAGTGTTGATGGTGGATTTTCATTTAAGGCTAAGATTGTAAAAGCCAAAAAATTGTGTGCTAACATCTTGTAAAAGATAAAGCCATTAATGAGTGATGGATACTCCTTCACTTTATTAATTCACTTAGGATGGAGCATGTGGTAACAATCCCATTCTTTGAATAAAATACACGAAATTCATCCAGGTTGGAGCATGTAGCAACAATCCCATATACCCTGTGAATTTCCAGCATTATTAATTAATGTGCAAACAGCATTGTATTTCTTGTACTCATTATCAGTGCGGCATGACGACTGAGTATTGCTCTTAGCAGGTAACACGAATCTCCAAGCATTATAATGAAAGCATGTACGAAATACCTGTACATGCTGAACTCTCGGTGTGTTATACTAGCCCGATTGAGCCCCTCTCGTTGTGTTATACTATCCCGATTGAGCATCCAAACTGACCGTATCAATCTGGATATGATCGCGACCATCCAACTCCACCATCCTGATTGGATGGCCCATATCGATTCCATAACCCCCAAGCAAGTATGGAATACCTGCCGAACCAACGCGGACCCCTCATGGTCTTCCTCCCTTGTCCTAGCTTGCCTAAACGTCCAAACCATAGCAGTATGGATGGAAAACCCTAAATTTGGCACATTACATGTGTCGCAAAACAACCTCAACCATCCACCTTCGCAGGTATAGATGGAGGGTGCAGATGTAGATTCAAAGGGAACGGAGTATGTCAATACAATCACCGCAGGCCCGCCTACATACCTGACCAATCGGTCTGTACCAACCATGGTTGGTCATTCCAAATCGTGCGCCTGAATGGAGCATGACGCACGGCTTTGAAACCCAAAAATTAGGGTTTTGAATCACGAGCGTCCATCTTCTCCGGCACGAATGGAGGGTTCGAGATTAGATAAAAGCAGGTCCGTTCATGTCAACATGACCACCGTGGACCTGTCTATCCCCTCATCTAATCGTCCAAGGAATACCATGCCTGGCTATCCCAAAATCGTCTGCTCCAACATACGTGGTTGCACCTCCCAAGCTGCAAATTAATCTCAACCACTCGATTTCTCTGGACGAATTGGGTGGCTTAGATCGCGTTTTCATGGGAGGGTAAGACATAGGCGTGAACAACAGCCTACCACCTACACGTTGGAGCATTCGACCAAGACCTACCAAGCCTGGTCATTTTGGAACACCCGCCCGAAGTTGGTATGGGATACGGCTTTTGCGGCACTAATCTTCTGTTTCAATTCGATCTCGACCACTCAACTTCGCCGGACGAATTGAGTGTCCCAGATCACGTTTTTATAAGACGGTAGGTATAAGCGCCTACACCATCACGCCATCTACACACAGGTATGATCGGCTAGTCCAGAATAGTTCTCTAAGCCTGTTTTTAGTCAGGGTGAAGAGCAGTGCTTGCGCACCTCCTTTGAAACCCTAATTCCACCAAGTGTCGCAGATGAGTGTCTTAAAGATCATCTCATCCGTCCAACTTCACCATCTTGGTTATATAGACCTGGTCAGGAGTTAACTAGTCAGTACGAAGTCATGGTGATCACCATCCACCACTCTACCACACCATGTGGTCGGTCAAGGAAGGGTTTGCATGCGCAACTTCCAAACCATGCTGGATATACTCAATGCAATACCTGCATAGTATACACACGATACTTCACAAGTATCAATTTCCTAAAATCTTCCTGGGTTTTGCTTTCGGGCTGTTTTCTCCTCCCGAACGAGCTTAAAACCTAAATATTCCTGAGTTGGGAGATAGGAAATTATTTTCCGTATGGAATGGAGGGGCGGACCATCAAAATCCGAGTCCGTACTAGAATTCTACAACGATTCTAGTCAAGGGCACTAATTAGGGTTTCTAAAATGAAGGCGTGCAATGATCAACGGTTACCCCTCCTCTCAAGATGCAAAATCTCGATCGTCGAAGGTCACCAAGCTAGCAAGTTTCCCGAGCCTGACTTGCCAAGCCACAACAACATGCTACATGTTTTCCAAAAATACTCGAGACATCAATCATGTCATAAACTGGGGGATACATACTGGGGTATTGGTCTGGCGGTTTACAGCGTGCAGCGCACAATGCGCCATCACAAGAATGTGTCAGGAAGTCATGGACGGTTAGTGATGATGGGAGAAGTGGGCAAGCCTGGTCGTGTGACACCAACACACTACTCCACTACTCTATCACTCCACTTTCTCTACTTCCCATGAGATACGAAGGTTAGGCTAAAAGACTTGTATAAATAGGTTCTCCGCCCTATTTTCAACAACAACACAAGTCCAGACAACAGAATCAAGTGTTGATACAATCGTATTCAAACACCGGAACTGATAGCTTACATCTTGCAAGCCAGTTCAGCTTTCTAATATAAGTCCTACATAGCCAACACCTTGACATTCTCAACACCTTCTTCGCTTCCGTCCCTAAGATCAAACCCATCTCCTTCACTTTGTGACCGAAACAAGTCTGGAACGGCCATTTCTTGGTTTAGTCCGGACTTGCACATATTTATCTCTCGAATCTACAAGCACTCACCGTGCAGTTTATTTGTTTTAGGTTTAGATTCATTCCTCATCCACACCCCAAATTACCAAAATTAGCAGGAATAGTTTTCACCCATAAACAATTAGTATGAGATTTTCTCTCATCACGGGATTTGGAACAACCGGTGTGTCCTTGATCTAGTATCATATGAAAATATCTTTTCTTATTACCTCGAATTAACGAAGTATCATGAGATTGGTTGAAGTTGCATATGCATCTTTTTGCAATCCTGTTTTTTAGATAGTTTTACACTTTGTCTTATTTTTCCCTTTACCATTAGATGATTTTTTAGCATCGAAAGACATGTCCATTTTTAAAAAATTTAAATCACTAATGGAGGAAGACGGAATCAAATTAACAATTAGTGCAATATTAGTTGTTTCCTCTTCTTTAGAATCATATGAATCAGAGGTCTCGTCTAGAGTTACAACTAATTCCTTGCTCCTAGTGTATTTCCTAAGATAAGGAAAGTCTTTAGCCGTATGACCAAACATATACACTTAAAGTACTGAGGCTGATACTCATCATATTCTTCATGATCTTTCTTGTTCTTGACAGGAACACGATCATGGGGTCGAGAAGATCGATGAGCATATTATATGAATCTCTTATTCCTTTTATTCAAGAGATCTCAAAATTGTCTAGTGATTAATGATAATGATTGTTCAATTTCATAATCAGTAAATTTTCTGCAATTAGTTCATTAGAATCATCTATCAATCTATCTTTCTCCATTGGGTCTTTTGGAAGTTTTACAGCTTTAAAAGCAATTACTTTAGCTTAAATAGACTGTGATTCATGATCAAATATATTTAACTTTCCCACAAGTGTGCTTCGTGAAAATGTTGAAAGATCATTTGCTTCTATGATTGCATGCTTCTTATATTTGCATCTAGATGGCAACGATTTGAGAATTTTGCATACTATATCTTTTTCAGAAATAGTCTTTCCAAGCGAGAAAGAAGCATTAACTATCTCAGAGAGTTTAATATGAAACTATTCAAAAGTGTCGTTGTCATCCATTCAAAGGTTTTCCCAATCAGATGTAAGAGTTTGAAGTCTAGCTTCTTTCCGAAAAAGCGGGGGTCTAACAACCTCACCCAATATTTCGATTAGCAATCTGTATGGACTAACTCTAATATACCTAGACAGCCAGAATCAATCTTAATAAAAAGTATATCAAGGAGTTAATATCTCTATCTCTCAATTTGATCTATACTCAACCAAGTAGAAATCTGCGAGTCTTTATCAAATACAAGATATATAAACTTGGATGGTACCAAAGACCAATATCCAAGGATCAATCAATTCCCAATCGACAACCAAAGGTTGGATTTCACAATTGATCGATACAATGCACAACCAGTGATATTTCAATTATATAACAAATTATAATGCGGAATAGAAATAACACAGAAACCAGAAATTTTGTTATTGAGAAAACCGCAAATGCAAAAAAACCCCAGGACCTAGTCCATATTGAATACCACACTGTATTAAACCGCTACAAACACTAGCCTACTACAAACTTGCTTCGGTCTGGACATTAGTTGAACCCTAATCAATATCACACTGATTCAAGGTACAGTTACGCTCCTTACGTCTCTAATCTATGCACTTGATTCCCTTAGCTGATCTTACCCACAACCAAGAGTTGCTACGACCCAAAGTCGAAGACTTTAATAAACAAATCTGTATCACACAGAAAAGTATACGATAATAGATAAATCTGTCTCCCACAGATAAACCAACGAGTTTTGTTCCGTCTTTTGATAAAATCAAGGTGAACAAGACCTAATCAATAAACCGGACTTATATTCCTTAAGAACAACCTAGAATTATTGATCACCTCACGATAATCTAAATCGTATGGAAGTGAAACTCGATATTGCGGATTCACAAACGATGAGACGAAGATGTTTGCGATTTCTTTTTATCTTTCCCTATCAGAGATATAATCTCAAGCCAATTATTCAATTGAACTCATACGATAGAAAAATGGAAAGATCATATCGCTCAACTATAAGAGAAGTAGTTTCGTCTGGCTTTACAATCCTAATGAAGTCTTTAAGTCGTTAACCGACAGGGTCTCAAGAAGAAACCTACGGTTAAAGGAGAATCGACTCTAGAAAACCAACTAGTATCAATCATTCAATATTCACCGTTAGATGAAAAACATGATTTATCCAAGCTAATATCTTTCAACCGTTAGATCGAAACTTAGCTTGTCACACACACATGAAATGTATTTCATTTAGGTTTGAGTAACCGTACCTAAACGTGTACATTCGGTTGGTTCACAAATAGTTAACCAATGGTTAGCCATATGAACACTTTCATATCAACCATATTCATCTTCTTCACAACTAGTTCAAATGACTCAAAAGAACTAGTTGAAGAGTTGTTCAATTGCTTAGATCTTTATACATAGACACAATCGAAACAAAATCGGTTTGATTCACTCGAATTAATTCATGAAAAATATAGCCACGGTTTGCAAAGATTGCATTTCTTATTGATTTATTTTTTTAAGTTCATGAGCTAACCGATTTGAGAAATATAAAAAGCTTAGGTACGCGTACAGGTATGCGTACCTTAGCTATCGAATTTGAGTTCACAAAATCAGCAGAAATTTTATGTTCGAAAAATTCCGTGGATACACGTATGGGTATGCATACCTAAGGTGACTGGTTTACTAGTTTGCAAACTACAAACTCAGCAGAAATTCTCGGTTCAAAAAATTCTGCCAGTACGTGTACGGGTACGCGTACCCAACCTGTCTCCTTCACTAATACTGCATGTACACATATGCACGCACTTGGTTTCCGGTACATGGATTTATACACTAATGTGCGAACACACTATATATGCTTACATCCATAGGTGGTTACGTAATCTCAACTCTACATTTCAATTATTGAAACATTCTTCTATAATGTTATAATAGTCGTTAGACATAAGGAAACGACTATCGTCATCAAAGATATTTTAAAGATTGAAACGTCATCATGACTATCATCACGGGTAAAGATGAAAGGTGGTTAAAGCGAAAGCTTACCAACACATATTTCGAGAAAAATATAGGTGGGTAAACTCGTCTCAAAATAGCAAATGTGTATGTATGAAAACTATCATACTTATACGACTGTTGTCTTAAGAGTAGCAGATAGATAGACCTTTGAGTGCTAGATAAGTTCAAGTCTCCACATACCTTTTTGGTCAGATGAAGTTCCACTGGTTCCTTGAGTATTTCTTCGTCTTCGTAAGATAATCTCCATGGATTATGGAGCTCAACTATACTTAACTATCCTAGACCGAGACTTAGTCATAAGTAAACTAGAAATCAAGACGTATAGTTTTGATCACTAATATTGACAAACATGCTTGAGATAGCAACACATGTGAGTTCGACCAAGCAATGCTCTAACAATTTCTATGATATATTACCTTCAAATACGATCTGAAGATTATCCCAAGCTTCCTTTGAAGTTTGGCATGTTGATATATGATGTTGTAGATAACGACTTACAACATGTATAATAGCATTTTGAAAAAGCGGGGGTACAAAAACCACACCCAATATTTCGTTCGGCAATCCGAATATACAAACTCCAATATACTTTGAAGAGAATCAACTAGACAATCAGACTCAATCTAGAGAAAAGTATATCAAAGAGTTTATATCTCTGTTTTATAATGTAATCAACAAATCAAACAGATAGAAATCCGCGATCCTGATTATTATGTGAAACAACTTGAACGGTACCAAAGACTAATGTTCAAGGAATCAATTTCAATCAACAACCAAAGGTTGGATTTACCAATTGATCGATACAACGCACAACCTATGATATTTCAATTATATAACAAAATATAATTCAAAAAATAAATAACACAGACACTAGAAGTTTTGTTAACGAGAAAACCGAAAATGAAGAAAAACCCCGGGACCTAGTCCATCTTTGAACACCATACTGTATTAAGCCGCTACAAACACTAGCCTACTACCAATGAACTTCAGACTGGAATGTAGTTGATCCCTAATCAATCTCACACTGATCAAGGTACAGTTGCGCTCCTAATATCTCTGAACCCCAGCAGGATTCTACACACTTGATTCCCTTAGTTGATCTCACATACAACTAAGAGTAACTACGACCCAAAGTCGAAGACTTGATAAACAAATCTGTCTCACACAGAAAAGTCTAATGGAATAGATAAATCTGTCTCCCAAAGAAATACCTACGAGTTTTGTTCCATCTTTTGATAAATCAAGGTGCACAAGAACTAATTGATAAACCGTATTTATATTCCCGAAGAACATCCTAGTATTATCAATCACCTCATAATAATCTTAATCATATGGAACGATGAGACGAAGATGTCTGTGTGATGTCTGTGCCTACTTTTAATCTTACATATCGGATGTAAGACTAGAATATCGCCACAAAAATATTCTCGTGATAAGAACGACACTTTTACGGGAAGATCAAACATTCTTATAATGTTAACAACATTTGGCGAGAGTCTCGTAAAATTCTTCAATGACATTTGGCGAGTGTCATGAGAGAACAACATAATAGCTGACGGTTGAAGAATATTGATAAAAGCATGTTGTTTTCGTGATGACTACAAAAGTTGGCGATGATTAATATTGTAACTACCGCGATGAGATCGCAGAATAAACCCGAAATGAGGGGAAAACTTAGCTGTCGTCCACTATGTAATTTCCTATATAAAGGGTTTAAGTAAGTCCAGAAAGGGGGATGTATTTTTTAGAGTTTGAGAAAGTCTTGAGGAGAGATAAACTCTAGAAAGAAAGTTGTATTTCTGAATTTGAATATTTTCTGTAAACATTTCTGAGATCAAAATAATAAAGTGTCGTTTAATTCTTCAAACCTTTAACTAGTCTTTCATAGATTTCTATAGAATCTTAACATGGGTGTAGTGTGGGAAATCCTGCTACTACATTTTGGCGCTAGAAATAGGGATGAATTAACAAAATCATAGAAAAAGTGAAAAAGAAGATAAGAATTATTCAAGATCAAAGAAATCATAAAACGAGTTGGTAAGATATTTGAAGAAATAATGATTAGAATTAAAGAGACTTGCAGGAAATTGGAGCATGGTGTGGTGAAAAGAACAATGATTGATAAATTTCATGAAAACATTAAGAGAAAGATACATAAACGAGATTTTGAAGGGAGAAAAATTATGACGGTGGAGAAAACGTCAATATTAAAGGATTGGGAAAAGCAGGAAATCACATTCACAACAACAAAAGTTTCAAAAGAAAATCTAAGCCATACATCTCCTTTGGTGATCACGATTTCCGCTATACCGATAAAAAAAGGGAAAACAATGAAATCTGCAGAAGAATGGGCAATGAATAGGACTCTGGTGGATACATGAAGTTCTGTGGATATAATATTTTATCATGGTCTCAACAAAATGGGGTATAAGGATGAAGAGATGTCTTATTCAGCATATCATATTCATGGTTTTGGAAAATCTTTAACAAAACCAAGAGGTGAAATAGTGGTACGATTACCACTTGGAGAAATTGAAATGCAAGTAACACTGTGTGTAGTAGACATGGAATCACCATACAACATGATATTTGGAAGACCATGGATACATGCGATCAAAGCTGTAGCGTCAACTTTACATCAATGCATTAAATTCCCTATGCCTAGTGGAATTAGGGAAATTAGAGGAGATACAGATCTTGCAAAGATATGCTATCAAATAGAAGTGAAAAATTGTGAAGAGCGTCCAAAGCGGCGAAAGGCTCGCATTAAAATAGCGAGAGAGACAAAGAAAGAAGAAGATTTTAAAGTCTATATGATAAGAGCAAAAGAAGGAAAAGGAATACCCAGTGAACTTTCGCGAGAAGGAGATGAACTTGGGAGAGCCAGAAGCCAGTTACACTGCAGCTGAACCAACAAAGGGAGTAAATATTTGGAATGAAGAAGAAGAACCTAAAATGCTGAAAATTGGGACTAGAATGGAGACAGATGAGGAAGAAAGAACTATAAATCTTTTGCGAGAATACAAAGATATTTTCGCGTGGAGCATGGATGAAATGCCAGGGATAGATCCATCAGTAGCATGTCATAAATTAGAAATCAACAAAAACATAAGGCCATTCAAGCAAAGAATAAGAAAAATCGCAACAACATACCCTTCTCAAATAGAAGAAGAATTACAAAAGATGCTCGACGCAGGGATTATAAGGCAAGCAAAATATCCAGAATGGATTGCAAATATGGTGGTGGTCCCAAAGAAGAACAAGGGAATAAGAATTTGCATAGATTTTACTGATTTAAACAAAGCTTGTCCTAAAGATAGTTTTCCAATACCAGATATCCCACAAATGGTTGAATCAGCTGCAGGAAATGAAAGAATATCTTCATTAGATGGGTACAAAGGATATAATCAAATTCCTCTCGCTGAAGAAGACCAAGAGCATACTGCGTTTTTTGCTCCAAGAGGATTATACTGTTATACAAAGATGCCTTTTGGTTTACGAAACACTGGAGCAACATATCAAAGAATGGTGTAGAAGGTGTTTGCAAAATGGATCCACAAAACATTGGAAGTATATGTAGATGACATGCTGATCAAAAGTAAGAAATCTAAGAATCATGTGCAAGATTTGAAAGAGATTTTCGAGCAAATGCGGCAATTTAATATCAAAGTGAATCCTGAAAAGTGTACTTTTGGAGTGTCTTCTGGAAAGTTTCTGGGGTATATTGTATCAAAAGAAGGGATACAGGTTGATCCTGAAAAAGTGCAAGCAATCCGCGATATGCCAACACCTGCGATGGTAAAAGATGTTCAAAAATTGAATGGACTATTAGCCTCGCTAGGAAGATTCATCTCGCGATCTTATGACAAATGCAAACATTTCTTCGACGTACTCAAAAAGGGGACAAAATTTAAGTGGACAGATGAGTGTGAAAAGGCTTTTCAGGGAATAAAAGAACATTTAGTGAATATAACTATTTTACAGAAAGCTGAACCGGGATAAGAGTTATTAATTTATCTCGCGACAACCACATACGCGCTGAGTGCGGTATTGTTGCGAGTAGAGGCTGGAATAGAGAAACCAATTTATTATATTAGTAAAACATTCAATTCAGCGGAGAAAAATTATTCAAAGATTGAGAAATTAATTCTAGCGCTGGTACATGCAACCTTCAAGCTCCGTATCTATTTTCAAGCACATAAGATCAAAGTGTTAACAAAAGTGCCAATTGAATCAGTAATGAAGAATTCAAAAAGATCAGGCAGAGTTGAAAGATGGAATGCACAAGTGGGACATTTCGATATCAAGTATGAAATTTTATCTTCTCCAAAATCACAAATCATCGCAAATTTCTTAGCTGAATTCCCTTTGGAAGATGATGAAGTTGTGGAAGAAATGATGGATGTAGAAGAAAAACATGGAAATCCAAAAGAACTATTAACAGAACCTAATAGATGGGAGATATTAGTGGATGGATCATCTAATGGAGAAGGAAACGGGATCGGGGTTGTTTTTATTTCACCAGAAGGGGAAAAAACATATTTTTCATTCAGATTGGAATTTACATCCACTAATAATGAGACAAAATATGAGGCTGTGATCCATGCTCTAAAGTTTGCGATAGAGATGAAATTGGAAAATGCTAGAATTACCAGCGATTCTCAGCTGGTTATTCGCCAAATAACTGGAGAATATACAACAAATGAACCTTCTTTAAAGAAATACAAAAGACTCGTGGAAGAATTATCTGCGAGAATTCCAAAAATAAAATGGAGGCACATATCAAGGAAAGATAATAGACTTGCATATGCTTTTGCTTTCATATCCAGCATGATGACAAACCCAGTTGCGAGGTGCATAAAAATTCAAACACTTTTATTGCCATCAATAGATAAAGAAGAAGAAGAGATGGAGGTGAAGATCGCAGAATCTGGCGAGGAAGAAGAGACAGATGTAATGATCGTAGACATTGGCGAGGAAGAAACAAAAGACAAAAGCATAGATTGGCGAACGGATCTTCATGCTTATTTGGCGAGAGGAGAAACCCCAAGAAATAGACTAGAGGCACATAAATTGCAAAGTAGGGCAACCAATTATGAATTAAGAGAGGGAGTACTATACCGCAGATCTTTTAATGGACCATCGCTAAGATGTTTGACGAGGGAAGAGGGAGAAAAAGTGTTAAAAATGCTACACAGTGGTGATGCTGTTAATCACAATGGAGGTAGATCTTTAGCATATAGAACAAAAATGCAAAGATATTACTGGCCGTATATGCATGAAGATACAAAGCAACACTCAAGACGTTATGAAGATTGTCAGCGATTTGGAAAAAAGATACATGCACCAGGAGCACCATTATCATCATCAACAAGTGTATGGCCTTTTGGAAAATGGGGATTAGATATTGTGGGACCATTTGTACCTGGCTCTGGACAAAGAAGATATCTCATTGTGGCAACAGATTATTTCACAAAATGGGGAGAAGTAAAAGCAGTACAACATATTTGCGATAAAGATATTTTCACCTTCATATTTGAAAATATAATTTGCAGATTTGGAATTCCAGCACAGTTGATGTCTGATAATGGGAAGCAATTTGAAGGACAGAACATAGAGTTGTTACTCAATGCATTTAAAATAAAATGTGGAAAATCTACTCCTTTATACCCACAAGCAAATGGTCAGGCTGAGGCAACTAATAAAACAATCGCAGATATCCTGAAAAAGAAGTTAGAAGGATACCACAAAGCATGGTGCGAGGAAGTACATAATGCAATATGGGCATACAATACAACTAGAAGAGAAGCTACATGAATGTCACCCTTTTGTTTAACATATGGGGTTGAAGCTGTGTTACCAACAGAAGTTGCTATTCCTACAACAAAAAGAGAAGCATGGGAAAAGAATTTAAGTGTTGGGATGATTTTACATAAGTTAGACAAACTGGAAGAAAAGATAGAGAGGACTCTGCAACATATGGAAAATTATCAGCGAAGATTGGCTCGCGAGTACAACAAACGTGTTAAAAAACGAGAATTCCAACCTGGCGATCTAGTTCTGCGAGAGACACCAAAATATCAGCGAGAGAATGGTGGAAAATTGGCGAAAAAGTGGGACAGACCTTACCTAATTAAAGAGATAATTGGAAATGGGGCATACAAATTAATGGATCCTGAAAGAAGAGATGTTGGCCAGAGGCTTGATAGACCATAGAATAGAATATTTTTGAAAAGGTATTATCAGTGACAAAATTCAACAAGGTAAGAGACACTAGAGTATTGAATAGTGAAACAGATAATAAATTCATCTCTTCTCTGTTACAAATTATTCTTTCTTTGATACAAATTATGCGAGCAATATCACGAGAAACGCGAAAAAAAATTCGCAGAGATTTAAAGAACGGGACAAACCTTTATGGCGTGCACCATAGTTCACGAATACAATTTTGTAAGAGGCAAATGTAAGACCTACGAGCACGTTATAAGGGGGGTATCTCTTTATATGATTCAGGGATAAAGTTATACCGTTACTGGAATCTGAGTCATATAGATGTTGGGGTTAAAAAAAACCTATCCGGGAGAGAGATTTTGGATTTCCAACTTTATAAGGTTATACCCTGGTTGTACGAGTGAGAATCTCTTCCAAGAAGTGAAGAGTATGACCAAGGCGCCGAGGTACACGATTTAGCCAAGGGTGCCCGGGACGGATGAACCTACCCTGGCCATCTTTGGTAAGTCTTGGATATGATGCACTTGTCCTGAAGAAAACCCCAATTAGGGTGTAGTCTTGTAACTATAAGCCATATAGGCATAAAGGACAAGAAGCTTCGAAAACAACTGGTTGTTGGTAAATCTGGATGGGAGGAGCTAGTCTTGTATGGCCGATGTGCTCTCCTTGAAGGGGCAACCAGGGGGAATATAAGGGCGGCACCCTCCATTTGGGAGCTGATAAGTGTCTTAAGACGGCAATGTCATGGGGCTTTATGATCGCAAGATCATTTAGGCCTGTCATATTGTCGCGTGACGTCAATTATACAGAGGCAAAACATCCATAAGAGAAAAAAGTTAAGATGAGATCAATGGGTTTTTACATGAAAATGTAAAGACGTCCTGAGATTTCATCGCAAGACGGCTGTAGTTGCAGGATTTCATACAACACACCCCTTATAATATCTTGATAATAATTTCTAGATCTAAGTATAAAATTGGTGATAAAAATACTAAAATTATAAATGGACACCAATATTTTTTACATGGTTCGATCAATGTGATCTACATCCATGGTTCTTCACTATGATTGTTTAATTTTACATTTGATTTACATTGATAATCTCCATTAATGGAGTTATAAATCTAGTTTTGGGGAAGAAGATGATAAAGAAAAACACATTCTCTCTCCTAAAATCTCTCTGTAAAATATCTCTCCCTCTTCTAAAATTGTGTCCCCCTTTCTCTCTCCTAATCTTCCCTTTATATAGGTATCTTCCTAGTGGGTGACAGCTCACATTCAATTTATCTTTCCCATTTTTTAGTATTTTTGCTATGCTCCTTGTTAGCTCTGCTATCGTGCTCGCGAAATCTGATATCTTCTCGCGAAATCTGATATTTGCTCGCGAAATCTGACATCTGCTCGTGAAATCTGACATCTGCTCGCGAGATCTGCTATCTGCTCGCGAAATCTTCTATCGTGCTCGCGAGACTATTTTATAACCATAAAATCTTCATTTCCTGCCTTGCTCTCGCGAATTCCCACCTTGTGCTCGCGAATATTCTCTTTGAATACAAAATCTTCATATTTTTCTCATGTTTTATGCTGTCATTGTTTATTACGTCATTCTTTGAATTATTTTGTGATGCTCGTGAAATGTTGTTGAAGAGTTTTAGGTGACGCTCGCAGAAATGTCGTTAATCTCTCGTGAATATAATTGTGGCGATATTCTGGTCCTACATCTTGCCTCTTTTTTCTTGAATATTGCTTGAAAAGTAATCTTTAAGAAAAAATCATTTGTTGTTTTAATCTTTGTTGATGAAGGAACGAGCGAAAGAATACTAGACTTGAAAAGTACGTACTTGCCTCTATTCTTTTGTGAAGTTCCATATCTTTGCTAAATAAATAAGAAGTATCAAATTTGTGAAGTATGCGAAGGATGAAGTATCTTTGAAGAAATATAAGAAGTACTCAATCTTCAAATTGCCTCTATTCTCGTGAAAATCCTAGTCCATTTTGGAAATGATTCTTGTCGAGTAGATAAAGAACATAAAATGTCTTCTTGGTAATCCATAGTTGCCTTTGTTCTTTATCTATGAAGGAAGAATCCCTGAGAAAATGTTAAATAAACAAATTGCCTCTGCTTCTTTCAATAAAATAATCATATTCTGCGAAATAATCAAATTTCCTGCGAAATGCTGAATAAGTTTGCTAATTTCTGAATGTTTCTGCGAGATTCTGAAACAATGCTGCGATGAATAATGCTGCGATGAATAGTGGCGAAATTGTGACTAATGCTACGAGATTGTAGACAATCCTCTTGAGAGATTCTGAATAACATTTCTGAGAAATTCTGAGTAATACTTCTAAGAAATTCTGAATAGTACTTGCTATCTTTCTTGCGATGAACAAATCTTTCCTGCAAAAATAGGTAGTGTTTAATATTAATCTGTTGGTCCTATTTTGCCTTCCTAGTTAAAGGTCTTATTTTTCCAACTTTTCTTTTTGCGACAAAATCGCAAGACGTCTTTACATTTGCATGTATTGACCCATTGATCTTGCCTTATCCATTTTTCTTTGAATTTTCTGCGACAATATGACAAGTCTAAATCCCCTTGCGAGAATAAAATCTCATGACATTGCCGTCTTGCGATGAAATCGCAGGACGTTTTTACACTTTCATGTAAAAACCCATTGATCTCATCTTAACAATTCTCTTTATGGCTTGTTTCCTCTGTATAATTTATGTTACGCGACAATATGACAGGCCTAAGTTCTCTTGCGAGAACGAAGCCCCATGACATTGCCGTCTTAAGACACTTATCAGCTCCCTAATGGAGGGTGCCGCCCTTATGGCCCCCCTGGTTTCCCCTTCAAGGAGGGCACATCGGCCATACAAGACTAGATCCTCCCATCCAGATCTGCCAACAACCAGTTGTTTTCGCATCCTCTTGTCCTTTATTCCTATATGGCTTATAGTTACAAGACTGCACCCTAAGTGGGGTTTTCTTCAGGCCAAGTGCATCATAGCCAAGACTTACCAAAGATGTCCAGGGTAGGTTCATCCATCCCGGGCACCTTTGGCTCAACCGTGTACCTCGGCGCCTTCTTCATACTATGCACTTCTTAGAAGAGACCCTCGGTCGTCCAACCAGGGTATAACCTTATAAAGTTGGAAATCCAAGGTACCTCTCCTGGATAGGTATCTCAAAGAGATGGACCCCTGTCTCTTCATGACTCTGGATCCAGCAGCGGTATAACCTTACCCCTGAGCCATGCAATCAGATACCCCCTTATATGACGCACTTTAAGGTCTTAAATTTTCCTCTTGCGAAATTGTATTCGCGAACTAGGGTGCACGCCATAAAGGTTCGTCCCATTCTTATATCTCTGCGAAATTTTATTCGCGTTTCTTGCGATGATGCTCGCATTTATTCATTCTTTCATTCTCATAACATCACTTTTGAAGTAGATATACTTTGAAATCTTAGAAATATTTTTTGTAATCTTGCGAGAGTATCGCATTTGTTAAATCAAAATTCTGTTTCTGTAAAAGAAATATTCTAGAGAAATCTTTGAAATCTTGCGATTGTATCGCGTATTTTGGAAATTCGAAATCTTAGAAATTTTGGCGATAATTTCGTTTTCTGTGACCTTAGAAATCTTTGAAATTTTTTGCGATAATTCCATTTTCTATAATCTTTTGAAATTTTTGTAATTTTGCGAGAGTATCGCTGTTTTGGAAATGAAATCAATTTTTTTTGAAATCTTAGAAATCTTTCCGATAGTTTCATTTATTGTAATCTTTGAAATCTTTGAAAAATTTTGTGATCTTTAAAATTTTTGCGATGATCTCATTTTTAATAATTTTTTGAATTTTTTTGAAATCTTACGATTGTATCGTTTTTTGGTAAATCAAATAGAAAATCTTAGAAATCTTTTTTGAAATCTTTAAATTTTTGCGAATATATTGCTCTGGTCAATCAAATCAAAATTCTTTGAAATGTTTTGAAATCTTAGAAATTTTAGAAATCTTGCGATTATACCGATTTTGGTAAATTAAATCAAATCTTTTGAAATCTTTTGAAATATTAGAAATCTTAGAAATGCTCTTTGAAATATTGCGATAGTATCAAAATTTTTCATTTTCTGTAAGTAAAATATTCAAGGAAGTGGTACTTAGCTTTCTTGCGATTTTCTGTTGCGGCCGTCTCTCGTGAAGTATTTGATTTGCTGTTGAAATAAGAAGAAATGAGAAATAAACTCTTGATCTGCCTCTTGCATACTCTCGCAACATACCAACTGTGTTAACCCTCTCTTGCGAATTTTAACCCTCTCTTCATCTTTTTGCGAGGTGCTCGCTAAATAAATTATTTGAGTACGTCAAGTGCTGGTAATAATAATCAATTAGGTGGGAGCTGTGGTATTCTTAATAATTGATGTTGAGATGCGATATCCTTAGTCAAAATATGTAGTGTTAATCTCGTAAAAGATGTTGGCAATTTATCCATAATATAATCAATTAACTCTTGATGTATTAATTGTTTGAGTACGTCATCCTAGCTGCGATACTCTCTCGTCATCTTGAAGTATTTTTTTAATTGTGATGTAGCTTCTTGAAGATTTAACTACTTGCTGCAGTACTCTTTAGCTACTCGACAACATCTACTCGCTGTTTAGTACTCACTGAATATCATTGTACTAATAAACGTTGAATATCATTGTATTCGCTGGCGATGAGTACTTATTATCATTTAATATCATTGCACTCAAGTACTAAAAATATTGTTGTGTAGTAGACCCTCAAAATCGCAAATTTTTGTTGATGTAACCTTTTGTTTCGTGAGTTCCGTGACTTGTTTCTCAATAATAAAGTGTGCAACCTTCCAAGAATTTCCACTCTGAATAGATATGGTTGTTAATGTCGTCTTTTCTGCCAGGTTCATTTTCTAGAGGCAGGAAAGTAAATCTTTCAACTGGAGAAGTGGATATAGACTTCTAAATGTTGTGTTTTGGAAAGTTAAGCCATCAAAAAGATATTATTATGTATCCACCAGTGGGAACCTCCTCGTTGTTTTCTTCCTTTTTACTGTTTTCTTCCTCGCGGGTGAACTCAAAGTTGATCTTTGCGAGAATCTCCTTCTAACCTTTCCTCTTTGACAAATAACTTTGATGAGACTCTTGGCGTGAAAGTATAATTTGGATTTCTTCTTTGCTGGAGTTTTAACTTTAACTTGCTCTCTTTGTTCTTGCATTTGACTCGCTACTAAGTCCATTTGGATTTACAGGTCCTTTTTAATCCTTTATCTATTGTGCTGTTTTTGTCCTTTGTGCTTTCTCCTCCGTTGGATTCTAAATTTTCTGTAAAAATGTTGGTGTTGATTTAATCCATTTATTCGCTGACGTTGTATGTTGGTAAGTTGGTAGATGCATCTTATCGCAAAAGAGAAATTTCGCTGGAACTTTTGATTCTTTCATCTATGACTTCAATCACAAAAATCACGTTCACATTAGTTGTCAAAATTATGATTAAATTCAAGATTTATAGACGTAAATTTATGATCAAAACTCTTTTGAATTCCAAATATCAACTAAACAACAATTTTTGTGAAAAACAAAGATTAATAATCTAAAATTCGAAATCTTCCAGATCTATACTATGAACATATAATAAGATAAAAAAGAATTTGTCCTGTTTGGACAATTAATTGATCTAAAGTCATTAGATTTCTCTCTGCGAAGAGTGAAAACTTTCTTACGAAATGTAAATCTCTAATCAATAGAAAATCTCGAAATTTGACCTTTTTAGAGATTCATTAAACATATTTGTAAAATGAGGGTTGTTTACTACAAATCTGTAACAAAAACATTTTTAGATTCAAGACTTCTTCAATAAATCAAATTTCTACAAAAAACAAAGTTTAAATTTGACAAAAAGTCTATGTTTCAATTTATGTTTTGAAATTCCCAGATCTAAAAAATGAAACAAAGAATAAGAAAAGTGAGAAGAAATTTGTCCTTTTTGATGATTTGTTTATTCAATTTTGCTGATATTTTCTTCATCCACCATCTAATATATCTCCTTCTCTCTATTTGCTTTATAGTCATGATATTTCATTGTAGCTTTCCATATTTGATCTTGAAATTTTTAGATCCAGTAAAATCTAATTCTAACATTCTCTCTCCTAAAATACATTCTCTCCTAAAATACATTCTCTCTCCTAAAATCTCTCTGCAAAATATCTCTCCCTCTTCTAAAATTGTGTCCCCCCTTTCTCTCTCCTACTTTTCTCTTTATATAGGTATCTTCCTAGTGGGTAACAGCTCACATTCAATTTATCTTTCCCATTTTTTAGGATTTTTGCTATGCTCCTTGCTGGCTCTGCTATCGTGCTCGCGAAATCTGATATCTGCTCGCGAAATATGATATTTTCTCGCGAAATCTGATATCTGCTCGCGAAATCTGACATCTGCTCGCGAGATCTGCTATCTTCTCGCGAAATCTTCTATCGTGCTCGCGAGACTATTTTATAACCACAAAACCTTCTATCGTGCTCGCGAGACTATTTTATAACCACAAAATCTTCATTTCCTGCCTTGCTCTCGTGAATTCCCACCTTGTGCTCGCGAATATTCTCTTTGACTACAAAATCTTCATATTTTTTTCATGTTTTATGTTGTCGTTGTTTATTACGTCATTCTTTGAATTATTTTGTGATGCTCGTGAAATGTTGTTGAAGAGTTTTAGGTGACGCTCGCAGAAATGTCGTTAATCTCTCGTGAATATAATTGTGGCGATATTCTGGTCCTACAACGGCAATGTCACATGGCTTAATTCTCGCGAGAGAACTTAGACTTGTCATATTGTTGCAATACAGTTAAGAAATAAAGATAAGGCAAGATCAATGGGTTGATACATGCAAATGTAAAGACGTCCTGCGATTTTGTCGCAAAGAGGAAATTTGGCGAAATAAGACCTTTAACTAGGAAGGAAAAATAAGACCAATAGAATAATCTCAAACACTAATTATTCTTTTTTAAGCGTGCAGGAAAGATCTGTTCATCGTAATAAAATATATATAAAGGCAAATTTCTTCAGCATTCTTCTAGTTATTGAGCGGAAATAATTCAAGTTCTCAAGAAAATTAATAGGGGGAAAGAAAGGGAATGAATATACAAGATTCCATTAACTTTCTTGAGAATATTCAAAGGGAATAAGACTAAAAGTTATACTTCAAAGTTTCAAAAGAGTTACATTACTCGCGAGAAAGAAGAAGAAAAAGAAATTAAAAATGATATTCAAGTCTCAGCGGTGGTCTCGCCAGACTTAGGATTGTTGTTAGGGTTGTCATCATCGCCAACATTCCTCTCATCGTGAACATTATCACTAGCGTTTTCCTCATTACGATTTTCTCCTGCTTGGGGAGAGCTTTTTTCTTTTTCTTGATCATCTTCTTGATCATCTTCTTCAACGTCTTATTCAACATCTCCTTCAGTAGATGCATATTCTAAATCCTTATCTATGGGGAGAGGGATTTCATCATTGTCAACATTCAAAGGAGGGACAGATATAGGAGGAAGAGATTTGGAAATCAGAATTTCGTTCACAAGGACTTGAACACTAATATGAACCCGATGGAGGAAACCTTTGTCACGATTTATGATTTCTATATTCTTGAAATACTCAAGATAATCGAGTCTTCTTTCAGCCTTGTCACGAGCTTTTATGCAGTCGGAAAGGAGAGTTTTGTTCTCTTTGCGAACTTTATCCAACGTACCAGTAAGAGTAGTAATGGTGGATTGAAGATTTCTTTCAGATTCTGCGAGTAGAAAAATGATAAAAGGTTATTCAAATGAAGATATCGTGAGAAATATAACATAAAATTTGACGAGAAAAATTAACAAGTGAGGCAATCATAATTGACTACCTTCTTTTTGAGAGGTTAAGTTTTGGATTAATGAAAAGAGACAGTTCTCCCATTGGTTCATAGCGTCATCGAATTTGTCACCAACCATGCCTTTCAGACGAGATTTCATGTTCTCCTCTTTGGTGCGTAAATATGAATTTTATTTTGACAAAATGGAATGAGATTTCTCTAGCTGGGAGTATTCATCTCGAAGATTGCTAACATTCAAACTAAGAGTTAGCCTACCCTTGATAAGTTTGTTTATTTCAACGACAGATAATTCAGTTACTTCATTGAGTTTATTCGTAAGAGAGCAGAGAGATTGCTTTTGATCGTCACATATCCTTTGAAGATTATTCACTTTCTACGAGGAGATCGCCATCAAACTCGAAAATTTATGTTTCTCCTGAGATAAAGTTTTATTTTCATCTGACAAAGATTCTTTCGCCAAGTTAGTTTTGGTTAACAAATATGAGAGACGAGTAACCTCGCTGTTTAGAAAACTTTGACTTCGCGATAATTGATTATTCTCATTAGTGAGATTATCTATTTGATTAATTGAATACGTATAGAGATTATCTAATCTATTATGCTGGTCCATCCAAGAATCTCTTTCAATACGAACTTCTTCAACGATGGATTCAGATTTAAGTTTTTCCATGAAACGAGTCCGATTTGAAACTAATATATGAATCAAGAATTTAAAAGGAAAGATTGAGTACAAAGAATATGAAAATAAAATAAAAGGACAAAAAAACAGAGGCAAAAATTAAGTGAACCTTTCAACTCGTCAATTTGTCTGCGAAGATTCTCGCGATCCAGTAAAGAATTATTAAACTTATGATTCAAAGCTTCACATTCAGTAATCTTATCTTGAAGACTTTTTCTTCAAACTGCATTTTCATTTTCCAGAGAGGCTTGTGAGACAGAGTTATCAGGGCCAAAATATTTGATTAAAGACTCGCAAACTTCGGATTGAAGGGAATCAGTAGAAGAGTCTTTAGTATTATTTAAAATGTTGGCTAAAACTCTAAAGGAAATGTCAACTCCTGTGAGAGTTTCATTTGATGAAGGAAGAGATGCAGAAGATAAGGAGGTAACAAGGGAAAGTTGATGGCATGAGTCATTGGCAATGGTTGCATCATCAGAAGGAGGAGTTTTTGGGAAAGTAACAATTGGA
Organism: Papaver bracteatum; assembly: GCA_023529315.1. Taxonomy (NCBI): domain Eukaryota; kingdom Viridiplantae; phylum Streptophyta; class Magnoliopsida; order Ranunculales; family Papaveraceae; genus Papaver; species Papaver bracteatum. The sequence goes on from JAJJWX010004852.1 coordinate 107,014, forward strand.
GGACGTAGAGGGCTAGAGGGAGTTTCAGTCATAAAAACTTCAAGAATTTGATTTGGTGAAAGTCCAGTAGAGGCAGAAGTATTGACAGCGAGCTTCTCGCTGACAGAAGAATGAGGGTCCAATTGCGCAGGTGCAATGATAGTTTTCGCAGATGCTAATGTAGGAATGATGAAATTACTTCCAATAGTCTTAAACTGGCGAGTTCTTTTGGGAAGATTAGCGTTGCTTTCGTCATTCTGCAAATAATAATCTAGATAAGAAACAGAGGCAACAATATTGTTATTAAGGAATAGAATGTGTTTCTTACTACCTTATTACTCGCAGAACTTTTCTTCCTCTTTTCAGTTGGCCTTTTTCGAGGATTAGGGCTTTGAATCGAGGATTGAGTAATAGGAGTAGTTCCACTACGGAGAAAACATAGTATGGGGATTATGAAGAATCAAATAGAGAAGATTGAAGAATATAAATAAGAACTGATTCAAGAAAATATCATAATCAAAAAATGTACCTTGATGATTCCATTAAAACAGCAACATGAGAATATGAAGAAGAAAAGTTGCAAACAGAAAACAAAGGGACTAGGCGAAGAAGAAAGAGAATTAAGAGAAGAAAACCAATTACGGAATTTGACTCTCCCTTTTATAGGCAAAGAGGGGAGCCAGTTAAATGAAATGTGTCAATAAAAGAATAAGTTTACGACACGTGTTAACATGGAAAGCTAGATTAATGGAGTCTTGTCGAGGAAAAAGGTATAGAGAAAGCTGCGATAGTTAAGAAGAATTTGGGATTCTCATGATCTTCTCTTCTTCGCAGAAAATACATGAGAAGAGGCAAGATGTAAGACTAGAATATCGCCACAACAATATTCTCGTGATGAGAACGACACTTTTACGGGAAGATCAAACATTCTTATAATGTTAACAACATTTGGCGAGAGTCTCGTAAAATTCTTCAATGACATTTGGCGAGTGTCATGAGAGAACAACATAATAGCTGACGGTTGAAGAATATTGATAAAAGCATGTTGTTTTCGCGATGACTACAAAAGTTGGCGATGATTAACACTGTAACTACCGCGATGAGATCGCTGAATAAACCCGAAAGGAGGGGAAAACTTAGTTGTCTTCCACTATGTAATTTCCTATATAAAGGGTTCAAGTAAGTCCAGAAAGGGGGATGTATTTTTTAGAGTTTGAGAAAGTCTTGAGGAGATAAAAACTCTAGAAAGAAAGTTGTATTTCTGAGTTTGAATATTTTCTGTAAACATTTCTGAGATCAAAATAATAAAGTGTCGTTTAATTCTTCAAACCTTTAACTAGTCTTTCATAGATTTCTATAGAATCTTAACAGGGGTGTAGTGTGGGAAATCCTTCTACTACATCGGAGATAAATCTCAAGCAAACCTTAACAAAGATAATACTCAATAACGATAGTAAAAGTAAGATCTGAACATGCAACTACAAAAAAAATAGTTGGGTCTGGATTCACAATCCCAATGAAGTCTTTAAGTCGTTGACCTACAGGGTTTCGTGAAATACCTAAGGTTAAAGGAGAATCGACTCTACTCACAAATAGTATCACACAAGAGGTGTGGGGATTAGGTTTCCCAGTTGTTATAGTCTCCTTTATATAGTTTTCAAATCAGGGTTTGCAATCTAAGTTACCTTGGTAACAAAGCATTCAATACTCATTGTTAGAGGAAAACCTGATTAGATACAAGCTAATATCTTTCAACCGTTAGATCGAATTTAGCTTGTTACACACAAATGAAATGTACCCTCATTTAGGTTTATGTAACCTTACCTAAACGTGTACACCATGTTGGCTAAACAGTAGTTAACCGAGGTTAGCTATATGAACACTCTCATATCAAGCTTATTCATCTTAACCATAACTAATTCAAATGACTCAAAAGAAACTAGTTAAAGAGTTGTTTATTTGCTATATTCTCATTGAAGTATACAAGAACATAATTGAAGCAAAATCGATTTGATTCACTCAAATAAATTCATGAACATTATAGCCAAGGTTTGCAAAGAATGCATTCCTTATTATATAAATGTATTTGTGCATGTCACAACCGATTTTAGAACTTTAACCACTCAAGTATGCAAATGGGTACGCATACTTGAAGTAGCCGGACCAAGTTTGGTTTTCGCCAGTATGCGAATGGGAACGCATACCTCCAACCCCAACAGAATTTCCTGGACATGAACCTTACGCCAATATGTGTACAAGTATGTGTACTTAGGTTCCAGGATTCTCAAACCAACAGGTACGCATACGGGTATGTATACTATGGTTCCCGGATATGGATCACATCTGTGCAAGAGTGCACAACATGTTTATAATCCAATGTTGGTTAAATGTTCTAAAGTCTATTTCAATTATTGAAACATTCTTAAAGGATGACAATAACCGTTTTCACACACTATTAGCATCAAAGCAATTTTCAAGTTATTAAAATAATCATAACGAAACATTCCAAGTCTACACTAAATGATTGTATCACACAAACCATGTAAGATGTTACTCAGCGATTTTCACATGATCATATTTTGACTTTCGTCAAGAATATAAGATGAACTTGGTTGAAGAGAAAGCTTAGCAACATATTTCGAGAAATATGTAAGCGAGTTAAACTCAGCTCGAAATCTCAAATGTGCTTAATCGAAAACTATAGTAATACGAATTTTGTCTCAATATAGGAGATAGAATAGAAATAGACTTTCCAAGTGATAGATGAGTTTCAGTATCCACATAACTTTTGTTGATGAAGTTCCACAAGCTCTCCTTAGTAGTTTTTCGTCTTTAAATGATGAAAGTCGTGAAGTCTAATACTCAACTACACAATCTATCCTAGTCCGAGATATTACTATAAGTAAACTATAGAAATCAAGACTTATAGTTTTGATCACTAACATTGACAAACAAGATTGAGATAGAAACACTTGCGAGTTAGACAGAGCAGTGCTCTAAAAATATCCCCTAAATGCTTGAGCTCCTTGGTTCTTCAACATTACTCGAAATCTTCGTCACTTCCAAGTACTCCAATGATTATAAATGTGTTCAACTCAACATCATAGTTGTTGAAGATCCGTAGATATAACAATGAGAAAACAAATGCTCTCAATCATTGTTATACAATGTCATAGTATTATTACACATCATCAAAGTTCAATTGTATCACAACTTTGACAATAACACTATGGTGATATGTATCACTTCCCCCTAGTTAATACTTCATCTCAAAGTGAAAACCACTCCCCCTTACATGATGATTCGTAAGCCATATGTATCTTTAGTGTGAACTACACATTAATTATTCCCCTTTTTGTTAATAAAATTGGCAAAGGTACGAAAATTAGTGGGATCCTAATGACATTTCCACGGAGATGCTTCATAACCAAAGGTGTATTAACATACCAACAAATTTAGAGGCAATCATATAGCCGAAGCTAAATGCATTCATCAAGGAGTTTATAAAGATACAAGATAACCCCTATAATATTCCACAGCTGCACTCCCTACAAAGATATGGAAATTAAGCACAAGTTCAAAAGAACTCTCCCCCATAAAATGTCATTCCCGAAAGAACAACAAAGACGACCTTACTTTCACAAGAAAAGAAGGATTTATTTTGACAAACTAAATCACATGAAAACATGAATTTGAATCCAAAGTATTCAATTGAATTATACACAAGAGAACCAATGAATAATTCAATCGAAAAGCATAACTGAATTAATAACAAGAAAACCCATGATTAGTTTAATCGGAATACATAACTAAATTAACCACAAGAAAGTGATCAATTCAATTGGTCATGCTCATCATAATAGAATTTACAGAGAAACAACTAAACTGATCACAAGACAATGATCAATTCAATTGGTCATGCTCAACATAAGAAAACTTATGGAGCAACACAGTATATGCACAAAAATATGGACCGGATATCGACCAATACTGCGGAGTATACAAGGATTCATTCTATTTTCCATCACTATTTTCACAATGACATATAATAGACTTAATCCTTGTAAACAAAAGCTTTATCCTTTCTTCCATCAAAAGAATGACATAAAAGGCTTTAACTTTTGTAATGTAAAAAGTTCATTCTATCTTCCATCAATACTTTCATATTGACATAATAGAGATAACTTTTGAACAAGTATGGGACAATCACATGTTCACGGACGTAAAAAATATATCCCATAACAATTTGCAATCTACCAAATCATAAAGATTAAAATTTCAAAAATCATCTTCCAAAATACTTAGAATTTAAATAAATAAATCTAAAAACATGAAGATGAAAATCGTTGGACATAGCTATGTGTACTCACAATAATGGTTATTCCTGTAGGACCAGAATATCGCCACAATAATATTCTTGAAAAACTTATAAACAACATTTATGTGAAGCTCTCAACAACACTCTGCGAGTGTCGCAGAGTAACTCAAAGTATGACTCAAATAAAGACGTAATGGATGACGACAACAGAAACACAAGAAAAGCATGACGATCCTGCGAAGAATGCAATGTCTGCGCGAATAGGCATTATAACAGCTGTGATAGCATCGTGAGTCAGATCCGACGTTAAGGGAAAACTTAGATGTCATCCACTATGTAATCACCTTATATAAAGAGAACCAATAGACTCAATTGGGAGAGATCAATTTTAGAGTGTTGAGAAAGTCTTGAGGAGAGAGAAAGTTCTTGTAAGCGGTTTTACTCTTGAGTTCTTCCATCTCTTGTAACATTTCTGAGAAATTAATCAATAAAAGTTATGTTCTTAATCTTTAAATATGAGTTGATAATGGTGAAATCTTATATGGGGTGTAGTGTGGGAATTCCTGATACTACATAATAGCGCTAGAAACAGGGATTGAAGATTGAAAATCTTAGAAAAAGCAAGATAAAAGATCAATATGCAAGTTAAGAAGATGATTGAACAAGTTGGAGAAAACATTGAAGGAAAAATGATTGAAGATAAGAGGAATCGCAGAAAGTTGGAGTGTAATACGATAACAAAAACAATGATCAACCAATTCCATGAAGATTTCAAAGGAAGGATTCATAAGCGAGATTTTGAAGGAAAGAAAATTATGACGGTGGAAAAGATTTCACCACTAAAGGATTAGGAAAAGCAGAAAATTACATTCACAGCAGCAGAAGTATCAAGAGAAGATTTAGGACATTCATCACCTTTAGTAATCACGGTATCTATTATACAAATGAACAAAGAAAAATCAACAAAATCAGCAGAAGAATGGGTTGTGAATATAATGTAGTTGCAGAATAACCTACAACTACACCCTCAATAGAATTAGTAAAAACTCAAGAAGTTCTTGATGGTGAATGATAACTTTCTTATTAATTCTCTTAGTTGATTACATAGAATTATCAAAATGGAATTAGAATAGTTACAACTTTTTCTATTCTCTTTCCTAAGATAATTTCTTACACTCACTAAAAAGAACCTCTCGAATTTTACATTTGAACTCCTATTTATAGTAAAACTTATACAGCTGTATATGAATTGTGAAGTATCGCAATTCATCCTCGTAAAATTATTTCATCCTCGCAAAACTTCATATTTCCCCGCGCTACTTCTATCATCGTATCATTTTATAACTCTCTCCTCCTTCATTTATTATGATACTCGTGAACTATTATCTTGCGATATTCAGTACCTACATCTTGCCTCTTCTCATGTAAATTCTACGAAGAAGAAATGATCGTGAGAACATAACCGTTACTTAGTCTTTTAGAATTTGGACACGTCTTTTGTAACCGTCCTTTTCTAGTTATTCCTTTATATAACTCCTTTATATTCTCTTCCTTTTCTTCTTCTTACTTTCTCCTTTTACTTTTGTAATTTTACCTTCTGTTTATACTCTCCATTATTGTTTTCTATGCAATTTTTTCTTCTACTATATCTTCATGAGTTCTCCAAGGTAATTTCCTTCTATCTTCGCACATTTCATTTGTTCTCCTCTTTAATTTATGTATAATTTGTTATCTGATTTTGGTTTATTTCAGCAAAATAACTCCTCAGATGAAACCTCAACTAAAAAATTCAAGCCCTAATCCACGAAGAAGAAAATCTGAGAATCAAAAGGTAGTTAAAATACTTTGCCTTCTTTCCTGAACAATATATTGTTGCCTCAGTTTTTAATCTACATTTTGATTCGCAGGTTGGCGAAAAACCAAACCCCGTTAAGAGATCTCGAGTAATTAAACCCACTCCATTAATTCCGATTGATGATTTCCTTCCTGAAGTTGATAAGGAATTTTCCTCTCCTCCTCGTGAAAATGATTCTTCACACACTCCTGCCTCTACTCCATTACCTACCTTTCAATCTCCCATCAATGTCAATTTATCAACACTCCTTCAAGATCAACCCTCGCAAAACATTTCTTCAACTTCTTCTCCTGAAAAACCTATCTTGTCCCCAAATCCTTTGAGTTCTATTTCTCCAAACAATTTGCATCTTGCTCTTATTCCTTCAAATTCGTCTCCTCTTCCTCAGGAAATTCGAGATGGAATTTGTTCAACTTTTCGAATGTTATCTGAGGTTTTGACCAATACTGCGAAGTCTACTAATGTTCGTTCGCAATATGAGTTTTGCGAAGTGCTAAATAGTTTCGTCAACCCAGACATTTCTTCTTCACATCAATCTTTGGAAAAAGAAATTGAATTGCTTCGCCAATCTTTGAAATCTTCTCAAGCAGAGTGTGAGGATCTCCGTAAAGAAAATTATCGTCTTCAAAATGATTCTCTCGATTGCGCGATTCTTCGCAAAAGAAATGATGAATTGAAAGGTATGATTACTATCTTCCTATTTTCCCTTTTATTTACTTATATTCTTCATATGCTTGAAACATCCATTAAAACCCATTCCCCTTTATAGAATCCATCCAGAAATGTAGAAGATTGGTACTTCACCATGAATCAGATGCAACAGAATATCGAACCAAGCATGAAAGCCTCTCAAACCAATTCTCCCATTTATCTAATCTTTACTCGTGTGCTCTTGACAACTCTGACACTCTCTTTCAAGAGAATACTCAACTAATATATGATCGAAATTTTTTGAATGATGACATATCTCAACTTTTTTCTTCCTTAACTAAAGATGATTTGAGAATAGAAACCTTATTAGAAGAGAACAAAACCTTATCAGAAGAGAAATGTTCGTATTTGAATACAATGATTGTTTCTTCGCAAGAATTAAAAACTCTTCAGAATAAATGTTGCGATCAAGAAAATCTTCTTTCTTTGTTGAAAGGTGAACTTGAAGAATTAAAGAAGTCTTCAGATGCTGAAAGAAATTCTTTTGTTACTGAGAAGAATTCCCTTATTAATAAGAATATAGTCTTGAGTACTAAGAAGAATCAACTTGAAGAAGATTATTTGTCATTAAAAAGTCTTAATGCCAAACTTACGAAGGATAAAAAATTTCTTCTTTCTAAAGATCAAAAGCTTCAATCTAGACTTAAAGGATTAGTTGGTGATGGTTTTGATAATGCGATGAATCGGATGAAGAATTGTTGTCTATCTTTAGCTCAATCTCTTGCTTCGCAAAGAGAAGGTAGTCATTAAAATTTGACTTCCTCTGGTATATCTTTAAATTTCGTTATACTCGCAAATTTTACCCTTTGAATTTTGTTTTATTCGCAGAATCTGAGAACAACCTTCGTAATGCAAAAGCTGGATTAGAAGCTTCCTGTTCCGAGCTTCGTAAGAAAAATGCTTTGCTTTCTACTCGCTTAATCAACTCTCGTGACCGTGCTACTCGGAGATTCAACTATCTTGCTTATTCCAAAGATATTGAAGATACCAACCATCAAAAAGCTATACTTCGTGAAAGTCATCTGAAAGCTCAAGTCTTTATGAATAACATTCTCTTATCAAGAGCCTTGCCTCCTGTGAAAATTACTCCTCTGAAAATATCTGACGATGAAGTTGCTCGTGAGCCTGATAGTGATTTCGATTATGAGAGTGATGATGAAGATCTTGATGACGAGAGAGAATCTATTCCTCAAGGAGATGTTCCTGTTGCACATTCTTCAAAGGATGATATCTCGTAAAAGTCGAAGGCTGCTAATGACCCTACTCATCTTAAAGATCCAGCACAGAGTGTTGATGAAGCATGATAATATTCTTTTTTGTTTCAATTTATCATTGACTCTCCTGTTCTCCTTTCTTTTGAATTCCTTCCCTTAGTTACTGTTGGTTTTCTTTTTGCGAACAATTCTGTCTTTTAAGAAGTATATCTGATACTTTGCGAAGATGATTTAACCTTTCTTAAGAAGTATATCTGATATTTTGCGAAGATGATTTAACCTTTCTTTAATTAAACGTTTTCCTTATTTTGCCCCATTTGATCATATGAAGATAAATAATATATAACTCACAGGTAAAGCCTAGTATCTCCTTTTCCCCCTATTATTTCTCTTTAAATGATTAAACATTGTTGGAAGTATTAGAATATCTGCCTCAATTTATCTTACGAAGTTTCAACTTGTTACGATTGTAAATAAGAAATCCTCCCTTTGAAGTATAAGAAATAAAATATATGAAATATCCTTAAGAAGTATACTACATATACAATACCTTTGAAGAATTATTAGAAGTACTCAATCCGTCAAATGAAGAGATATAAGAAGTATTAGAAGTACTCAATCCACCAAATGAAGAGATATAAGAAGTATTCAATCTGTGAATAATTACGTAACATATGAAGAAGTATAATGATTACTTAACCTTTACCAAATGAAATATCCGTTGAAGAAGTATAATAAATATGAGATATTCTTGAAGAATTATAAGAAGGATTCAACTTTTGGAGAAATATTCAATATATGGAAAAGTATAAGAAGTATGTAATTCTCGTAAAATTTTACGAATATTAACTTATCTGTATTTGATTGTTATCAAAATCGCATCTTTTGTTAAGTCTTCGTGAAAATTCTTCAATTGGGTTGTCTTCTTTGATAGAACTTCTTGTAAAAATTCTTCAATAATATTGATGAAGCTGTCTTCTCTTCAAAACTTCATGATGTATATTCTTGTAAAATTTCTTCAATGATATCGATGAAGCTGTCTTCTTTTCAGATCTTCATAATGTATATTCTTGTATATTTTCTTCAATGATTTTGATGTAATGAATTTCATTAATTGTTGTGGTCTTATCATGCCTTCCTAAGTAAAGGTCTTATTTTTCCACCTCTTTTGTAATAATTTTTGCGATAATATGACAAGTCTGAACATTCTTGCGAATATACAACCTCGTGACATTATCGTCTTGCAATGAAATCGCAGGACGTTTTTACACTTTCATGTAATAACCCATTGATCTCATCTTAACTTCTTTGTTTCATTCTGCGATTTCTTTTTGTATGTTTTTCTTCTCTTTTTTTTTTTTTTTTTAGAATGCTCGCAGAACTTCATTTGTTGCACAAATATGACAAGCCTTTATGTTTTCGCAAACAAGAAGCCTCGTGACATTTGCGTCTTATAGCACGTATCAGCTCCCTAATGGAGGGTGCTGCCCTTTATCTTCCCCCTGATTGCCCCTTCAAGGAAGCGTACATCGACCATACAAGGTTATCTCTTCCCATCCGGTTCTTCCAACAACCATCTTTTGATCGCAACCTCTTATCCTTTTTGCCTATAGGGCTTATAGTTACGAGGTTGCACCCTATGGGGTATCTTTGGGCCAAGTGCATCATTTGCCAAGACTTGTCAAAAATGGAAGATGTGGTTCAAACTCACCCGGCACTCTTGACTCAACCGTGTACCTCGGAGCCTTGATCGTTTTCTGCACTTCTTGGGAAAGACAGTATGCCTTAGTCGCCCAACCTAAATCCTCTTACATCGCATTTTATATTGCGTAATGTCGCTAGATTAGGTGAGAATCCAAGGTGTCTAACCCGGATAGGTACCCCATTATTGGGTTGTACCCCTAAATTTTTACCATGTACTAAGGGACCTTGGTGGTGTTCTGGTTACCCTTAGCCACGTTTATAGGTACCCCCTTAAATGACGTACTTTAGGACTTTGCCTCTTACGAAATATAGCTTCGCGAACTAGGGTGTACGCCACAAAGGTTTGCCTGTATAAAATTTTCTGCGGATCTCTTTCTTTTTTGGAGGCTGATCACAGATTGCGGTCTTTTATTCGCAAATTAATGAAAGTTTAATCGCAATATAAATTTTTAAACTCGTAACTTTTCCCAATTTCCTGCGAGCAAACATTATTCGTAAAAAATTTCATGAGTTTTATGGATAATACCTTTTCAAATACAGTCTGTTCCAAGGTCTACCAAGCCTCAAACCCATGTCTCTCCCTTCTGGATCCATCAGACGATAAGCTCCGCTTCCTACAACTTCTTTAATAACATATGGTCCATCCCATTTTGGTGCTAATTTTCCTCCATTTTCCTTTTGATATGGAGGTGTTTCTCGCATGACCAAATCACCTGGTTTATATTCACGTTCAATGACTCTCTTGTTGTATTCTCGAGCTAATCGCTCCTGATAAATCTTCATATGGTGCAACACCTTTTCTCTTTTTTCTTCCAAATCATCCAATTCACTTAATATTACTCCCGCACTTAAATTTCTTTCCCAAGCTTCTTTCTTTGTTGTTGGAATTACAACCTCTGTGGGTAATACTGCTTCTACTCCATATGTTAGACAATAAGGAGACATTCCAGTTGCTCCTCTTCTAGTTGTATTGTATGCCCAAACTGCTCTAGGTACTTGCTCGCACCATCCTTTGAGGTGTCCTTCTAATTTCTTTTTGAGTGTATCTGCGATTGTTTTATTTGTTGCTTCTGCCTGACCATTAGCTTGTCGATATAACGGGGTTGACTTCCCACATTTTATCCTAAAAGCACTGAGTAACATCTCTATGTTCTGCCCCTCAAATTGTTTTCCATTATCAGATACCAGTTGTCTTTGGAACCCCGTACCTGCAAATGAGGTTCTCAAATATGAATGTAAAAACATCTTTATCACGAATATGCTGTACTGCTTTTACTTCTGCGAGCTTCGTGAAATAATCTGTTGCAACTATCAAGTATCTCCTTTGTCCAGATCCAGGTATAAATGGTCCAACAATATCCAACCCCCATTTACCAAAAGGCCAGCATCTTGTTGAAGAAGTTAATGTAGTCCCTGGTGCATGAATTCTTTTACCATGTCGTTGACATTCCTTGCATCTTCGTACGAGCAATTTTGCGTCTGTATGCATATAAGGCCAATAATATCCTTGTATCTTTGCTCTATATGTTAGAGATCTTCCCCCACTATGATTGCCATCTTCTCCTCCATGTAACATCTTCAATATTTTTTCTCCTTCTTCGCGAATTAAGCACCTGAGAGGTGGTCCACTGAAAGATTTTCTATATAAAATTCCTTCTCGTAACTCATAGTTTGTTGCACGACTCTTTAATTTATGTGCTTCTAGTCTGTTCATGGATATTTCTCCTGTTGCGAGATATGCATGAATTTATTTTCTCCAATCTGCGATGTTGTTTGATAGCTCTCTTTCCACCTCCATCGCAACAGCGTCCTCAATTTCTTTTTCTTTGTCCACTGATGGGTGTTGAATTGTCTGGATTTTGATATTTCTTGTATTTGGATTTGTCATCATGCTTGGAATGAATGCAAATGCATCTGCGAGACGATTATATTTTCTTGATATATGTCTCCATTTCAATTTTGGTATCTTCGCAGATAATTCATCAACGAGTTTCTTATATTTCTTCAAAGAAGATTCATTTGTGGTATATTCCCCTTTAATTTGACAAATCACCAGCTTCGAATCACTTGTTATCCTTATATTTTCGAGCTTCTTTTCTGCTGCGATCTTTAATGCATGCACTACAGCTTCGTACTCTGTTTCATTGTTCGTGGAATAAAATTCTAGTCTGAATGAGAATGCCGTTCTTTCTCCTTCTGGTGAAATCAACACAACTCCAATTCCATTCCCCTCGCTATTGGATGATCCATCTACTAAAATTTCCCATCTATTTGGTTCTGTTAACAAGTCTTTTGGATTCCCAAATTCTTCTTCAACATCCATCATTTCTTCTACTGCTTCATCTTCTTCCAATGGAAATTCTGCCAAAAAATCTGCAACGACTTGTGATTTTTGCGAAGATAATACTTCGTATTTTATTTTTTAATGGTTTACTTGTGCATTCCACCTTTCTATTCTTCCTGATCTTTTTGTGTTCTTCATGATTGACTCAATTGGGACTTTGGTTACCACTTTTATCACATGTGCTTGAAAGTATATTCTTAACTTGAATGATGCATAAACCAGGGCTAAGATTAACTTCTCCATTTTAGAATAATTCTTCTCTGCTGCATTAAAGGTTTTACTAATGTAGTAAATGGGCCTTTCTACTCCTGCATTTGCTCGCAACAGAACTGCACTTAGAGCATATGGAGTTGTTGCGAGGTATACCAATAATTCTTTGTCCTTCTCTGGTTTCTGTAGTATAGATGTATTTGCGAGGTATTCTTTAATTCCTTGAAAAGCTTTTTCACATTCATCAGTCCATTTGAATTTTGATCCCTTCTTAAGTATGTTGAAAAAATGCTTGCACTTATCTGACATTCGCGAAATAAATCTTCCAAGTGAAGCCAAGAGTCCATTTAGCTTTTGTACTTCTTTTACCGTTGCAGGTGTTGGCATGTCACGAACTGCTTGGACCTTTTCTGGATCAACTTGTATTCCCTCCTTTGATACTATGTATCCCAAGAACTTTCCAGACGCAACCCCAATTATACATTTCTCAGGATTTAATTTGATGTTGAACTTTCTCATTTGCTCAAATATTTCCTTTAAATCTTGCACATGATCTTTAGCTTCCTTGATTTTTATCAACATATCATCTACATATACCTCCAAAGTTTTATGTATCCACTTCGCGAACACTTTTTCAACCATTCGTTGATATGTAGCACCCGCATTCCGCAAACCAAATGGCATCTTCACATAACAATACAAACCCCTTGGAGCAAAAAAGGCAGTATGTTCTTGATCTTCTTATGTGAGTGATATTTGATTATACCCTTTATATCCATCAAGTGAAGTGACTCTGTCATGACCTGCAGCTGATTCCACCATTTGTGGTATATCTGGTAATGGAAAACTATCTTTGGGACATGCCTTGTTTAGATCAGTGAAATCTATGCAAATTCTTATTCCTTTATTCTTTTTCGGAACAATGACCATATTCGCAATCCATTCTAGATACTTTGCTTCCCTTATGATCCCTGCATCCAACATCTTTTGTAATTCTTCTTCTATCTATACATGATAATTTTGTGATATCTTCCTTATTCTTTGTTTGAATGGTCTTACATTTTTATCTATGTTCAATCTATGACACGCCACTGATGGATCAATTCCTGGTATCTCATCTACACTTCCTGCGAAGATATCTTTATATTCTCGCAAAAGATCAATAGTTCTTTTTTCTTCTTCTTTATCCATCTTAGTTCCAATTCGCAAGAATGAAGGCTCCTCTTTACTTCCAATATTTATTTCTTTAGTTGGTTCAGCTGCAACATAGCTTGGACTTTGCTCCCCATAGGTGTTGGTTCTTTGATTATTTTTGCTGGTTCCCCTTCTTTTTCTGGAATCTCATTTGGTATACCTCTCCCTTCCTTTCCTCTTATTGTATACACTCGAAATTCTTCTTCTTTTTTTGTTTCCTTCGCAAGTTTTCTATGAAGCTGTTTCTTTCTTGCTCTTCCTCCACATTGCGTTACTTCAATTTGATAACAAAATTTTGCACTATCAAGATCTCCTTTTATTTCTTGTATTCCATTTGGTGTAGGAAATTTGATTTTCTGATGTAATGTTGAAGCAACAGCTTTGATCGCGTGAATCCACGTCCTTCCTATCAGCATGTTACATGGAGATTCCATATCTATCACACACAAGATTACATGTGTTTCGATTTCTCCTAGTAATATTCGCAGCGCGATTTCTCCTTTAGATTTTGTTGTAGATTTTCCTAATCCATGAATAAGACATTTTGAATTTGTGATTTCTTCATCTTTAATTCCCATCCCCTTAAGTGCATGATAGAATATGATATTGACAGAACTCCCTGTATCAACCAAAATTCGGTTTAATTTCCATTTTTCTATAGCTTTCTTATCTTCTAGCATGATCGGAATTGTGATCACCAATGGTGAAGTATGGTTCAAGTCTTCATTTGGAATTTCTGCTGCTGAAAATGTGATTTTCCGCTTTTCCCATTCTTCTAAAGTTGTTATCTTTTCTTCCTCTACAATCTCGCTTGTATATTTTTCCCTTCATATTACTATGAAATTCATCAATCATTGTCTTTGTGATCATATTACATTCTTCTTTTTTGCAATCTCCATCTACTGAATTCATTTGATCTTCAAATTTTCCACAATTCCCTCAAATTTAGGCCACCACAATTCTCAAGTCCCTGTTTCTAGCGCCAATTATGTAGTTGCAGAATAACCTACAACTACACCCTCAATAGAATTAGTAAAAACTCAAGAAGTTCTTGATGGTGAATGATAACTTTCTTATTAATTCTCTTAGTTGATTACATAGAATTATCAAAATGGAATTAGAATAGTTACAACTTTTTCTATTCTCTTTCCTAAGATAATTTCTTACACTCACTAAAAGAACCTCTCGAATTTTATATTTGAACTCCTATTTATAGTAAAACTTATGCAGCTGTATATGAATTGCGAAGTATCACAATTCATCCTCGTAAAATTATTTCATCCTCGCAAAACTTCATATTTCCCCGCGCTACTTCTAGATGTAGGTACTGAATATCGCAAGATAATAGTTCACGAGTATCGTAATAAATAAAGGAGGAGAGAGTTATAAAATGATACGATGATAGAAGTAGCGCGGGGAAATATGAAGTTTTGCGAGGATGAAATAATTTTACGAGGATGAATTGCGAAGTATCGCAATTCATATACAGCTGCATAAGTTTTACTATAAATAGGAGTTCAAATGTAAAATTCGAGAGGTTCTTTTTAGTGAGTGTAAGAAATTATCTTAGGAAAGAGAATAAAAAAAGTTGTAACTATTCTAATTCCATTTTGATAATTCTATGTAATCAACTAAGAGAATTAATAAGAAAGTTATCATTCACCATCAAGAACTTCTTGAGTTTTTACTAATTCTATTGAGAGTGTAGTTGTAGGTTATTCTGCAACTACATATAACTTTGGTGGATGCATGAAGTTCTGTAGATATCATATTTTATCAAGCATTTAAGAAAATGGGATACAAGGATGAAGAAATGACTTATTCAACATATCACATTCATGGCTTTGGAAAATCTTTAATAAAACCTAAAGGCGAAATAGTGGTGCGAATTCCGCTAGGAGAGATTGAAATGCAAGTAACGTTATGTGTGGTAGACATGGAGTCACCATATAACATGTTATTGGGAAGACCATGGATACACGCAATCAAGGCTGTAGCATCAACGTTGCATCAATGCATAAAATTTTCTATGCCTAGTGGAATTGGAGAAATTAGAGGATACATTGACCTTGTGAAGCTATGTTACCAAATTGAGGTGAAGAATTGTGAAGGACTGCAAAGCTGCGAAAAGCTCGCAGAAAAATGGCGAAAGATACAAAGAAAGAAGAAGAATTTAAAGTTTACGTGATAAGAGCTAAATAAGGGAAAGGGATACCCAGCGAAATCTCGGAAGAAGGAGAAAAACCTACGAGAGCAATGAAAACACCAACACCAATGGGAGAACCTGAGGCCAGCTATACTGCAGCAGAACCAACAAAGGAAATAAATATTGGGAGTGAAGAAGAACCTAAGATGCTGAAAATTGGAACTAAAATGGAGGCAGATGAAGAAGATCGAACTATAAATCTCTTGCGAGAATATAAGGACATCTTTGCGTGGAGCATGGATGAGATGCCAGGAATAGATCCATCAATAGCATGGCATAAACTAGAAATCAACAAAGATGTGAGACCATTTAAACAAAGGATAAGAAAAATCGCAACGACATACCATTCTCAAATAGAAGAAGAATTACAGAAAATGCTCGACGCAGTAATTATAAGGCAAGCAAAATATCCAGAGTGGATCGCAAATATGGAGGTAGTTCCAAAAAAGAACAAGGGGATAAGAATTTGCATAGACTTTACTGATTTAAACAAAGATTGTCCTAAAGATAGTTTTCCATTACCAGATATTCCACAAATGGTTGAATCAGCTGCGGAAAATGCTAGAATATCTTCATTAGATGGATATAAAGGATATAATCAAATTCCTCTCGCACAAGAAGATCAAGAACACACTGCATTTTTTTTTCCCAAGAGGGTTATATTGCTATACAAAGATGCCCTTTGGCTTGAGAAATGCTGGTGCAACATATCAAAGAATGGTGGAGAAGGTGTTTGCGAAATAGATCCACAAAACATTAGAGGTGTATGTAGATGATATGCTAATCAAAAGTAAACAAGCTGAGAACCATGTGCAAGACTTGAAAGAGATTTTTGATCAAATGCGATAATTTAATATCAAGGTGAACCTCGAAAAATGCATTTTTGGAGTAACTTCAGGAATTTTTTTAGGATAACAAACGAAGAGAAGAGAGAAATTTTTTTATAACACATGGAAAACTACCAGCGAAGATTAGCTCGTGAGTATAACAAACATGTCAAAAAATGTGAATTCCAACCGGGTGATTTGGTGTTGCGAGAAACACCATGTTATCAGCGAGAATCTGGTGGTAAATTTGCGAGAAAATGGGATGGAACTTATATAATTAAAGAGATAGTTGGAACAGGGGAATATAAAATGATGGATCCAGAAGGCAGAGATGTTGGTCAAAGACTTGATAAGCCATGGAACAAACTGTATCTAAAGAGATATTACCAGTAACATATCCTGAGAGCAATTAAATGATGATATAATATGTGATGAAACAGAGAAGAAATGAATGAAAGATATTTTTCCAGAATTGCGAGATTATTCATGAGAATATGACAAATATTTAAGAGCTGGCGATATTCGCAAAAAACATAAGAATGGGACAAACCTTTATGGCGTATACCCTAGTTCGCGAATAAAATTTCGCAAGAGGGAAATGTAAGACCTAAAGTATGTCATATAAGAGGGTATCTCTTTGCATGACTCAAGGATAAGGTTATACCACTGCTGGAACCTGAGTCATGGAGATTTTGGGCCCATAAAAGCCTATCCAGGAGAGATATCTTGGATTTCCAATGATATAAGGTTATACCCTGGTTGGACGACCGAGAGTCTCTCTTAAGGAGTGCAGAGTATGACCAAGGCGTCGGGGTACACGGTTAATCCAAGAGTGCCCGGGATGGATGAACCTACCCTGGCCATTCTTGGAAAGTCTTGGCTATGATGCACTCGGCCCGAAGAAAACCCCACTTAGGGTGCAGTCTCGTAACTATAAGCCATATAGGCATAAAGGATAAGAGGATGCGAAAATAACTGGTTGTTGCTAAGACCAGATGGGGGAGATATTCTTGTATGGATGATTTGCCCTCCTTGAAGGGGCAACCAGGGGGAAGATAAGGGAGGCACCCTCCATTAGGGAGTTGTTAAGTGTCTTAAGAATACAACTATATAGAGGAAAAAATCCATGAGAAAAAGATAAGATGAGATCAATAGGTTTTTACATGAAAATGTAAAGACGTCCTGCGATTTCATCGCCAGATAGAAAATATCATAGGTCTTTGTTTTTGCAAGAAACTTAGGCTTATCATATTGTCATAGAGAAAATTGACAAAGCATGGATAAGGCAAGGTCAATGGGTTTTTACATGCAAGTGTAAGGACGTCCTGCGATTTTGTCGCTAAAACATAAGACCTTTAACTAGGAAGGAAAAATAAGACCAACAGAATAATCTTAAACATTAACTATTTTGTTTAAATGCAGGTAAATTTTGTTAATCGCCAGAAAGATAATGAGAGGCAAGTATGGGAATTGATAAAACAAAATATCGTTATCTTTCTCACAAAAAATGTTATTATTTTTCTCGCAAGCACAATTGAATTCAAGGGATAATAAAAAGTACATCGTTCGCAAGAGAAGAAAGAAATAACTCAAGAAAATAAAGATAAAATCAATCATTCAATGTTGTCTTTGCCAGCTCCAGTATCTTTGCCAGAGTTATCATCTCTGCCAGCTACATTATCTTCGCCAGGATTTCCTTCATTCTAATTAATTCTATCTTCTTCTTCACCAGTCTTGTCACCAGCAGTGGTTCTATTTTCGTTGGTGATTTCTTCTTCATCTCCTTGGTTTTCTTCAGAATGGCTTTCTCCACCATCTTCACGATAAAAGTCATTGTCAGCAGGACGGGAAATTCATCTTCACCCACTTCCATAGGTTTGATTGACATAGGAGGAAGAGAGTTGGCCAGCAAGGCATTATTTACTAGAATTTGTGCAGCAAGATGAACTTGACGAAGATGAGCTTTATCACGATTTCTAATCTCCGTATCTTTAAACTATTCAAGGTAATTATATTTCCTTTATGCTAGATCGCGAGTATAGGTAAGATGATTAGTAAGAGTACAATTCTCTTTGCGAATCTTCGCCAGCTCAGCACTCATAGTAGAAATAGTAGCGTGAAGCTTTTCCTCAGATGTTGCGAACAACAACAAAAATAAAGATTGTCCTATTAGAAATTTCGCAAGGAGTTCAGTAAAATAAAGTAAACAAGGCACTCAAAAGACTACCTTTATTTTGCGAAATAAGGTTTTGAATTAATTCCAAACAAGTATTTTCCCAGTGAATCATAGCATCATCAAATTTATCTCCAACTAAACCTTGTAGGCGAGATTTTAAATTCTTTTCTTTGGAGAGGAGAAAAGCATTTTCCTTCGTGGGAGATGTGTTGGATTCTTCTAGTTTGGAATATTCTTATTTGAGTTGGCTTACCTTTATACTTAAATAAATTCTACCTTGGATAGTAGTATTTTTGTCTCTGATAGAGGACTCGGTTACTTCTCTAAGTTCATCTTTTAGTGAATGGAGGGATCGTTCTTGGTTATCATACATTCTTTGAAGATTATTCAATTACTGCGAGGAGGTCGCCATTCTATTTGAAAGATCCCGCCTTTCTTGAGATAAAATCTTGTTTTCATCTGATAAAGTTTATATCGCAAGATTAGCCTTAGTTAATAAATAAGAGATGCGAGTTACTCCGCCACTCAATAAATCTTGTTTTTGTGCTAATTAAATGTTCTCTTTGGTAAAATTCTCTATTTGATCAAGGGAATATGTATAAAGGTTATCTAGTCGGTTATATTGGTCCATCCAAGAATCTCTATCAACGCGAATTTCTTCAGCAACTGATTTTGCTTTGAATATCCCCATTAATCGATTCTGGTTTAAGGCTTAATATGCGAACAAAGAATTTAAGGAAAGGAAGTATGAAAAGAAGAAAAACAATTAATGAAGTAAAATCAAAGACAGAGATAGAAAAAATTATACCTTTCAGTTTGTCATTTTTCTTGCGAAGACTCTCGCCAATCAATGAGGAATTGTTAAGCTTGTGGTGAAGAGTATCACATTCCAAGGTCTTGGCCTGGATAGCTCTCTTTAAATCTTCAACTTCACCCTCTAGAGATGCTTGCGAATTCTCGCGATCAGAACCAAAGTATTTTCTTAAAGTTTCGCAAACACTATACTTAACAAGATCAGTAGAAGACTTCTTAGCGTCATCTAACATGTCAGACAAAACTTTAAAGGAAACATCTACTCATATCGAAGTTTCTTTAGAAGGAGAGAAAGAGGCAGATGGTGAAGTGGTAATAATGGAAAGTTGGAGGTTAGAATCATTCACAATTAATACATCATCTGAAGATGAAGTATCAGGAAAAGTAACAAAGGGAACTGAAGAAGAGTTAACTTGAGAGGTAACTACGGTAGAAGGGGAGGAAATTTCATTTACAGTAATTTCAGGAGTACCACCTGCAATAGTTGAGGCAAGAACATTGCTGGTGATGTTCTCGCAGTCAGGAATTATAGGTTCAACTTACGAAGGTGCAGGAATAGAGCTGGCAGGAATTAGCTGAGGAATAGGAACAACAAGATCAACAACTTTAATTCGGCGAGATTTCTTGCGAGGAGCATTATTATTATCATCACCCTGCGAATAACAATCTAGATAAGAAACAGAGGAAACAATATTGTTATTCAGAAAACAAATATTTCTTACTACCTTATGATTCGCAGGCTTCCTTTTCTTCTCAGTAGATTGTTGTTGCGAATTTACTAAAGGATTAGGGTTTTGAATTACAATTCTGGTGTTGGGGATGGTTTCTCTGAAACGAAGATACAATATGGGAATTACATAAAATCAAATAAGAACAGATCAAATAGATATTGATAAGCATAATCTAAATCAGTAAGATCGAATTTAACAACATTAGAAGAAAAAAAATACCTTGATGACTCCATGAAAGCAGTCGCAGAAGGATCTTTGAGGAAAGAAAGTTGCAGACGAAGAATAAATAAACAGACGGAAAGACGAAGAAGATAGAGAAATAAAAGAAGAAAATTGTTTCTGTAACCAGACTTTACCTTTTATATGTAAAAGGAGGTGACCTGTCAAAAAAAGACGTGCCGGTAAAAATAAAGATACTCAACACGTGTAGGCGGTTATACTACATTTACGAAGCCTTGTCGAGAGAAGAATATGGAAAGATAGTAAGCTGCGAAGCTGCGGCATTCTGAAAAGTTGGAGATTCTCATATCTTCTCCACTTCATGGAGAAAACATGAGAAGAGGCAAGATGTAAGATCATAATATCGCCACAATAATATTCTTGCAAAACTTATAAACAACATTTCTGCGAAGCTCTCAACAATACCCTGCGAGTGTCGCAGAGTAACTCAAAGTATGACTCAAAGAAAGACGTAATGGATGACGACAACAGAAACACAAGAAAAGCATGACGATCCTGCGAAGAATGCAATGTCTGCGAGAATGGGCATTATAACAGCTGCGATAGCATCGCGAGTCTAATCCAAAATTAAGGGAAAACTTAGCTGTCATCCACTATGTAATCATCCTATATAAAGAGAACCAATAGACTCAATTGGGAAAGATCAATTTTAGAGTGTTGAGAAAGTCTTGAGGAGAGAGAAATTTCTTGTAAGCGGTTGTATTCTTGAGTTCTTCCATCTCTTGTAACATTTCTGAGAATTAATCAATAAAAGTGTTGTTCTTAATCTTTAAATATGAGTTGATAATGGTGAAATCTTGTATGGGGTGTAGTGTGGGAATTCCTGCTACTACAATTCCAAACCCTAGTTATTCTTTAAAAAACATAAAAACAAGATTTACTAGATATTGAGACCTCTGAAAAATTCTTTATCGTCCCCGAACTCCTTGTCGTCAACATCCATTGGAACATAAGGTTCATGGAGAAATGATTCTATTCCAACAAACCTTCTGGGCTGATGATGCCGAACCAGGGCCTTCTGAATTTCGAGAGTTCTCATGACAAAAGCCTTTATTTGATGAATATCTTCCTTGTTTCCTTTAACTCTTTAAGAACATCAGAAAACTTCTGAGAATTTGAAGGAACATATCTTGCCTTCCTCACATTCCTTCTTTTCCTTTTCAAAGTTGGAGGCAACAGAGATTTCTCTTGTTCCTTTATGATTGATGAGTTAACAATCATATTAACATCTTTTCCATCATAATACATGATGCATGGAGTCTCCATAAGTGTATGGGTTTGTGAGAGGAATTCAAAATTTAAACTCAACAAGCAGTCTTAAGATGAAAAGAGTTTCAGAGAAGGAAAAAAGGAATGTAGGGTTACAGAACCTTTTAACCACACAGGTTCACACACGCGCAATTCACGACCCTAAAGAGAGTGGAATTGATGAGAATCACCCTTTTATTGATAAGACATGGAAGTATCTCCTAATATCAATTAGATATGAAAGAATTCCAAAATTGCAAACCAAAGAAAAAAACTAAGAAAAAAACTTTTCTTTTCTTAAAGCCTGAGGTGTGCACAGTCTTGTCTCTTTTGATCAGGCACATGAGACAAGATGTACCAGAGCAACATAATTAAGTTGTGCTGCGGTGAACAATGATTTGTCCATCATAACCTTTTTGAAAGGAATTCATAGAACCATGTCTATCAAAATGTTTAGACCAAATTATCTTTTCTAATGGTCTTGTCTTATCTTTGGAAACCAACTTATTTTAAGAGGATAAAGTATTACATACCTCAGTAGTTTTTTGAACATCTTTAAGCTTGTTTACTATCCGATTTGCTCTTTGTTGAAGTTTCTTGACATGTCTCATCTTGTGTTTGTACTTGAAACACTTCGAAAGGTCATGGCCTCTAATTGAACAATAAGAGCATGTCAATAGATATGATGATTCAGATGCCTTAGATATGCAAGCTGCTAGGCACAGAGTGGAACCAGAAAAATCAGACAAAGAGTTTCCAACAGAAAGATCAATTTTCTCTTCCAGATGGGTTGTGTCTTCTTCCGGAAGTATATCAAGATTGACGTATGTATTGCTACAATTATCAAAATCAATGTCTTCACAAATAAGTGCAACACTCAATTTTTCGTATTCATTGGAATCATAGTGATCAGACATTTCATCAAGAGTTGCAGCAAGTCCTTTGTTCCCAATGTATTTTCTACGGTTCGGACACTCATTTGCAAAATGACCAAAACCTTTACACTTAAAGCACTGTGGCATATCCTCGTAATAAGACTCGTCAGCATCCCTTTTTTAGGAGGAATGTGATTGTGAGGTTTAACTGGTGACCTAGGTTTGTCTCCGGGAAATCGTTTACTTATCTTCAATAGAAGATCTCTAAACTATCTTGTGCTCAGAGAGATTGACTCGCCAAGATCCTCATCTGATGAATCAATCTCAGAAAAATCATCCTCAGAGACACAAACACTTTTACTTTTGTCAAGTAATTTAGTGTTCCTTTGTGGTTTGAAATAAACATCCTTTCCAATCTTGGATGTATGCTCGTGATCAAAGATCTTTAGCTTTCCAACCAACGTATTTCTGGAGAGAGTATCAAAGTTATTTCCTTCAACGATGGAATGCTTCTTAGAATCGTATCTAGATGGCAGCGATCTGAGAATTTTTATCACAATGTCCTTTTCAGGAATAGTCTTACCCAATGCAAATGATGCATTAACAATTTCAGACACTTTGTGATTAAATTCATCAAATGAATCTTCATCTGCCATACAAAGGTTTTACCAATCGGAATTAAGGTTTTGAAGCCTAGCTTCCTTTTCACTGGTATTCCCTTCAAATATGTTATCTAATATATCCCAAGCATCTTTAGACCGAGTGCACGTAGTCACATGGTGCTGAATATCTGGGGTAATGTCATGTATGATGGCATTAAAACCATCGGAGTTTTGCTTTGCAGCAAGTATCTCAGCAGCATCATATGCACCAATATCCTTAGGAACGGTCGTATTCCCTACTGCCTCAATGGGAGCATCATATCCATTAACTACATATACCCATGATTGAAAATCACGCGCTTAAAGAAAGGCACGCATAGCAATTTTCCACCACAAGTAATTTGAACCATCGAAGACTGGTGGTATATTTATAGATATAACAACTCTGTCCATATCAGATCACTACAAACACATACTTGTAAGGTCTTTAACGTGTTTGCCTTCTCTGATACCAATTGAAAATGCAGGGTCTAACAACCACACCCAACAATTAGTTTGGAAATCTGATAGGACTTACTCCAATATACTTTCTATAGAATCAATTTGACAGTCAGACTCAATTGTAGAATAAAGTATATCAAAGAGTTTTAATATCTTGGTTTCATAATGTAATCAGCAAATCAAACAGATAGAAATCCACGAGCCTGATTATTATGTGAAACAACTTGAACGGTACCAAAGGCCAATATTCAAGTGTCAATCAATGTAAATCAACAACCAAATGTTGGATATTCTAATTGATTGATCTTAGTGTACAACCTGTGATATTTCAATTATATAATAAAATATAATGCGGAAAAAAATAATACAGACACCAGAATTTTGTTAACGTGGGAACTGCAAATGCAGAAAAACCTCGAGACCTAGTCTAGTTTGAACACCACGCTGTATTAAGCCGCTACATACACTAGTCTACTACAAATTAACTTCAGACTGGACTGTAGTTGAACCCTAATCAATCTCATACTGATTCAAGTTACAGTTGCGCTCCTTAGGTCTCTGATCCAAACAGGATACTACACACTTGATTCCCTTAGCTGATCTCACCCATAACTAAGAGTTGCTACAACCAAAAATCGAAGACTTGATAGACAAATATGTCTCACACAGAAAAATCTATAGTATTAGATAAATCTGTCTCCCACAGATAAACCTACAAGTTTGGTTCTACCTTTTGATAAAATCAAGGTGAACATGAACCAATTGATAAACCGAACTTATATTCCCGAAGAACAACCTAGTATTATCAATCACCTCACAATAAACTTAATCGACTAGCGAAACAAGTTATTTTGGAATCACAAATGATGAGACGAAGGTGTTTGTGACTACTTTTCTATCTTTCCTATCGGAGATATAAATCTCAAGCCGATCTTACAATTTCACTCAATCACGATAGAAACAGCAATATCAAATCACACAACTACAAAGAGAATAATTGGGTCTGGCTTCACAATCCCAATGAAGTCTTCAAGTCGTTAACCTACATGGTCTTGAGAAGAAACCAAAGGTTAAAGGAGAATTGACTCTAGTTATGCAACTATTAACACACAGGAGGTGTGGGGATTAGGTTTTCCAGTTGCTAGAGTTCTCCCTTATATAGTTTTCAAATCAAGGTTTGCAATCTAAGTTACCTTGGTAACAAAGCATTCAATAATCACCGTTAAATTAAAAACCTGATTCCACCAAGATATAATCTTTCAACAGTTAGATTGAACTTAGCTTGTTACACACAAATGAAATGTACCCTCATTTAGGTTTAAGTAACCGTACCCAAACATGTACACCATGTTGGTTCACAAATAGTTAACCGAGGTTATCCATATGATTACTCTCATACCAACCTTATTCATCTTGACCATAACTAGTTCAAATGACACAAATGAAACTAGTTAAAGAGTTTTTCAATTGCTATATTCTCATAGATTTATACAAGAACACAATTGAAGTAAAATCGATTTGATTCACTCGAATCAATACATAAACATTATAGCCACGGTTTGAAAAGATTGCATTCCTTATTGATAAATGTTTAAGTTTATGTACACTACCGATGTTAGAAAGTAACCACTTAAGTACGTGTACTTAAGTAACCGGTTTTGGAGTTTGGTTTTTTCAAACTCAGCAGAAATTCACGGACGTGAACTTCTGCCAGTACGTGTACGTGTACACATACCTATCCAGTCTCCTCCAACCATTTTGTATACACACAAGTATGCATAATTTAGGTCCCCGGTTTTGGACTTATACACAAATGTGCAAACACACAATATGCTTATATCCAAAGAAGGTTACAAGATTCTAAATCTTTATTTCAATCATTGAATCATTCTTCTATAATGACAATAGCCGTTTTCACATACTATTAGCATCAAAGCAATTTTCAAGATATTGAAATAATCACAAGATGACTGATGCCATAGTGGGACGGCCGACCGAAGAAATCGATGCAAAAATATCATTTTTTCCTCACACGGCATGAAAGTATCATTTTTCCTAACACGGGGTGAAAGTGTTACTTTTTCCCAAAACGAGAAATTACACCATGCATAAACCAAAATATGGTTGCATAATGTGTTATTCATCCTTTGTAGTGGTTTGCGTAATGACTATGCATTCAATTTTCGAAAATTGTGCCTAAAGTGAAAGTATCACTTTTTTTGAAACAGAGGGAGTACATCATTTTATTTGTTGCAATGGAAAATAAGTTGATGTATAAACCAAAATATGGCTACATAAAGTATCATGTATTTTTTGTGGTGGTTTGCATAGAAAGCTATTATTGGGGCGTCACCTAATAGGACAAAAACAGGTCACCCATAAGTAATTTCAAAAACCCCTTATCTAAAATAATTTTATAATGACTAAACAAGCCTTATTCAATTAGTGTTGATAATTTGATTAGATTAGATAATTATATTGATTAGTATTAATATAGATTAGATTAGTGATTTTAATTTATAGTGAGAGGTTTAAAAACAAATGGGGGGAAGACAAAAAGAATATTTTTGCTTTTCAGAGAGGTTTACGGTTGGATTTTTTCTTTCGTAACGAACCGTAATATAAGTTTACGGTTAGTGACAATGAACTCCTAACCGTAATTGAAGAAATATTGGGCAAACAAATCTAAAAATAAATAAACAGTTACAGTTGGGTAACAAAAAAATAAAACCGTAAGTCTTCTCACGGCCAGGTTTGGTTTTATATTACCAACCGTAAATAATTCTCTCTTCTCCTACCGTAACTAAAATTATCCTTCCGTATTTGAGACTTTTACTCTTTTCCCACATCCAGTAAGTAAAGTAATTTTTGAAAACAAAGAAAAATAATTTATTTATTTTTGGAAATTCCTAATCAAAGAGCTTTTAGTTTAGTTTGGTAACTAAACTCCGTGAGTTAATGGAAACTCAGAGTTTTTCGTGTTTAGATTGAAACTGAATGTGTATAGTTTATTTAGGTAAATCTTTGAGGTGATTATCCTTCCTAAATTGTCTCAACATATCCAAGAAGTTAGGAGAAACTAACTACTTTCCCTATTTATCTATAGAAAACTAAAAAATCTCTACTTATTTTTCCTAAGAAAAATCTAAGCAAATCTTCTCGTTATTTTCCAATATATGAACGAACTGCTATCATATACTCCCTCCGTCTCAAATTAATAGTCCTAATTGACTTTGTCAGGATATTAAGGAAATCCTATAAAATATCGTGACTAACCCTTGACTAGCCCTATTTAATGTTATGTTGTTACCAAAAATAATATTAACAGTATTAAAAATTATAAATTGGATAGTATTATTATTTTAGGAAATATTTTAAAAAAAATAAAAACAAACTTATACTGATTTTATTATGGAGTCCATAATTAGAACGGGATGTAATAGAAGTTTTATTAGGAATTGTATAACTATCCATAAATGTTTTTAGGAATGACAATTAATACAAAGATATTGAGTATATTTTTTGTTATATATGGTGATAATATTTAAGATTTTGAATTAAGTTTATATTAAAAATGATTTTATGATTATAAAAATAAAGGGTATATTTGATAGTTTAAGGGAAAAATATATCTATAAACAAAGCGGACAGATAAAAAGAGACAGACCAAAGTAGAAATTAGGAAAAATAAAAAGAGACAGAGGGAGTACTATATGGTATTCCATGTTGCCTCAACTCCCGTAAACAAATATTAGTACACATATAAATAAATTACTAATGCACAATATTTTTTACGTTTAGTTAAAAAAAAAATAAGTAGCAAAATTACGGTGGGTTTATTTGAAATCTATCCCAACCGTAAATCCATTTAAAAGATATGGTATTCCATGTTGCCTCAACTCCCGTAAACAAATATTTGGACACATATAAATAAATTACTAATGCACAATATTTTTTACGGTTAGTTAAAAAAAAAAGCGTAGCAAAACTATGGTGGGTTTATTTGAAATCCATTTGAGGCTTCTGATTACTGGAGATGGTGCAGGTTTTGGTCCTTTACAAAAGAGATTGGCTACCTTACCCCTCAAAGATGGTGGAATTGGCATATACACCATGGATGACACTCGTGCTTATTGTTTTCTTGCTTCTCAGAGCCAGACTACTTCGGTGCAGAAAGTGATCCTTGGTGATTTATTCTCAACAGACAGAGGTTCATCTTATCATTTTGCTCTTCAGACCTTTACCTAGGTTTGTGGATTATCGTCTTCTTATTGTGTCGATGTTTCCCCCCCCCCCCCCCCTCCATGCATTCCCCAGCAGTAGTTTATTTTGATGCAGTCAAGAAGCGAATCCCAGATCAATTTCATATGTATGAAAGAGATTCCGTCCTATTGTCAATGTAACCGTGTCAAGCATGCTCAAGATTATCTTTTGGAGGTGCCTATCAGTGGGCTTAACCAATGTCTCGGGGCTCGACAATTTAGAGTTGTGATTTGCTATCGTCTTGGTATTCCTTTGTTTGTTTACAATAGTTTATGCCCAAGTTGTTACAAATCCATGGATATTTTTGGGGATCATGCGCTTCATTGTGCTAAGGATATTGGATATAAGTTTCTCCATGATGTTGTTCGTGATGTTATGTTTGATATTTGTCACAAATCAAATGTGCCTGCACGAAAGGAGGTTTCCCTTGGTCTTCATACATATGATGACAAAGATCTACATCCCGCTGACATCCGTGTTCTTAACTGGGAAAATGGGAAAGATGTTTGTATGGATGTTACAGGTGTCTCTCCATTTACTGGGGACGGCGTCCACGCTTTTGTCCCTGGTAAGGCTATTCTTGGTGCAGTTTCTCGTAAACGTACCAAGTACTTGGACAAGTGTGATGCACATGGATATGGTCTGGGTATTTTGGTTTTTCTACCTTAGGGGAACTCGGTGAGGATACTCTAGCCTTTTTCAAGCGTCTTAAGAATTGTCTTTATAGCAATGACGCTAGTAGTGGTGTAGGTAGTTTCATTTTTAATAGATTAGGTGTTGCTATTCAGAGAGGAGCTGGAGCCCAGCTTGTCGCTAGGATACCAACCAAAAGCTTTGTATAAATTATAATATAATAAATTATTATTTTAAAAGATTATATAAATATTTTGATTTCTTACCTTAGGATTTACGAGAGTGAAACCCAACCGTAACAGTTTCAGAAAACAATATTACGGTTTGGAAACTAATAAAATCTAACCGTACGTAAACATGCAACCCTAATTCCCCTCCCCCCCCTATTTCAACCAATTTAACCCTAATATCCCATGATTCTAATGTCTAGTTAGTTGTTTGTGGTTATAGAGATTTCAATTGATGATTATAAGTTTCTCAAATCGACGATTAATCGAAGACGACGAAGGTTTAACTAAAATAAAAAATAAAAAAAGGTAGGATTCATGGTTGATGAAGAAGAGGAAGGTTACAAGAAGAAGATGGGCAAATTTTTGAATTAGAATTAGGTTTTGATTTTTGATGAAGGGTAACTTAGACATTTGATATTACATCAAGACACCCCATAACCATCTTTTTAGTCACTATGAATCTATGTGAAGCCCCTCTATTGGAATGTGATGCCCCAATAATAGGTTTCTTTGCATAATTGATATACATTTAATTTTTTAAAATTGTGCCTAAAATAATAAACACCTCCGAATTTTTCGTAAAAAATCTAAATTTGATATTGTTGTTTGTACTCATTGCAGGGATTTTTTTAAATCCATTCTAACGAGATAAAATTTGTAAAATTCCAAGGCACGGATTTTTAGATATGTTATATTAAATTTTGGTTACCAATTGTACCCTTAAGAGAATATGATACACAAGGAGTTATAATAATCGGACTAAAGGAGAGGGACAATTTGGAAATTTCCAGGGTATGACACCAAATCCAATATTTTTTTCAAATTGGAAAAAAAAAGTCATGTCCCATATTGACACAAAGTCACCATATATAGAGTTCTCCCTCGCTTCGCTCGGTCGGCC
The DNA here is from genome assembly GCA_023529315.1 of Papaver bracteatum. NCBI lineage: Eukaryota > Viridiplantae > Streptophyta > Magnoliopsida > Ranunculales > Papaveraceae > Papaver > Papaver bracteatum. Next base: position 136,789 of record JAJJWX010004852.1, read on the forward strand.
TAATTATCAAAACATTCCAAGTCTTACACCAAATGATTGTATCACACAAACCATGTAAGATGTTACTCGGTATTTTTCTCATGATATAAGATGAACTTGGTCGACACGAAAGCTTAACAACACATATTTAGAGAAATATGTAAGCGAGATATACTCAGCTCGAAATCTCAAATGTGTATAGTAGAAAACTATATCGTAAATATAAATTAGGTCTCAATATAGGAGATATAGTAGAAATAAACTTTCCAAGTGATAGATGAGTTTAAGTCTCCACATACCTTTTGTCGATGAAGTTCCACAAGCTCCCCTTAGTAGTTTTTCGTCTTCAAATGATGAACGCCGAGAAATCTAAGCTCAACTTCACTATCTATGTCCTAGTCTGAGACATCTATAAACATGCTAGAAATTAAGACTTATAGTTTTGATCACTAACATTGACAAACATTCTTGAGATAGCAACACATGCGAGTTCGACCGAGCAATGCTTTAACAATCGTAGAATTAGTTTTCATGTTAGTTTGAGTAAAGCCAGTTGTATATTTGAGTTGGTTCATCTAGATTTATGGGGTCCTTACAAGACACCTTTTTCTTGTGGAGCTCATTATTTTCCGACAATAGTAGATGATTTTTCAAGAGGTGCGTGGATTTATTTGATCAAAAGTAAAACTGAAGTTGAATTGATATTTATTAATTTCATTGCTCTTGTGAAACGTCAATTTGGTAAAGAAATCAAAATTGTTAAAAGTGATAATGGAACATAATTTAATACATTGCGTGGATATTTTAAGACTAACGGGATAGTCTTTGAGACATCATGTGTTGGTACACCCCAACAAAATAGGGGGGGGGGGGTGGAGGTTGAGAGAAAACACCAACATATAATTAATTAATGTGGCAAGAGCCTTGAGATTTCAAGCCAATTTACCAATGCGTTTTTGGGGAGACTGTGCATTGACTGCAACATACTTGATTAATCGTACACCAACGCCTATTTTTAATAACAAAACTCCATATGAAATCATGCTTTGGAAGTTGCCTCCATATGATCATTTGAAGGTGTTTGTGCTATGTACATAATCAAAGTAGTAAAGGGGATAAGTTTTCAAGCCGAGGAAGGCGATGTGTATTCCTTGGTTATCCTTTTGGTAAAAAGGCATGGCAAGTTTATGATTTAGAGGGATGGCAAGTTTTATGAACATTAGTTTCCTTATATGACAAGCATTGCTGGAAATTCCACTGAGATTGTTCCGCCAAATAATGATGTTTGTTGGAGTGATGATGAAGATAGAGAAGAAGAACATTTGTCTAGAAATGTTATGGAAACTCATCAAGATGAGTTGCAGCAACAAAGCAGTGATGAATCACTGTCTGAAACTGATTGTGAAACTAAAGAATTGCAAGGAAAAGATCAAGAACAACCTGAGGATAATGATACTAATAGCAATGACACAATAGCTGAAGGTATGGTAGAGGATAATAACAGTGATATGGGTAAAGGAAAATGTCAAAAGATTTCTTCTAGAAGACTCATGGGTTTTGTGACGCACACTGTACGATAAAATAGTCCACCTTCCACTCATCCTACACAATCATCAGCCTCAGGTACACCTTATCCTTTGACATATTATGTTAGTTGTGATGGTTTTTCTGTAGTTCATAAAAATATCTTGCAGCTATAACTGCTGGAAATGAGCCTAAGATCTTTAAGGAAGCTATGAAGCATCCAAGATGGAAAAAATCCATGGCCGAAGAAATAAGATCTCTGGAGGAACAAGGAACATGGGAATTGAAAGAACTACCACCTGGTAAGAAGACACTAGGAAGCAAATGGATTTACACAGAAAGGTGTGATGAAAATGGAAATTTGGTACGTCTGAAATCAAGACTGGTATTATTTGGGAATCATCAAGTTGAAGGATTGGATTAAAATGAGACATTTGCACCAGTAGCAAAGATGACAACAGTTCGTACTTTTCTAGCTGTTACAGCGATTAAAAATTGGGAAGTGCATCAAATGGATGTGCATAATGCCTTTCTTCATGGAGATTTAGAGGAAGAAGTGTATATGAAGATACCACTGGAATTTTCCAATGGAAATCCTAATGTGATGTGTAGAATGAAGAAATCATTATATGACCTAAAACAGGCTCATAGGTGTTGGTTTGAAAAATTATCAGCAGCCTGAAGAATTATGGCTTTAAACAGTCATACTCAGATTATTATCTCTTTACTATGACAAAGGGAAAGATGCAGCTTAATGTTTTGGTGTATGTTGATGATTTGATTGCAGCAGGAAATGATCTGGTTGCACTTCATAGTTTTAAAACATACTTGAGACAATATTTCAAGATGAAAGATTTGGGGAAGTTGAAATACTTTTTAGGATTGGAGGTGGCTCGTAGATGATGTGGAGAAAAAACCTGTAGAGTTTCTAATGGAGACAAATCATCGTCTGGCTTTGGAAAAGGGTAAGATATTAGATGATGTGGAGAAATATAAGAGACTGGTTGGTCGTATGATTTATTTGTCAGTCACTAGACCATATCTTGCTTACTCAGTGCATATTTTGTCGCAATTTATGCAACAACCAAGAATGGAGCATTGGGAATCATCCCTTGGTGTGGTTAGATATTTGAAGAAAAATCCTGGACAAATAATTTTGTTTCTCTCTGATAGTGGTCTCAGTTTAAAAGGATGGTGTGACTCAGATTGGGAAAGTTGTCTATTAACTAGACGTTCATTGACAGGATGGTTTGTTCTTCCTGGGTTTTCACCCATGTCTTGGAAGAATAAGAAGTAGCATACAGTTTCTCGGTCCTCAGCTGAAGCAGAATACATATCTATGGTGGTAGTTACATGTGAATTAAAGTGGTTGAAATAATTACTTGGTGATTTAGGAGTTCATCATACACATGGGATGAATCTCTTTTGTGATAATCATTTAACATTATATATTGCTCAGAATCCAGTATTTCATGAAAGAACAAAACATATAGAAGTGGACTGTCATCTTGTCAGATATGATATAATAAGGAAGATTATATCACCCTCTTAAACTCCTACAACAGTGCGATTTGCAGATATCTTTACAAAATCCTTAGGGAAATCTCAGTTTAAGTTTATTTTGTCCAAGATGGGAATTTCTGACGTCCATGCTCCATCTTGAGGAAGGGTATTAGTAAATAGGGCTATACTTAGCCTAGAGTTATATTTCTGTTTGGAATACGTGTGGCTCAAGTCTGTAACTTGAGACCCAAGTCCGGTCTTTGTATAAATGCCTTAAGAATTAATGAGAATGGGAATACTTGACCAAAACCTAACAGATATTCATCCTTACCAGCGCCTTCGAAAACCTTACAATCTTCTAACTTCACCGGAATTTTCTCCCCCAACAAGCTATTGTTAAGCGCATAGCAGGAGCTACCGGTGGTGGTCTAAGGTGCATGTTGATGGTCATAAATCTGTTGATGATTAATCAAGTAATACTACTGATATAGTTTTAAATTATGGTTATTTTATGTGGATGAAAGTTTGCATACATTTATGAACTAGGGATTTGATTTCACTGGATTGGAAAGCACACTCGACGGAATTGTCTTTCTGGAAGGTTTTGAAATTTGGACAGGAGAAGGTCAATAAAAAGTGTTTTCTTTAAATGGTAAGTAAAACGGAAAATGGGTCATTTGTTCAAAAAAATTTAAAACACGGTTCAAATGGATGAGTAAAAATTTTTATGGGTGAAATGGACAAAAAAAATAGCAAGGATGAAACTGGATTCATCCTGGCTTAAACTTAAAAAATAGCAAGGATGAAACTGGATGCATCCTGTGTGAAATAAAAATAAGAAAAAGTTTTTGAAAATGGGAAGGATGAAATTGGTAACATCCTGCCTATTTTTAAATTTTTGTCCATTTAAATAGTATCTAAATCTAACTGTCCTTTTCACCCAGGAAATTTTAATTTTGGTCTTTTTAACCAATTTTGTGTAAGTAAAAGTGTAAGACCCATGTTTCAAACTTTGTTTTTTCTGATAAGAATATGGATTTCTACAGGTTTAATATGTATTGTAACATCTCCCGAAGCAAATGTGTATAATAACATATTGCAATTAAGCAGGTACTTCACTTTTTCTTTATAAGGTTTATCTGTGATTCCTTCCCAAACCTGAAAAATCTTTTCATTTATGCCCTTGCTTTATGTTGGTTTGAAAATTTTGTTTGGTTTAGACTTATATAATTTTGGTTATGTTTAGTGATTTTTTATGGGGATTCTTAGTTGTTTCGGTGTTGCTAAATGCAATAACTAGGACTGTTCCTGTTCCATGGATGCTACGAAAAGAGTTTATAACTTTCCGAGAGGAAAGAGCAAGCAAATTTTCAACTCTATTGAGGCGGTTGTAAATCTTGTATTCGCAATCAATTCTGGAATGATCCCAGTGATACAGGTAAGCTAAACATGATATATTACCCCAAAAAAACATGTTTTTAAAAAGGTTGCATCATGTATAACATGATGCATAGAGTTGTTTAAAAATAATGGAAATATTAGTTCTGTTTCAGTAAGGTGATAATCAACCTTAGTATTTTGTATCAGAAAGGTCGATCACCAGTTTTTATTAGTAATTAGTATTATTAGGAAGTAGTTAATGTTAGAGCATTTCTCGGTTGAACCCACCAAGCGTTGGTATGTCAAGTTTGGTTGTCATATTTTAGTGAAGCAAAACTCATTTAAGAGTAACTTGATTTAAATGTACTATAGTCAACTTCGTATAGGTTAGCTTGAAAGTATTAGGACAAGTATTGCGAAGACTTGAAGAAGTGAAGAAGAACGAAGCTACAACGACAACAAAATCCTTCCACTTGAGGTTAGTGATATTTGACTTGAACTGTTTCATTCCCTAACATATCTTTCAAGTCATTCATATTGAAAACATAAAACTGCGAAGCATGAACACTCTAGATAGACATAGTATTAAGGAATACAATATGAAGTTTCTTGCTTAACCATTAAACTTTGTATATAAGACATCGACATAATAGTATGAATGCTATTGTGATTATGTATGGGTATGAGGTGAGGATTTCATCCTAGGGAACAATGTTTACATGTGTTCTAAGGAAGTAAGTGGTCGGTTGTCAGCCGAGCAAAAATAAATTCACTTTCTTACTTAACTAAAATATATGATTATGCGATAAGAAAGAGTTCGTATCCACAAAGAGGCTTTTGTTGTTATGCAAATTTCAGTTTCTTAGTAACCAATTGGGGGGTTTTGATATTTCAAAGCAATAAAAATAAATTGAAAGCAATAAAGTATTAAAATAATCAATAAGGAGAAGATATTGGTCACGGGATAGTTTCATTCACAAACATATATTTTCATCAATGACTAGAATTGAAATTTTAATCTCTCATTTACTAAAAGTCCTAGGATACCTTGATCGCAAGTATATCCCGCTAATTCCCTGATTTCAACACAACCACATTAAAAGATGCATATGTGAATTCTTCATATAAAGCAACCTAAAGTATAAAAGCACAATTAGATTTAACTCCCTAAAAGCAATAGGTTCTATGGAATAAGACTAACCAAGGCAATCAAAATGTGTAAAAGCACTAATTCAATTTAACCAAAGTTATGATTCATTTGTGACTAGTAGGATATATCACTACAAGCACTATCCACAATTATGCTACTAATAATCAGGGGTAAACAACGTTTTCGTATTGAAAACCCTAATATAGCTCTAGAAATGAAAGTAAATCGGATTGATTCCGGACTCAATCAAACAAACAATCAAATCATAACAATATAAACCATGAATCATAAACAATAAAGTTGAGACAAAACTAATACATTGAATCAAATCTTATTTGTGAAATCCACTTTATATCCCATAACCAATAATAAGTATTTAGTAACTCATAGTTTTTGAGTTCATCATAATCATAATCAAAAATAAAATGAAAAACATGAAAAATAAATAGAATCAAACCCTAGTTGCCGCTCTCCTCCAAAACTCCAGTAGAATAATTATCTCCCAAAAAGAATAAAACTTCTCCCTTTTATAGCTTTTCAACTTTCCAAAATTAGGTCTTCAAAGCCCAAAGTCCAATAACAAGAAGTCCACCAAGCTCATGTGTGTGAAAAACCCATGTGAAAATTCTGTCAAAAATAGCTTGCCGGAAAACTGGTGCACCCGCCGGAAGTTGGACGGAATCCGGCACCGGAAAGTATCTCAGGTGACCTGCAAAGTCCGCTCGGTCACCTGTCAATGAGTCCGCTCGGTCAGGGTCACTGAGTCAGTGTCAGCTGGGCTGAGTTGCCAAACCATAGTCTTGCACAGGCCAGAGCTGTGCACTTCACAAGCATCATGCATCATTCCAGCCATGATGGCCCTGTATCTCATTCCAAACACTCAATTCAGCTGCAACACTCCAATTCCAATTGAGATCATAATGAACCACACCTGAACCCCTTCCTTCAACAACTCAGCTAACTGCTATAGTTCAACGCCAACAAACTCATTAGTTAAATCTGTGTTTCTTCCTTGCAAACCTTATCAATAGCAGTAACTCCATCTCAGCTTCAAACCTTCTCAGTCCATTTCTCCTCAACTCGCAATAAGTTCATCCACCACCTACTATGTCATTACCTGCACAGAGCTATTGCATCATCACATGCCACCACCAACAAACTTCCACCTGCAATTGCACAACATCAACTCAGCTTTACATCCTCCATTCATCTTCAAATTCATAAGCCAACCCATCTCATAATCTCCACCAGTAACTTCAGTTCAGCTACAATTGCCTCCTGCAGCTTCATGCCTGTAATGCATTCAATTCTCAAATCCCAGGTCACAGCAAATCCTGGTTCACATGAAACTATACCCAGCTGCAACTAACTTCTTCTCAAGTTAGTACTGCTCATAAACTAACACCATAAAAGCAGCTTATCATCCTTTAGACCCCAGCATACACCCATTTTATTCCTTGCACAATTCCGTTCCAACTCCCAGACTCCAGTTCAGAACTTATTTCTGTTACTAAAGAGTATCAACACATCAATTAAACATCACCATTTTTGTAGCTGCATCTGCACTGAACTGCAACTCAATCACCTGACCTAGACATTCATCTAGCTTCTCAGGCATTCTCCATCTCAGCTACCCAATTCTTCAATTGTAGATGCAACAAACCCATGTAGTCTCAGTTGCTTCATTCTTGCAAAGCATTAATTCCACCTGAAATATTCACTTCCCTGTGTTTTTCTAACACCAACATAAACCTTGTAATCTGCAATAATGAACTCTGCCACTTCAGGTCCATTGCAGGCTTAATTCATTTCACACCCTGCCAATTCTCCATTATCTGTAGCTCATTGCATTATTACTCCCTTGATTTTTTTCATTTCATCATCACAGTCAATCCCTGCAGCTCAACCTCATGGCTTGCTTCTTGCAATTGATCAACACCAGTTCCTTGCACCTAGCTATTGTATCACCACCTAACTGCATTCATTCCAACACAATCTCAAACCACCTGCAATGTTTCAGTTCATTCTTAGCTTCAATACAGCATCAACAACTACCATGCAGTTTCTTTCAGTAAAACCCACCATCTCTTTTGCACTGCTCAAGTCTAACCACAACAACACTAGCACAACCTTCTCAGCCAATGAATCCATTTCAGCTGCACCTCAGTTCTCAGCTTCAGAATTCCATTTCCCTCAAATTAGAGAAAACTCATCTTTCATTATCAATTCTTGGTAGAAGAAACATCAATACTTCTTCTGATTTCAAATCGAGCTCCATCCCAACTCAGTAATTCATTACATGGCTTCAATTTCTCCATTTTCAGCAAACCCTAACTCCAACTGCTCCTTCTTCATCTTGTTTCATTTTAAACCCTACCTCCATTGCAGTAGCCACCATCTCATTTATCTACACCCATCTAAGAATCAAACCCATCCACTCAAATCTACAAGAGATCTCAAAACATCTCGATCTCCTCTCGGTTCATAACTGAACTTCATCTTCTTTTCTTAATCACCTCAATTCATCAAACCCTAATGACTAACAGCTTCATTGTCTAATAGTTCCTGCTATTAAGATCTCCTTTTTCTTCTTGGATTCAAGTTCAGACCCATACGCCATGGTTTCTCAATTTCAGACAATGGTTGTGGAGTTTAAAACTAATGATAGAGAAGAAATCATTTGTGATATGAATTTTTGTTTGTGTAGGAGGTGGAATTGATATTGACACCCCACTTTAGTTGTTAAGGGATAATCAACCCACACATGACATGTCGGTCCCAGATAGCCGATAAGACCAGTTCTTTGTTCGACTATCAGTTATGGGAAACTAACAGTTTATTATCCACCTCTTCCTTGCGCAACCTAGTATGCTACAAGTATGACTCGTCTGTGAATCAACCTTTTTTTCCTTTTAGGTTCCAAATAGACGTTCTCTCCGTCTTTTGCTCCGAATGACTCCAAAGCACCTGATATCTCAAAACTAAACATAAGAGATGCAATTCCTAATGATAATAGCAAAGAAAGTATAAATACTAGATATAAAATTAGGTGTTTTACAACACCTATCAAATTCCCGAACACTTAGACTTTCCTAGTCCTCGAGCAAATCAAACAAAATAATTATAAAGCATACATACAACTCCGTCTCGTCGAGGCTACGGTCACTTTTAGCATAAATAACCAGCCTTTGAACCCCTAGGTGTCCCTAGTGGACGATTTTTAGTCTCGTGAAGGTTTACAAGAGGTCTGCCTACAAAACATATATTTCCAACTCCGTCTATTTGTGACAAATCAATGAACGAATCCAAAATGATTGCAGGAGGAGGTACCTTGTGCAAATTTAGTTCATAATTAAGTAAATAAAGCTCTAATTAGATAGTCGAATAAGCCACAATACTCGGAAATTAACTAACCACAATCACAATGAAAATATTAAGAAGATGGATATAAAGAGTTAGATGTTGGCGAATATTAATAAGTGATCGGTGTTTCCCATATATGTCTGAAGGTCACCGCCAAGATGAACCTATGCATCCTATTGGATTGAGCTACTGGTATGAATTCTAGTGTCAACACAGTGGCATATACAAGGGAACCAGTGGTCAACAATATTATTTCTACATCAACTCAACTGTCATATACAAGGGAACCAGGAGTGACTTTATTCAACAATAATAATATTTTTCTTTTCTTTTCTTTTTCACTTTTTTTAATATATATATATATATTTTCAGACATCATGATTATATCTTTTGGATCCAAGCGCATGCTTCTTGTCAGCAAGTATGTGATAGTTTCCTTAGATCCTGCATTCCACGCTTGTTTAGGCGACGGAGACAGGGACAAAGTTTCACACATACTGCTATCCAAGTGTCTTTTTATTCCGTTTGGTCTAATTGGTCGGTCTCTCTTTTTTTTCTTTTTTTTTAGCAACTCAATCACTCTATTTCATCCTAGCAGTAATAACAAGTTCATGTTTACTGACCCACCAAAGCACTTAGAGAACAATAGATAAATATGGAAAAACAAAAATAGAATGTGATATGGTGATATTCCGAGATATGGTAACAACTATCATGGTATTTATGATTTCTGAGCTATGTTCGTACCTTTTAGTTAATTGGTTCCTCAACTCCTGCAATCAAAATGGTTCCATCCACTAATGGTGTCATCCTAAAGGCATAAGTTTCTAGATTTCGGAGTTCAAAAAGCACAAAAAAGAAATTTCTACTTTTTTGATTTTTTTGATTTTTTACTAAAGGCATAAAACAAACTATACAAACATATAAATGCTCCCCCACACTTAAACTTTACATTGTCCTCAATGTAAAATTGAATCGTCCAAAGAAAGTTCAAGGTGGGAAATTCCGCAAATGATATGCAAAAACAAGAAAATAAAGATAAAATGTTTAAAGAATAAAAAGATAAAGGTAAAGATACAAAACCGTTGGGTTGCCTCCCACTTAGCGCTTGGATTAAAGTCATCAGCCCGACTATATCCTTTCTTTTTATGACTCCTCCAGAGGGAGTGCATCCACAAAATTAGCTCCTTCCACCACTTCGGAAGTGAAATTCTCATAATATGGTTTCAACCGGTGCCCATTAACTTTAAGTTCCTTGTATGTAGCTATGCTACGAATGTCTACTGCACCATGAGAAAACACATTAGTGACAATAAAAGGTCCAATCCAACGTGACCTTAATTTACCCGGAAATAAATGCAAGCGAGAATTAAACAAAAGCACTTTCTGCCCAACATAAAATTGTTTCCTAGAAATCATAGTATCATGGAAGGCCTTCGTTTTCTCCTTGTAAATTCGTGAGCTTTAAAATGCATCATTGCGAAGCTCTTCTAGCTCTTGGAGTTGCAACTTCCTTTGCTTTCCAGCCCCATCCATCTCCATATTGCATTGCTTAATCGCCCAAAACGCTTTATGCTCAATCTCCACGGGTAAGTGAAAAGGTTTACCATACACAAGCCTGAAAGGAGACATCCCAATAGGTGTCTTGTATGCGGTTCTATAAGCCCACAAAGCATCATTAAGTCTTATGCTCCAATATTTCCTTGTTGGGTTCACCGTCTTTTCTAGAATGGATTTCACCTCCCGGTTAGAAACCTCGGTTTGTCCATTTGTTTGGGGATGATAAGGTGTTGCAATCTTGTGCGACACATTGTACTTCTTCAACAAGCTTTGAAAAATCATGTTTTTGAAGTGAGAACCCCCATCGCTAATTATGGCTCTTGGAATTCCAAACCTTGCAAAAATGTTAGCTTGCACAAAATCTGAAACAACCTTGGAATCATTAGTTGGGGTGGCCTTAGCTTCCACCCATTTAGAGACATAATCAACAGCAAGTAAGATATAAAAATTCCCATGGGAGTTGACAAAAGGACCCATAATATCAATACCCCATACATCAAAAACTTCAATAAATTGAATAAAAGTTTGTGGCATTTGATTTCGGGAACCTAGATTGCCTGTTCTTTGGCACCTATCACAAGTTGTAAAAAATGTGTATGCATCCTTAAACAATGTTGGCCAATAGAAACCGCTTTCAAGTACCTTGTGAGCGGTTCTTTTACTTCCAAAATGTCCCCCGCAAGCATAAGAGTGACAAAAAGACAAGATAAAGTGAAATTCGGATTCGGGAACGCACCTTCTTATTACTTGGTCACTACATTATTTCCATAAGCATGGATCATCCAATATGTATCGGTTCCCTAACCTCTTAAGTTTGTCCCTCTCAGCACGAGACAAGTTCTTTGGGATTTATTTATGTAGGTACTGAATATCGCACGGTATTGATTTGCGAGTATAAGAGGAAAATGTTACAAAATAATACGATAATAGAAGAAGCACGGAATAGATATGAAGGGTTTGCGAACATGAAATAAGTTTGCGAGTGAAAGTTGCGGTACTTCGCATATTATGTACAGTTGTATAGATTTCCCTATAAATAGTAGTTCAAATGTAAAATTGGGGAGGTTCTTTGAAGGAGTGTTAGAAAATATCTTAGGAAAGAGAATAGAGAAAGTTGTAACTATTCTAGTTCCATTTAGATAACTCTTTGTAATCAATTGAGAATATTAATAAGAAAATCATCGTTTATCATCAAGAACTTCTTAAGTTTTACAAATTCTACTGAGGGTGTAGTTGTAGGTTATTTTGCAACTACATAATTGGCGCTAGAAACAGGGACTGAAGAATTTTTGCATCAGAGAAATGGCAAGAAGAAGAAATATATCAGAACTATTGACTGCAGTAAGAAGAAGTGTAAGACTTGCAGGAGGAGAAGCAAATATAATAGGAGAACCTAGTAGGAGAGGAAGTAATCGAAGAAATCAAGCTCAACAAACAATAGATCATGATCGAGTGAGTATACACACTTGGAGAACTGATACACCAGTAGAAGAATATAGAGAACCACAAATCAGAGAAAATGGGAGATTGATGGGAGGAACAATTCGTGAAAGAGAAAAGGAGGTATTAGAAACATTGAGACAAGGAATTCAAGAAGAACGAAGGTTTGAAGCTGAGGAACGTGCTAGTCTAGCAAGAAAGAATCAAGAATTGAGGAGGGAAAATGAGATATTACAAAGGAGAAGATCTCAAAGTGTTTCAAGATCAAATGTTAGACTAGAAAGAGAAGGACAAAATTTGCCAACGATCAATAGTGAAAGTGCTATACAAGGACAAGCACAGAATCAGGTTGAAATAAATCGAGAGAATCGCTTCATTTTGGTACCAAACCACGAACAAAACGTGGAGAATTTACGAACCGGGCCAAATCCAAGAGAAAACAGTCAGAATGGTGAAGAAAATCGAGAGGAAGAACGACAACTTGTGGAAGAAATTGAGGGACAAAAAGCAGTACATAAAAACAATTACGAGAATGGAGTAAGAAGACGTGAAGAGGCTCGTAATAATCAAGATATTTAGTATGGAAGAATTCAGAGAAGAATTGGAAATCAGCGAACAGAAATAGTGAGGAATGAACCAAATTTTCGAAACAGAATTCAGACAAATCAAGGAGAAGTAAATCACAGAAGGAAGAGAAATGAAGAAGAAGAAATTCATGATATTCACATGAGAAGGATGAGGAGAATAGAAATGGAAGAACAAGAATTTCAAGATGCTCTGCAACAAAACAATTGTGATAATTTGGAAAGAAGATATTTGCAAAATTGTGCAAATGGAAACATTAATGAAGAATATGATAGAGTGCGAAGGATCGCAAGAGAAGAAATGCAAGAACGCAGAAGAAGAGAGGCTGCGTTGAAGAGGCCAATGGATAAGAATTCTGAGGCAAATGCACGGATCTTTCGAGAATTAGCGGAAATGAGAGGGATGCTAAACAGTAGAGGAGGAGGAGATAGAAGGCAATTAGACGAAGTAATAGAAGAAGCTGCGAGGACTCCTTTCTCTAGAGAAGTACAGTTGGGAGGAATTCCACCAAAATTCAATTTGCCTACACTAACCAGTATCTTTGACGGGACTTCATGTGCTATTCAGCACATTAAAGCATATATAATATGCATGTTACAATGGGAGAATCACGATGCTGTATTATGCAAGTACTTCGTATCAAGCTTAATAGGAGAAGCTCTAAAGTGGTTCGAAGGACTTCCCAAGAACACTATTACATCGTTTAATCATCTACAAGCTACTTTCCTGGGAGCATATATCACAAATCATTCCTCACGGCTTGGTATTGAAGATGTGTTTGGTTTAAAACAAAGAATTGGTGAAAGTTTGAAGCATTTGGTAAGAAGATGGAAGACTATGTGCAGTGATATGGCAGGCCGTGTGGATAAGAGATACCTGATTCTGTATTTCATAAATGCGATGTTCGCAACTGAACAACTGTATGTTCAAATCTTTAGAAGAAAGATTTCCATAATGATGACAGAGTTGCGAGAATTGCAAGAGGAGTACATTACATTAGAGGAAAAGAAAAATAATATGGAGTCATATCCAGTAGCAAACACTAACAATCAAGATACAGGAGCAAACTTACTTCCTAAAATAATCAATGTCGTAGCAGGTACTTCACAAACATCCTCGCAAACTTCTTCGTAAATTTCAGAAGAGAAGAAAATCAATAATAGACAGCCAAAAATGGTAGCAATGGGCAGCAAAGATCAAGAAGAGTACGATAGAGAAAGGAATTTCTATAATCGAGGAGGAAATAACCAGATCCCAAGATTAGATCAACAACAACAAAATTATTGAGGACAAAGGCCAAATTATTTTGGACAAGGGAATCATAGACAAAATTATAATAATGGTCAAGGAGGTCAAAGAATGATAAGAGAAGAAATAAAGTTGCCACCTTTGAATACAAGTGTAGAAAAGATATGGCAGGCAATTATCTTGACAGAACATATACCAACTCCATGGAATATGGGAAAGGAACCACCAATGGGACCAAGAAGTCATGAATTTTGTTCGTACCATCATTTTCATGGACATTCTACAAATAACTGCAATAATATCAAGAGGATTATCTTGCGAATGATTGATCAAGGCAAACTGGATCACTTTTTACTCAAGCAAACACAGTCGAAACAGTTACCACAGGATCAAGTGATAACTCGCAGGGAGAACATAGTACAAGAAAAGGGAAAGGAAACCCTACACATAGAAGTGGGATCAAAAGCAAGGAATGTTTTCTGCAATTCTATTGTTCATTCATATAAAACTGGTACGCGTCGTTTACGCACTAAATTAATTATTCCTTTTCACACAATTAACTGGTAATATAATGATAAGGAGTTCGTTCCCACGAAGAACAGGGAGTTTCTAGTTGTTTCAAAGTAACCGTAACCGAAATGGGGGGTTTTTAGATTTTAATAAAAACAAGATTAACTAATAAAAACAAAACAATAAAGATTGATTTAGATAATATAAGAAGGATGACTAGGGAATCATTCGCCGTCACTGAACCGAAGCCTAATAAAATGTAAATTTATTTCTTGTTTAATTTATATTGTTACCAACCGTAGAATAGCAATAAGCTCTGCTATCCCCCGGATTCCTACTGACACTGGATACGGAAGTGCTCGACTACCAGATTCTATTCAACCAACCCGCCAAGAATAAGCTCTCAAGGTGTAAATTGGTCGAATGCTTTACGCTCTGTGAATCAGGTTGATTCTAGCATCAGACGCATAAGCTCGGTCTGCTTACTAGTGTTATCTTTACACACAATTACTTAATAAAATCCCTCTATCAGCTCTTGCGATTTACTACCTGTGTAAAGGGCTAATGTGACAATTACACGTATCACATAACCCTAAACTAGTAGAAAAAAATATTGATTGGTTAATTTAATTGATCATTTTAAATAACCCCTCAATATTCTTAGACATTAAAAATAATAAAGATAATCAACAATTAAATAAAACTTGAAATAAACATGGTTAAAGAAAATACTGCTTCATTGTTCAGGACTTTGAAATCATCCCTAATCAATTAAAAGTTTAGCTACTCATAATTTATACTAAAAACAAATAAATAAGAAGAGAAATTAAACTTAAACTAAAAACTAAAAATGGAAACTGTTTCTCGCACTGGACGAGAGCAAATGAAAAACTAAAAGAAAAAGAACTAACAGGAGAAGAAAAGAAGAGAAGAGAGTAGAAGACGGATGTCTTGGTGTGGTTTGAATGACTGAATTCGCTCCCTATTTATAGGGGAAAATACCCGAAAACACTTCTCGCTCCGCATGGGTCTTCTGCCTCTGCGCTTTCTTTTTCTTCTCTCAAGACCACGCCATCGCATTTCTTTAGACACAGCGCATCGATTACCAACGACATCATGGGCTTCTCTTTCTGTCATTCTCACTGACACTCCTCGAAAGCTTTCCCAAGAGAATAAACACCCCATGTGATGCGATGGGTTCATCACCTTTGGGTTCTTTATTATCCTTTCTCTTCACTCGAACTGTGATGGGATATATTTTATTTTCTATTTTGTTTTCCATTCAACAGCCCATACTCTTCTTCTTTGTTTTTCCAACACTGAAGTACCCATCACCTTCGGTTTCTTCATTTTTATCATGTGCGTTCCACCAGCTTCACATTTTATTTCTTTTCTCGAACAACGTCTACAGCAGCCCTGCATGTTCCATTGAATTCACCGAGCCAAGCATAACAATAGTTCGAACCACCATCTCTGTAAGTACACTTATGTATCTCCCTCGCCACGTGCACTAGCAAGCCCACGTGGAGGCCACGTCATGAAGATGAAGGGTACACAGGGGGATCCAAGGATCTAGGTGATACACCACATGTCGAGATCAACGGTCTAAGATGAAGGAACATCAACGAAAGGTATACCCACTTAGCACCAAGGAACTACTCGGCAGCACTTTATCATATCTCGAGATAAGATGTAATCAGCGGCTGGGGAAGGCCCAACTAACACAGACATGACATGGAAACTCACACCACATGGCGCGGACTGGACCGCCCCAACCACTCGCATTTGGTACTGCTCAGAGGGCCCGCAACAACTAACTAACGAAGGAGACAGAGATTGGTCAGCGTGATGATCTTAGGAAGCATAGAAGCCGCGGGATGACCAAGAGGTCCGCGGACTATGCACAAAGCACAAGAAGATAAGATTATAACAACTCTTTTCTAAGGGACCCACATAGATTAACTATATATATGACCCTTCCTGTTACATGTGGGGGGGTCGAGCAATTTAGGAAGAAAGAGAGGAGGAGAGATCAGTGATAAGTAAGTATGAGCATGAGCCTTCGGGTTCAGGGAGACCGAAAGTCTTTCGACTGTTCTTGTAATCGTTTACCACATAGTGAAATCTCCCCCAGACCTGTGGATGTAGGCCTTAGAGCTGAACCACATAAATAGTTGTCTCATTTACATTTTTTTATGGGTATATTCTCATATCCATGTGATTTCATAGATCTATAATGGTAGATGTTGACGAGATCATGACAAACCCGCGGGGTTTGGAATCAATGAATCAACGTCTATCTAGGCATCTTGAACTATATTCATACCTTAATGCATGCACCCCTCATACGCGTAGATTGGTTGTGGATATGTTGGCACCATTACGTAGCTTTCGTGTTCACAATTTGGCGCTAGAAACAGGGACTTTTGTCCCGATCAAAATATTTATCTCTCTGTGATTTTGTAGACAGATCTGCGCTTTAAACTCATTTTTCGCATCATATCTATGTTCTTTGTATTTTTTACTCACAGATCTGGTCCTCTTACGACTTTTAACCGGCAGATCTGTGTTTTGGGCTACTTTTTGCATATATTTGTGACCAATGTATTTTCTACCAACAGATCTGGGCGTTTTATAACCTCTGGACCGACGGACTTATGTTTTAACTATTTTTTATACTTATTTTCTACCAGTAGCCTCATAACAACCCTTGGACCCCATTATTTCAATTGAGTCGGTACATCTATCCACGTTTTTTCATACTATCCGCATGATCAGTAGTTTGAATGCATTCTTTGCCGCTAGAAATCCAACTTGTGGGTACCGTGAACTAACAGCTAACCCGTGAATCTTGCCTCGTTTTATCTCCGTGCCCTATCTGCAGAGTATTGCAATGGAAAAGAGCAAAGACGTAGGGAAATCGAAGGTACCATCAAAAGAGATGCCTAGGAATATGCCAATAATAACAAGGAGCAAACAGACAGGCGAAAGACTCATAGTCGGGGGCAAAACGCAGAACGGAGCGGAAGAAGCATTACTTTCAGAAGTGGGCATCATTGCAATGGAAGCACAGAAGGCTGCGGCGACAAAGGCTGCGTCATCTACAGTGGTAGCTTCTCAAGTGGCCGTCTCCAAAGCGATGGCTACGGCCAGACCTAATGAGCCCCAACATGAAGCAGTAGGCTCGGTGATCCAAGACCCTCCGTACGGGATGCCGCCGGTTAATGGACGAAATACGCAACTACGAGCAGGATACCACGGGGTGGTAGAACCCATTGTGCAGCTGGTGGAAGAAGTTAATACCGCAGTTCCCGACGGACAAGCCCAACTTCAGGCAGGAACGCTAAGTCAAGAATCAAACCAGTCTGGACATATATGGGCGGAGCTAGAAGAGCTAAAAAGGAATCAAAAGACATACGCAGACGCGGTGGCCTTGCTAGCCCAAGAAAATCAGCAATTGAGAGAAAAGATCCTCCAAAGCGCGGAGCTAGGGAATCAACAAGACGAGGCTAACTCTGCGATGCAGAATGCAGACCGGAGAGCGATCCTCGAAAACACCCCTGCGGCAGGTAACCAAAGAAGAATACCCCGAAGAGGTGCGCGTAGCAACAGGAGGTCTGACCCAGAATATCACCCAGAGACTTCGGACTACTACGACTAAGATGAGGACACGTTGCTACAACCTACGAAGAAGGCACAGTCATCCATGCAAGACGAGCACTATTTGGCGATGGAGAGTCTTCGTGTAGAAATGCTAGCAGAAATCAACCAAATCAAGACCAGGCAAGGAGGCGGAAGGCTAGAGAAGGTTATGAAAGAAGCTAGTACTACACCCCTAGCGCACCAGTTAGCTACGGCTACTATTCCATGAGAAATGTCCAGTCCCATCCTTCGAATATTACGACGGGTCCGCGGATCCCGCATCCATCTACGATATTACAACAGGGTAATGGCCAGGTGGGACTATGATGAAGCTATACTATGCAGATATTTCCCTTCCAGCCTGAAGGGATCCGCGCTATCCTGGTTTGATAACCTCAAGCCAGGATCCATTGATTCGTATGATCGGCTCACCGAAAAGTTCTTGGCCACCTACATGTATAACAAGGTCGTCAACACAGGAATGGACAAACTCTTCTCGCTTGCAATCAAGTACAGGGAATCCATTCGGGAATACATGGATAGGTGGCACAAGATATGTCAAGCCATAAGACAGGTAGATCCCGTAGTAAGTATTAATTGTTACAAATGGGGACTGGACAGAATGAGCCCATTGTTTGTCGAAATCCACGGTATCATCCCCGCCACAGAGGGAGATTTGAGGATAATCATCGAAAAACATGCAAGGTTGGAAGAAATTCAGCGGGAGAACCCAAGAGCGCAAGCTCAACGACCTCCACGGACCAATTCCGCGGAACAAGCAAGCGGATCTAAAAGTTACCAAAGAGATCCGAAAGACGACTACAAAAGGTCTGGTAGAAGGTTCGAAGATCAAATCTACACGAAGCTCAATACCAGCTACTCACGCATCTTAAAGGAGATAAAGGATCGCGAAAATTTAGACTGGCCTTGGACTAAGGGGAAACAACCACCAGCCTCAGAGAAGTCCAAAGAATACTGTGATTTCCACTGCTTCAACGGGCACCCAACAGAGAAGTGCAAAAACCTCAAGATAGTGATACAAAAGATGATAGATGCGGGGGATCTCAAGAAATACGTTGAAAAGACTACACCAGAAGATAGGGCCAAACGCAGCAAACAAGTCCAATTACCAGAAGGCAACCGCACAGTGAATACTATATCTGCTCGAGAGAATAAAGAACCAACCCTAACTGCACAGATAGGAAAAAGACTGAGGAAACAATTTGAGGACTATTGTGAGATTTACAATTTGGAGGGGAAAAAGGTGGAAGATCATCAATAATGGATGGACGCACCCCTAACCTTTGAAGCCGAGGACATTGAAGATGACATGGAAGACCACAACGATCCTCTGATCCTCACCTTGCCAATTGCAGGATGCAACATAAAGAAAATCCTCATCGATGGGGGGAGTTCCGTAAACGTCCTATTTTACGATACCTTCAAACATATGGAGCTCAATGACGAGCAACTCTCGGCCTCACACCACACCATCCACGGATTCAATGGTACGGCTACGAAGCCTATCGGAGATATTGTTCTGCAAGTGGACGCCGGCCCCATGAAAGTTGACGCTCGTTTCAGTGTGGTAGACACACCTTCACCCTACAATGCCATTATTGGGCGGAGGTGGATCCACAAGCTTAAGGGGGTCGCAGCTACCTACCATCAATACCTTAGGTTTCCTACCCCCATAGGAGTAATGGAGATTAAGGGTGATCAAGCTTCCGCAAAGGAATGCCAGGCAATGCAGATGCAACTCAACAATGAGGAAGACGATAAAAGGAGAACCCGTAGGGCTCGAAACAAAGCAATATCAAAGGATAAAGCCATCGATGAATACTTGGAAGAAATCTCAGGGAAAAGCTTATCCAAGGGGCACTCCGTAGGAAACACGGAAGTATCAACATCAATTGCTGACCAGGACGCTCCTACGAACAAACAACCCGAGCCTGTCAAATAGCAATTAAAGAAAGTTCCTCACCTTAGGGAACCAAAACCCACGTTCACATCCTTGGAAGCGGTGAAGGAAGTTAACATCGGGACAGAGGGGAGCCCGAAGAAGATCAAAATAGGAATTCTGATGGATGAAGAACGCGAAGCCTCTCTGGTGAAACTGCTCAAGGAATACGCGGACGTCTTCGCGTGGAAACTATCTGACATGCCAGGAATAGATCCAAAGATCGTACAACATGAGCTGCGCATTAAACCTGACACACCCCCGGTAAGATAGAAGGTGCGAAAGGTAGCCACGGAGTATCACAAATCAGTGGAAACGGAATTGCGAAAGCTGTTGGAGGCTGGTTTCATAAGAGAAGTCAAATATCCCACCTGGATATCTAACATGGTGATTGTACCAAAGAAGTTGGTGGTGGGGATTGAACCCATGACCTCTTATTTGCTAATCAAGGCTCAAACCATTGAGCTGTTTGCTTTTTTTTTCGTTGGTGGATATCTAACATGGTGATTGTACCAAAGAAGAATGGCGGGGTCAGAATTTGCATCGACTTCACCAACTTGAACAAAGCATGCCCCAAGGACAGCTACCCACTACCCAGTATCGATCAACTGGTCGAAGCGGTAGAAGGATACGAAGAGCTATCATTCATGGACGGATACGCCGGGTACAATCAACTATTTTTAGCAGAAGAAGACCAGCAACATACATCATTCTACACACCCCACGGCCTCTATTGCTACGTAAGGATGCCCTTCGGACTCCAGAACGCAGGAGCAACATACCAAAGGATGGTCGATGCTATTTTCAAGCCGTGGATTGGTACTACCTTAGAAGTCTACGTTGATGATATGCTCGTAAAAAGAAGATTCAAGAAGAACCATCACCAAGACTTGAGGGACATCTTAGAAGCTATGAGGGGGAACAACATCAAGGTAAACCCGGAGAAATGCACCTTTGGAGTAACATCTGGAAAATTCCTCGGATACCTGGTAACAAAAAGGGGCATTGAGGTAGATCCCGCAAGCATCCGAGCCATAGTAGACATGCCATCCCCAAAGAACCTAAAAGAAGTACAAAAGCTCAATGGATCCATAGCCGCTTTGGGAAGATTCATCTCCAGATCCTCGGATAAGTGCAAGTTCTTTTTCAACATATTGAAGAAGGGAACAAAATTTGAATGGACTACGGAATGCGAAGAAGCCTTCCTAGGCATCAAGCAATACCTAGCGGAGATCCCTATCCTTCAGAAACCAGATCCTGACGAAGTTTTGATGTTGTACATCGCAGCAACCGATGACGCAGTAAGCGCAGTACTTGTCAGGACCCATACAAAGGAAGAAGAACCAATATACTATGTCAGCAAAACCCTGAACTCCGCAGAAAGAAATTACACAAGGATCGAACAACTAATTTTAGCCATCGTATGGTCCACCGTGAAGCTGAGAATGTACTTCTTGACGCATGACATACGTATCCCGTGTCGAGCACCCTTAGAATCCATCCTCAAAGGGGCAGGAAAGGTAGGACGCATAGAAAAATGGAGCACATACCTCGACCAATTCAGCATCCACTATGAGCTTCAACACTCTCAGAAATCCCAAGTACTTGCGCACTTCCTAGCAGACCTACCTCTGGACAACGAAGAAGAAGTGCGCATAGAGGGATGGAGAGCCGCGGGCGCCCCAGAAATTGAAAAGCAAAAGGATCCAAACGATATCCTTGAACCAGTGAACCTACGGCAATGGGTGGTCTTCGTAGACGTCTCCAAAAATAGAGAAGGCGCTGGATTAGTCATCGTTATCACCACACCCACAGGGGATAGAGCCGTACACGCATTCAGGTTGGAATTTGAAGGCCATACAAATGACATCGTAGAATACGAAGGAGTGGTCCACGCCCTCCGCTTGATAATCGAGATGGGGATACAAGAAGTACGGTTGACCAGCGACTCCCAGCTAATCATACGGCAGATAGGCTACGAATACAACGTGTACGACGAAACACTAATGGCATACATGGCTTTGGTGCAAACGTTGGTTTCCCAAATACCAAAAATCAAGTTCCGACATCTGCGCATGAAGGAACTCAGGCACGCAGATGCCTTGGATTATGTTTCGGCCATGCTCAAGAACAAAGATGTCAAATCAATCAAGGTGACAAGAGTGTACGAGCCATCCATCAAACTCCAGGAGATATGCGCGAGTAACCAACGCAGGTCCGCAATGGAGAATGTATCTGATGAGGATATCGGAGAGCTCATATTCGACGAATTCCAAGACGACGATATAATGCAACAAGCAGATGCGGACGACGATTACAGTCGGGAAGAAGACTGGAGCCTATCCCGTCTGGCCACGGGCTTCCTCGAGCCTATCCCGCGTCCATAAGAGAGTCTCGTTGAGCAACTCACGGTCGTGATCGTTTTGATTTTGCAAATCTACCCAACTAAATTTTGTCTGACGCCATTCTTCGGCCATAGCGTTATGAACATCCGCGTGAGCATTCCATTTCACTGCTTCGCTCTTAAGTTTCTCAACTAACTCAGCAATACGCCCCTTTTGGCGAACTCTCTCACCACGAAGCCACATCAATTCAGGGACTCCGCCCACTGAAGACAATACCGCGGGAGGAGAGAAGAAGGAGACGACTCAGAACATATAGGGAACATCGGAAAAGCAAAGTAGGGGAGGTTCAAACCTGAAAGGGACGAAGAATTCTGCTCAGCAACCTCTAACTTTTCCTTGACTAAAGATAGCTCGGAACGGAGCATAGCCTCATCCACGCCTTGTTGTTCCTTGCGCTTAAGAAGATCCCTCAGTTCAGTTATCTCCCTATCTTTAGCAAAGGCCGCAGCTTCGACGCTCGAAAGCACTCCTTCACGGTGGCGGAGTTTCGCCTCTAGCTTAAGAGACTTGGCCTTGAAGAGCCGGTATAGAGTATGGTTACAATACTCACTCCTCATCACCTACGGATCAAAAAGAAATTAGTTCAAATAACATATCCAAGTAAGAGCAGGGTTACAAATAATGGGACATACCTCCAATAGTCGCTGCTGAGGATAATTATACTGGTACCCATCAGCAATAGCCATCATACCAGCGACAGTATAAGGAGGATTCACCACCAGATCAATCCCGCTGGACACAAGATCCTTATCCCACTCTACATCTACAATCTCCGCAGAGATCGACTCCATATGCTGGCGAGTAAAAGAGTCCGAACTCTTTTCCCCTTCAATCACAGGGGCAGGATGCGGCACGACGAGCAAACCCTTCTCTCTAAGCCAACCTAAGACAACATCATCACCATCCGCGATTAAGGATTGCGGGAAATCATCAGAAGGAGAACCCAAATAATTCACACCAAGTGCGGCACTAGCTTGGCCTTGCGTCAAAATACCCCCAACACCGGAGGAGGTGCCACCATAACCCTCCGGATGAACCAAAGGAACCTCAGCACTAGACATAGGTGTCGCGCCACCACCACTGCTACCTTTAAGAACATCCCAGTCATCACCAGGAGAAAGAAGACTAAAATCCAAGACGAGTCCCATAGCCGCGGCCATATCGAAAGACTGATCCCCGGACAGAGCATTACCAAAAGAAAACTCACCACAAGCACCCACGTCCTTACCACTGCTAGCCACAAAAGCAACTCCCTTTCCCTTGTCCGTGACTGTCTGCTGTTGACCGACCTCCATGAGCACAGCCCCAGTAGATTTTGCTCCATCAGTGGTCTGATCACCATCACCACCGAGGACTTGATTACCATCGCCACCTCCAACTCCGCCACCAACGGCCTCATTAACAATACCACCATCCCCACCTGTGGCTTGATCACCAACGCCACCATCACCGCCACCAGCAATATTTCCTTCTTGCAAAGGTGGAGAAGTCTCAATCCGCTCCTCTTCGTCGGACACATCCTCTCCAGCGTTCACTGGACTGCTCACATCTTCGAACTGCGTAGAGTCTCCAGTAGGAGAATTTGACGATTGCTTGGGGTTGATCTTTTTCTTTCTAACCACCTACGAGACATAATAATAAATAGCCTTGAGTATCTCCTTTCCTTGGCATAATCCATATTACTTAAGAAAAGGAAGGGGCATATATACGAAGAATACAAACATACCTTAGCAACACTAGCATTTCGCGGAAGAAGGTTTGCGTCGGAATTATCCTCGTCATCCGCGTCATCAATATCACGGCAGTAATCAAAATCCATACCTTCGAAACTCATCTGCCAAGGGAAATAATGGGCGTAACGAGAAGGAGAGGCTTCGCGGTAGGAGCTGTCAGCACTAGGTTGCCAACCATGGGGCCCAGGAACCCAGCCATAGGCCCACGGACCAACAACCTCAATAACGGTGGAAGACCATTCGTAATCATGATCACGCTTGATCCTCTCATCAGCAGGAATAGGAAGACCTTCGGCACCAGGAATCCTTGCCATCTTGGAGTCACTTACTTCGCTCAAGAGGCGAATTTCCCCCTTAACAGGAGCAATATTCCACAGATTCACAAACCACGGCTTACGCGTCTTCCTATTGACGTAATCTCCAAAAGACTTGTTAAAGTTTTCAGGAGTATACCATCCTTTCTCCTCTTCTAAGTTAGGAGCATAGCAGGTCATCATCGTTTGCCCCTTGCTACGAAGATAGCACTCTCGGAGATGACGAAGGTAATTTCCCGTCAATTGCTGAACCCCGCGGTTATGACTCTTCTTAGCAGTACCGCGGCTAGATAAGACCCGGTAGTAGAAATCATCACCAGCTTTATACAGAGGCAACATCAAACCATCCTCAAAAGCGCCCATGGTTGTCAACAAATGAAAAGCATCGTAATG
Source organism: Papaver bracteatum (assembly GCA_023529315.1). Lineage (NCBI taxonomy): Eukaryota > Viridiplantae > Streptophyta > Magnoliopsida > Ranunculales > Papaveraceae > Papaver > Papaver bracteatum. Next base: position 161,478 of record JAJJWX010004852.1, read on the forward strand.
ATAATTAATAACCATCTCGTAGGTTATATCTTTATCAGGGGCATAGAAACTCACATGGAAGTGCTGAAGACCATGCTTCACTTTGAAGGCTTCAAGATCTATGTGCCTGAAAGTGAACTTCTTGTTACCCATGGGTAAAGGACGAAAAGTGACAGCAGAATCATCTTCATAAGCATCCCCCGCAACATCTTCCGCAGAATCTGCTACCTTCTTTTTAGTAGGAACCACGTCTCCTACAGATTCCATCTCTGAGGCCTTCCTCTTCGCAGGCTGAATCTTAGTTGTTTTGTCCGAGGCAGGCACATACGAAGACGGAGGAGGATTAGCCCGCGGAGGAGGCATGGTACGGAGAGGCTGCACATTTAAAAGTTCAATGCGCGGATTCTGCTGCTTCTTAGAAGGCTCTTCTCTAGGACGGCTCGAGGCGTATTTTGACCCCCGGGGCGGATCACCTCTCTGGAACGGAGGTTTCTGGCTAGAGGATGAGGATGGACACCTATCCCGAGGGATGACCTGAGCATAGGGAGGAGATGCCCCATCCCTGATATGAGAGTCTCCCCGAGGAGATCTATGGGGACTCGGCGGAGGAGTTTGATAAGGTACCCGCGGACGCTCGGACATATCTGCGAACACAAACACAAATAGGAGGACTAGTCAGTCAAGGAAGATCAAAAACAAGGAAATCTCAAGAATAGTGAAGAACACGAAGAAAACCCTAGATTTCATTTACCTCCACATGAGCTCTCAAATCATTAATCAACTTAAAAGAAATCAAAGACAAAGCCAATAAAATGCACGGCCTAGCAATGGCAGCCTTCAAATCCATGACATGCACGGGACTTAACCCCATCATGATCCGTCATTAAAAATCAAGAACTCCACAGAATCAAAAATGGCGAGAAGAATAGATGAAAAAGCCTACCCGAACCACAATAACTTCGATGATTAAAAGACGTCGACAGCAGCAGCGGCGGCAGAAAACAGCAGTAGTAGCAGTAAGAAAATTAGGGTTCTTGACCAAAGGGCGCAGCTGAAATAGAAGCAGCAGCAGAGGCAGTTTCAGAAAAAGTCAAGAAGATGAAGAAGGAAATGGGGCAGGGAATAAAACAGAGAATGTGAATTTAATTCACATTCCCTCATTCTCTTCTCTCTTAAAGTATCAAAAGAAACTGTCCATCACCCGAGACACAATTACGGCCGGACATGGGAAACGTGCACAATAAATGCAAATAACGCCTTTTTAGAAGAAGTTATGAGGGAGAAAAAGCGCACTACCTAATTCTTCTTCCGACTATAGCTGACACCCAGTCATAAGAAGAGGGGCAAATTGTAAGTACACTTATGTATCTCCCTCGCCACGTGCACTAGCAAGCCCACGTGGAGGCCACGTCATGAAGATGAAGGGTACACAGGGATATCCAAGGATCTAGGTGATACACCACATGTCGAGATCAACGGTCTAAGATGAAGGAACATCAACGAAAGGTATACCCACTTAGCACCAAGGAACTACTCGGCAGCACTTTATCATATCTCGAGATAAGATGTAATCAACGGCTGGGGAAGGGCCAAGTGACACAGAAATGACATGGAAACTGACACCACATGGCGCGGACTGGACCGCCCCAACCACTCCCATTTGGTACTGCTCATAGGGCACGCAATAGCTAACTAACGAAGGAGACAGAGATTGGTCAGCGTGATGATCTTATGAAGCATAGAAGCCGCGGGATGACCAAGAGGTCCACGGACTATGCACAAAGCACAAGAAGATAAGATTATAACAGCTCTTTTCTAAGGGACCCACGTAGATTAACTATATATATGACCCTTCCTGTTACATGTGAGGGGGTCGAGCAATTTAAGAAGAAAGAGAGGAGGAGAGATCAGTGAGAAGTAAGTATGAGCATGAGCCTTCGGGTTCAGGGAGACCGAAAGTCTTTCGACTATTCTTGTAATCGTTTACCACATAGTGAAATCTCCCCCAGACCTGTGGATGTAGGCCTTAGAGCTGAACCACATAAATAGTTGTCTCATTTACATTTTTGTATGGGTATATTCTCATATCCATGTGATTTCATAGATCTATAATGGTAGATGTTGACAAGATCATGACAAACCCGCGGGGTTTGGAATCAATGAATCAACGTCTATCTAGGCATCTTGCACTATATTCATACCTTAATGCATGCACCCCGCATACGCGTAGATTGGTTGTGGATATGTTGGCACCATTACGTAGATTTCATGTTCACAATCTCCTAACGGCAGCATCCACGACTGCCAACAACTCAGCCACGGACCACGACTACCCTGACTTGCATGAAGATACCTAAGCCATCGAGCTGTATGCTCGTAACCAGCATCAACCATTACCATCTCGTCTGCTTCTCAGCAAACCCGAGCGCTCTGTCATGCATGCAACGACTACCAACACTCCAACGTCTTCATTACCTTCATCTCTGAGCTCGACTCACTCAACAACTATCTCGAGCTCCATTCTCTTCCAAAACTTAGTCACCATCGAGCCTTGTCCAACAGTTTCCAGCTTCATGTCTTCCAACAGCATCAACCATCGTTGTTCTTCAAAACCAATCGACTTACCATCCCTGTTTAATTGAAACAGGCTTAATCCAGCTCATCTATGCTCTTGAATCTCTCTAAATCACGACCAGAATCATCCCAGAAGAGATAGAAATTTGAACTTATACATTCCCGCCACTTTTCTAGTTCTTGTGTAGAAGAAAGGTGCCCCGGATGAATTAGACTGGTGCCTTTAACAAAATTCAAATTAGTGGCAGCCCCTTATGCACAGATACTGACTGCCTTTAGTAGTTCCCTTGAATTAGTCTGCCCCTTAACATACTGTGGGGATGCCAATAGCACTTGACCATTGTAAAATGACCATTTTGCCCCTTTTCTTGTTTTGCCCATAACTTCTTCATACGGACTCCGAATGACTTCGTTCTTGCGCCGTTGGCTTCACATTCTCGTCCTCTACACAATGAAAAGTAGAAATCTTGTATTTGAACAGGTTACATTTGGTCTTTGGCCCTTCTTCACTCTTGGCTAGCTTCTTTCATTGAACAACTAAGCTCAAATTCGCTTCTTTCTGGATTATTCACTTAATAACTCACAACTAAGAGAAAACAAGCGTAACACACAATGATTTGCAATAAAACCAACAATTATTAGCATTGAATTAACACAAAAGATATGTGCAAAGTGCACTTATCAAAAACCATAGAGGATTTTCATGATAATGTGTTAAGTAGGGTATATGTGAGAGATGGTGAAGGAAAGGAGATAATGAACATCGCAAAAATTCCGCGACTTGAAAATTGGCAAAAGCGTGAAATTTCTTTTGAAGCCACAGAAATTATAGAAGGTTGTGAAATACATGATAATCCATTGGTAGTGAGATTAGCAATTTGTATGAATATGGAAGAAAGTGAAGATGATACGAACGAAGAATCATTTGGTCTTAATAGAATCTTAATTGATACAGGAAGTTCTGTCAATATTCTCTTCTATCCTTCTTACAAAACCATGGGGGGGAAAAGACGAAGATCTAATACCTTCTACCTACAGGATTTATGGTTTTAATGGAACTGCGAATAAGCCTAAATGAGAAGTAAGCATGCGAATTCCCTTAAGTGGAATGCGAACTGAAATCCTGTTTTGCGTTGTTGATGTCGAATCACCGTACAATGCTTTAATAGGAAGACCATGGCTTCATGAAATTCTAGGCGTAGATTCAACTCTACATCAATGCATAAAGTTTCCTCATATGAAGGGTGTTGGAGTCATCAAGGGTGATTGGGCTGAAGGGAAGAAATGTTACAATACAGAAGTCGAAGTTTGCGAAGAAAAAACTACTGGAAAGGAAAGTTGGAGAAAAAGAGCAAAGGCTGTGAAAATTTAATGGCTGAAGATTAAAGACATGAAAGAATAAAGTTACAACGTTAATCATACAGAAAATTTATGATGATAGAAAAGGGATATGATTTGCGAAGAAAAGGTAATGAAGGGAAAAGTGAAAGAAACAAGAAGGTAATCAATATATTTTCTTATTGATATTGTTCGCAAAGAATAATAAAATGTACTTTGAAAAACAAGAAAAAATTGGAAAAACGAACTTCGCAACATCAAAAAATCTTACGAATTAAAACAATTTATTGCGATTAGCTTTCATTGAAGAAAGACGCAAAAATTTATTTGCGAATAAAAGACCGCAAACTGTGATCAGCTTTCAAAAAAGAAAGAAAGCCGCAGAAATTTTACACATGCAAACCTTTGTGGCGTACACCCTAGTTCGCGAAGCAACATTTCGTAAGAGGCAAAGTCCTAAAGTACGTCATTTAAGGGGGTACCTATAAGCATGGCTCAGGGAAACCGGAACACCACCAAGGAGCCTGAGTACATGAACATTACGGGGTACATAACCCAAAAGCGGGGTACCTATCCGGTTTAGACACCTTGGATTCTCAACCTAATCTTGCGACATTACGCGGTATTATGCGATGTAACATGATTTAGGATGGGCGACTAAGGCATACTGTCTTTCTCAAGAAGTGAAGAAAACGATCAAGGCACCGAGGTACACGGTTGAGTCAAGAGTGCCGGATGAGCTTGAAGCACATCTTCCATTCTTGACAAGTCTTGGAAGATGATGTACTTGGCCCAAAGATACCCCATAGGGTGCAACCTCGTAACTATAAGCCCTATAGGCAAAAAGGATAAGAGGTTGCGATCAAAAGCTGGTTGTTTGAAAAACCGGATGGGAAGAGCTAACCTTGTATGGTCGATGTACGCTTCCTTGAAGGGGAAACCAAGGGGAAGATAAAGGGCAGCACCCTCCATTAGGGAGATGATACGTGCTATAAGACGCAAATGTCACGAGGCTTTTTGTTCGCAAGAACATAAAGGCTTGTCATATTTGTGCAACAATTAAATTTCTGCGAGCCTTCTAAAAAAAAAAAAAAAGAACTCGCAGAACATAACAAAGAAGTTAAGATGAGATCAATGGGTTATTACATGAAAGTGTAATAACGTCCTGCGATTTCATCGCAAGACGATAATGTCACGAGGTTGTATATTCGCAAGAATGTTCAGACTTGTCATATTATCGCAAACACAAAAATATTATCACGAAAGAGGTGGAAAAATAAGACCTTTACTTAGGAAGGCATGATAAGACCACATTAATTAATGAAATTAGTTCCATCAATATCATTGAATAATTTCTACAAGAATATATATCACGAATTCCTAACAAAAGAGGCAATTTTATTTTCAATTAAGGATGGATATTTCATATTCATTAAATTTTACGAAGATTGAATACTTCTTATACTTCTTCAAAGGGATATTTCATACTTCTTATACTTCTTCAAGGATATGTCATACTTCTTATACTTCTTCAAGGATATTTCATACTTCTTATACTTTTTTAAGGATATTTCATACTTCTTATATTTCTATAAGGATGTTTCGTAGTTCTTCACGGAGATTTCATACTTCTTATATTTTAAGGGGATGTTTTTTGGTTTACTTCGCAACAAATTGAAGCTTCGCAACTTAAACTGAGGAAGATATTCTACTTAATGCAACAAGGATTGATCATCTGAAGAATAATAAGGGAAAAAGGAATACTAATCTAGGTCTATAAGATATATTATTTCTCTTCATATGATCAAATTATGAAAATAAGGGAAGCACTCAATCAAAGAAAGATCAATTCATCATCGCAAAATTAAGACATTAATACTAGTTAAGCTTCAAAAAGAAATTGTTGGTTGATCAAAAGTGCAGGAAAGAAGAAAGTATTGTATTCAAACAGACAATATGAAAAGACCTAGAGAAGATATACAAAAAAAGAATAAAGCTATTTTTCGGGTGATTTATTCCCATCAAAATGATCTTCTTTTTCTTCTTCAGAAAGATCATCTTCAACTTCACTATCAGAGATTTCCAGATATGGGGTATCCTCAGGAATTTTTTCAGAAAGGAGCGTCTGGTACTTCTTGAGAGGAATTTGATTGTCTTCACAAATCTTGCGAGTCATCTTAGCTCGGAAACGTTTGACATATAAGCTATGGTTGTTTTGGGAAATTAGAAGTTGAGACTTTAAATCAGAAATCTTCTGATTGCGACCGGCAAGAATAGTTTCCAAATCATCATTCATTTTCGCATAATTTTCTACAGTAACTATAAGAGAATAAAGAGTAAGAGAAGAAATTAAGAAATTGGTTAGCAAATTACGGAGTTAAAGCAATCAAAATACACGAATTTACCTTCTAATTGCTTCTTATCATTACGAAGAGAAGTGTTTTCAAGCTTTAGTTGATTATTCTCCTTAAGAAGAGAAGAACTTCCAGCTGCGATGCTCGCAGATTGTGGATTATCTTCGTGACGGGATGTTAATTCTGCATTATCAATACTTAAATCCTCTACTTTCTGACGAAGTTTTGAATTTTCAATCTCCAACTTCTTACAACGGCTTAAGGTTTTCTTCTCAGCAATGGAATGACGTCTTTCCCAATCAAAAGCAGCTGCGCAGCTGACCCTCCCAACCTGAAAAAATAAAAAGGGTTAGAAATTAATGAAATAAGGGAAGAAAACAAGGAATAGGAAAGAAACTTACCATACTCCCCAAAGCATATAATGTAGCAGGGGAGACGAATCTTGAAATTCCTTTAAGAGAATTATTGTTGAGTACAGTGGGAACTTTTCAAGCCTTCGCAATAACCTTACGAGCATTCGCAGTAGGAGAGTTTCCTAACCCACGAGAAGAATGGAGAAAAGCCTCAGATACTCGAACCATTGCTGAATCAAAAGTTTCCGCATTGCTATAATCTTCATTTTCACCTTCATCAGCATCATCATCATCATCTCCTTTATCATAAAGGGTATCAGAATTAGAATTAAAGTCCTTCTCAGGAAATTTATCATCTTCATCACTTTGATCTTCGTCAACATCCTTACTAGAGGAGATCACATTGGAATAAGCATTGATTGGGAGTTTCCTCTTCTTCTTCGCAGAAACAACATCCTCAAGTTTTCTTTTTCCTTTACGAAGAACATCTTCTTTGTTACCAGAAATCTGGGTATCCTTCGCAGAACAAAGTGTTCTTTGTCTCTCAGTTAGCTTTTCAGAAGAAGTTGAATCCTTATCCTTACTCGCATCATCCTTAGGAATATTAGGAAGGACCTACAAATTCAAATAAGGATAAGAAACAGAGGCAACAATATATTATTTAGAATACATATAAAAATGTTTCTTACCTCATTTGAAAGTAAATTGAAAGATAACAAGAAGATAAGGAGATGGAGATACATACATCTTTATCTTTGTTAGGCCAAGAAAAGACCCAAGGTTGATAGTTACGATCACGAAGGTTCGCAGGAAGATATACTATCCCAGAAATGTAGGAACCCGATAATGCTAAGGGGTAATTATACCAATCTTCATCATTAGAATGACGAGGGGTTTTATTATTTCCCAAGGCATAACCAATATCGTGCATGAGAAGATCATCTGCTGCGATTTTAGCTTTACGATGAAGACGAACACCCGAACATTTATCTTCCTTCTTCGCAGGAATTAATGTGTAATTTTTGAAGAAACTCTCAACTGTATAGTCTGCAGCGATAATTTCCATATCTTGAAATCCAGGTTTCCTAAGATCATCTGAATACAAAGATTTTCCAGTAGCAGCACGAGTTGCGAATTCAACTAGAATGCGAATGCAATCCCAAGTTAATTGATAAATGACTCGTGAAAAATTGGGGTGAGAGATAATCTCATAGAATAAAGGAAGATGAACATCATAAAGAGGAAGAGGAAGACCAGCGAGGATTTGACCTCGTGAAATTAGAATTTTCTGATCATTCCAAGTAAGATCAACAAAGAGTTCCATATAGAGAGAAGACTTATTGCCGTGACCATCAATTTCAGAAAGAATAAGGTCTCTATCAGCAAGCTCTGCATTAAGTTGTTCAATAGTTTTCTTCTTTGGAGCCATCGGATGTAGGATAGAAAATAGAAAGGAAAAGAGGTGAAAGAGATAAGAAATCGTAGTAGCAGAAAAAGGGAATAAATTGCAGAGACAGAAGTGATGAGGAAGATGAACAGGATAAAAGAATAAAAAGAAGAACTAAAGATAATACTTATAAAGAAGAGAGAGTTCGATGAAGATAGAAACTCATCAATGCGATTAGACGTGAACGGTTGAAAAGAACGGTTACGAAGAAACGTGTCAAAAATTTAATGAAAAAGAAAAATACGTGTTGCGAATTTAATAGGTGGGGATAACTATATTCAATTTACGAGAATAATGATTCTCAAGACACTTCTCCTTCGCAGAAATGACTTGAGAAGAGGCAAGATGTAGGTACTGAATATCGCACGGTATTGATTTGCGAGTATAAGAGGAAAATGTTACAAAATAATACGATAATAGAAGAAGCACGGAAGAGATATGAAGGGTTTGCGAACATGAAATAAGTTTGCGAATGAAAGTTGCGGTACTTCGCATATTATGTACAGTTGTATAGATTTCCCTATAAATAGTAGTTCAAATGTAAAATTGGGGAGGTTCTTTGAAGGAGTGTTAGAAAATATCTTAGGAAAGAGAATAGATAAAGTTGTAACTATTCTAGTTCCATTTAGATAACTCTTTGTAATCAATTGAGAATATTAATAAGAAAATCATCGTTCATCATCAAGAACTTCTTAAGTTTTACAAATTCTACTGAGGGTGTAGTTGTAGGTTATTCTGCAACTACAATTTAGTTACCAAGTAATTAACAATATCATCATACCATGGTTCTCCACATGCAATTGAGAATAGTTGCTCATCCGGGAAACTTTCACGCAATGGGATAGCTTCCTTGTCCACAGCAAGACGACTCAAGTGATCCGCAATGGTTTTATCAATTCCTTTCTTGTCTTTGATTTCAATATCAAACTCTTGCAAGAGTAAAATCCATCATATGAGCCTTGGTTTCGCTTCTTTCTTCATTAGAAAGTACCTAAGTGATGCATGGTCCGAAAAGACAACAACTTTGGTACCAATTAGATAAGAGCGAAACTTTTCCAATGCAAATACAATAGCTAGAAACTCTTTTTCAGTGGCTGTGTAGTTTTGTTGAGCCTCATTTAACGTTCTAGAAGCATAATAAATAACATGAGGTATCTTCCCCACACGTTGCCCAAGAACCGCACCAACCGCATAGTCACTTGCATCACACATGAGCTCAAAAGGTTTGCTCAAATCCAGTGGTTTAATGATAGGGTCTGAAATCAAAAGTTCTTTCAAACGATTGAATGCCGCCATACACTTTTCATCAAAGTTAAAAACCACATCTTTTTGCAATAAATTGCAAAGTGGTGATGCTATCTTGGAAAAATCCTTGATAAATCTACGATAGAAACCTGCATGACCAAGAAAATAACATATCTCCCTCACCGTAGTGTGAGGGGTTAGAGAACAAATAAGGTCTATCTTAGATTTATCAACTTCTAAGCCCTTAGAAGATATTATATGGCCTAAAACTATGCCATGAGTTACCATGAAATAGCACTTCTCCCAATTTAGCACAAGGTTTGTTTCAACACATCGTTCAAGGATTAATGACAAGTTGTTCAAACAAAGGTCAAATGAATCACCAAAGACACTAAATTCATCCATAAACACTTCAATGATGTTTTCAACATACTCGGAAAAGATACTTACCATACACCTTTCAAAGGTAGCTGCAGCATTGCACAAGCCAAAAGGCATCATTATATAAGCAAAAGTGCCGAAAGGACAAGTGAAAGTAGTTTTCTCTTAATCCTCTAGTGCTATCACAATCTGGTTGTACCTTGAATAACCATCAAGAAAACAATAATAACAATGTCCAGCTAAACGTTCAAGCATTTGATCAATAAAGGGTAAAGGAAAGTGATCCTTCCTAGTAGTGGCATTCAACTTTCTATAATCAATACAAACCCTCCAACCGGTTTGCACATGAGTTTGGGAAAGCTCGTTCTTATCATTCTCTACCACTGTTACACATGATTTCTTTGGTACAACTTGTACCGGGCTCACCCACTTGCTATTGGATATGGGGTAGATAACACCCACTTCCAAAAGCTTGAGTATCTCCTTTTTCACAACTTCCATCATGGGAGGGTTCAAACGATGTTGTGCTTCTCTTGTAGGCTTTGCATCGTCCTCTAAACGAATCTTATGCATACAAATGGCAGGGATTATACCCTTGATATCAACAATTGTCCATCCTATGGTCGTCTTGTGCTTCCTTAGCACCCTTAGAAGTTTTTTCTCCTGTAATTCACTAAGCTCGTTAGAAACAATCACATGTAACTCTTCATTGTCACTCAAGTACAAGTACTTTAAGTGACTTGGAAGAGGTTTCAATTCCAACTTTGGAGATTTAACAATAGAAGGTAAAAGTTTTTCATCACTGCATGGTAAAGAAATAAAAGAGATATTATGAGTTTTCGGACATCCTTGTAGTGAGTTGAGATCACCAAGGGATTCCTTGACTTCATTACCACATTCTACACCGTTATCTAAAGATGTAGTTAAACCGGTTTCCAAAGCATCATCATTATTCAATTCAAACACTTGGTGTGCCAATGTATCCATAACATCAACGGAAAAACAAGAGTGGACATCATTAGGATATCTCATCATCTCGAAAATGTTGCAACGTATTATTTCTCCATAAAACTCCATAGTTAGAGTTCCCTTGTCCACATCAATAATGGTTTTCGCCGTTTTCATGAAGGGACGCCCAAGTAGTAAAGGAAGAGATGAATCCGGTGAACCTTCATCCATTTCTAACACACAAAAGTCAGCTGGAAATACAAGTTGATTAACCTGCACAAGAACATCCTCAACAATACCCACTGGGTATACATTAGAACGATCGGCTAATTGCAACACAATTTCAGCCTTTTTCAAATGATCTAGATTAAGTGAATTATACATGGATGCCGGCATAACATTAACGGATGCACCGAAGTCTAACATTGCTTTGTTAAAAGTGGTGTTATCAATTATGATGGGAATGTCAAAGCTACCGGGATCCTTGCATTTCAGTGGGAGTTTGTGTTGTAAGATTTCCGAAGCATTCTCCCCCACACTTAGCACTTTATTGCCTTTAAGCCTTTGCTTGTTGGTACAAAAGTCCTTCAACACTTTTGCATATTTGGGAAATTTCTTGATAGTATCAATGAGTGGTATATTCACATGAATCTTCTTAAGAACGTCTAAAATCTCATTTTATAGTTTCGCCTTCTTAGAACTTGCAAATCTGCGAGGAAAAGGTATAGGAGGAACATAAGTAGAAACCAGAGTTTTAGAGTTAGGAATAGGTACCTCGGGTGTTTGGAGAATTTCATCCCTCTTTTCCTCCAAAACCAACTCCTTTGGAGCTTCCTAATCACCCAAATCAGCAACTTCGGGTTACACAAGTTGTGTACCACTTCTCAACGTAATATCATTGACACCCTATTTTGGGTTAATGGGTTGAGAAGGGAGTCTTCCACTATTTTGTGCCTTCAATTTTTTGATATCAATCACCATAGAGCCCACTTGAGTCTGCAACTCCTTGATAGCACTCTTAGTTTCTTGTTGTCTTTCCTTGAACATGGTAGAAATACCTTGCATCATTGTTTGTAACTTTGCATCGATATCAGAACCTTGGTTTTGAACCGGTTGTTGTGGTTGCTAAAATTGTTGCTGTTGTTGTTGAAATTATTGTTGTTGTGGTTGAAATTGTTGTTGTTGCGGTTGAAATCCACTCGGATGGTTGAAAGTAGGTTGTTGAACCGCACCTTGCTTGTTGGAATAGATGAAATTTGGATGATCTCTCCATCCCGGATTGTAGGTGTTGGAATAGGGATCATACCATCTTTGTTAATTTGGAAAAACCGCATTAGCTTGCTCCAACTCTTCACTATACGAAGATAATATAACCGCAGCCATCTTTTGCATCATGTGCTCCATATTGTCCATCCTTTGATCATGGTGTGATGATGATGAATCACTAACTTCATGCACTTGCCTAACCATTGGTTCACCTCTTGTGCAGAATTGTTGCGAGTTTGCAGCCATGCATTCAATCAACTCGGCAGCTTGGGCCACCGTCTTGTTCACTAGTGCACCACCACCTGCTGCATCAAGAAGATATCTATCACTTGATTGAAGCCCTTCGTAGAAATATTGGATTATCATAGCGTCACTAAATTGGTGGTTTGGATAGCTTGCCACCAATATCTTGTATCTCTCCCAACATTCATACAATGATTCTCCCACATGTTGCTTTATTCCACAAATATCTTTGCGAATTTGAGTGGCTTTAGACGCAGGAAAATACCTCTCTAGAAAGATTTTATTCAACCCGTTCCATGTAGTGACACTTCCAGGTGGCAAACAATACAACCAATCCTTAGCGATGTACATCATAGAAAATGGAAAAACTTTCAACATTGCACCATCGGCATAAGTCTCCGCTGGAAGCATAGCCTTGACAATGGTATGGAACTCCATAAGATGCTTATTTGGGTCTTCATTCACCATGCCATGGAACTTTGGTAACTCTCTAAGCAACCCCGGATGATCTCGAAAGTTGAGTTTATTTGGATACACCATTGTTGTTCATCAAGCCTATGAGAAGCCAAGTCCTTGAGTGTACGATTTGCATCACCCATTGCTTCTTCTTCTTCAACTAGTGGTTCTTCTACGAATGGAACCTCTTGTTATTCTTCTTCTTGATGAAGAGCTTCGTGTTCTACTTCCAAGACTTGTTCTTCCGTTGTGTCTTGCCTTGGTTGGAGTATTGTGCCTCTTCGAGTAGCTATCCCGCACCTTAGATAATTCCAATCTTTAGAAGCCAGGTATTAGTACCTGAAAATAATTCTCGCAAACAAATGAGAAACAAGACAACAAACGAAAAGAAAATATGCAAGCAGAAATAATAAAAAGAAACTAAAAACTTATAACAAGTCGTATGCCCCATGGCAGTGGCGCCAAATTTTGGTCGGTTATCGGCCGATCAAAAATAAATTCACTTTCTTACTTAACTAAAATATATGAAGTATGCGATAAGAAAGAGTTCATATCCACAGAGAGGCTTTTGTTGTTATGCAAATTTCAGTTTCTTAGTAACCAAGGGGGGGGTTTTGATATTTCAAAGCAATAAAAATAAATTCAAAGCAATAAAGTATTAAAATAATCAATAAGGAGAAGATATTGGTCACGGGATAGTTTCATTCACAAACATATATTTTCATCAATGACTAGAATTGAAATTTTAATCTCTCATTTACTTAAAGTCCTAGGATACCTTGATCGCAAGTATATCCCGCTAATTCCCTGATTTCAACACAACCACATTAAAAGATGCATATGTGAATTCTTCCTAGAAAGCAACCTAAAGTGTAAAAGCACAATTAGATTTAACTCCCTAAAAGCAATAGGTTATATGGAATAAGACTAACCAAGGCAATCAAAATGTGTAAAAGCACTAATTCAATTTAACCAAGGTTATGATTCATTTGTGACTAGTAGGATATATCACTACAAGCACGATCCACAATTATGCTACTAAGAATCAGGGGTAAACAACGTTTTCGTATTGAAAACCCTAATATAGCTCTAGAAATGAAAGTAAATTAGATTGATTCCGGACTCAATCAAACAAACAATCAAATCATAACAATATAAACCATGAATCATAAACAATAAAGTTGAGACAAAACTAATACATTGAATCAAATCTTATTTGTGAAATCCACTTTATATCCCATAACCAATAATAAGTGTTTATTTACTCATAGTTTTTGAGTTCATCATAATCATAATCAAAAATAAAATGAAGAACATGAAAAATAAATGGAATCAAACCCTAGTTTCCGCTCTCCTCAAAAACTCCAGTAAAATAATTATCTCCCAAAAAGAATAGAAACTTCTCCCTTTTATAGCTTTTCAACTTTCCAAAATTAGGTCTTCAAAGCCCAAAGTCCAATAACAAGAAGTCCACCAAGCTCATGTGTGTGAAAAACACATGTGAAAATTCTGTCAAAAATAGCTCGTAGGAAAACTGGTGCACCCGCCGGAAGTTGGCCGGAATCCGGCACCAGAAAGTATCTCAGGTGACCGGCAAAGTTCTCCCGGTCACCTGTCAATGAGTCAGCTCGGTCAGGGTCCCTGAGTCAGTGTCAGCTGGGCTGAGTTGCCAAACCATAGTATTGCACAGGCCAGAGCTGTGCACTGCACAAGCATCATGCATCATTCCAGCCATGATGGCCCTGTATCTCATTCCAAACACTCAATTTAGCTGCAACACTCCAATTCCAATTGAGCTCATAAAGAACCACACCTGAACCCCTTCCTTCAACAACTCAGCTAACTGCTTCAGTTCAACGCCAACAAACCCATTAGTTAAATATGTGTTTCTTCCTTGCAAACCTTATCAATACAAGTAACTCCATCTCAGCTTCAATCCTTCTCAGTTCATTTCTCCTAAACTCGCAATAAGTTCATCCACCACCTATTATGTCATTACCTGCACAGAGCTATTGCATCATCACATACCACCACCAACAAACTTCCACCTGCAATTGCACAACATCAACTCAGCTTTACATCCTCCATTCAGCTTCAAATTCAGAAGCCAACCCATCTCATAATCTCCACCAGTAAATTCAGTTCAGCTACAACTGCCTCCTGCAACTTCATGCCTATAATGCATTCAATTCTCAAATCTCAGGTCACAGCAAAGCCTGGTTCACATGAAACTATACCCAGCTGTAACTAACTTCTTCTCAAGTTAGTACTGCTCATCAACTAACACCATAAAAGCAGCTTCTCATCCTTTAGACCCCAGCATACACCCATTTTCTTCCTTGCATAATTCCATTCCAACTCCCAGACTCCAGTTCAGACCTTATTTCTGTTACTAAAGACCATCAACACATCAAGTAAACATCACCATTTTTTTAACTGCATCTGCACTGAACTGCAACTCAATCACCTGACCTAGACATTTATCTAGCTTCTCAGGTATTCTCCATCTCAGCTGCCCAATTCTTTAACTGTAGCTGCAACAAACCCATGTAGTCTCAGTTGCTTCATTTTTGCAAAGCATCAATTCCACCTGAAACATTCACTTCCCTGTGTTTTTCTAACACCAGCATAAACCCTGTAATCTTCAATAATGAACTCTACCACTTCAGGTCCATTTCAGGCTTAATTCATTTCACACCCTGCCAATTATCCATCATTTGTAGCTCATTGCATTATTACTCCCTTGATTTTTTTCATTTCATCATCACAGTCAATCCCTGCAGCTCAACCTCATGGATTGCTTCTTGCAATTGAGCAACACCAGTTCCTTGTACCTAGCTATTGCATCACCACCTGACTGCATTTAGTCCAACACAATCTCAAACCACCTGCAATACTTCAGTTCATTCTTGGCTTCAATACAGCATCAACAACTACCATGTAGTTTCTTTCAGTAAAACCCATCATCTCTTCTGCACTTCTCAAGTCTAACCACAACAGTACTAGCACAACCTTCTCAGCCAATGAAGCCATTTCAGCTGCACCTCAGTTCTCAGCTTCAGAATTCCAGTTCCCTCAAATTAGAGAAAACCCATCTTTCCTTATCAATTCTTGGTAGCAGAAACATCAATACTTCTTCTGATTTCAAATCGAGCTCAATCCCAACTCAGTAATTCATTACAGGGCTTCAATTTCTCCATTTTCAGCAAACCCTAACTCCAACAGCTCCTTCTTCATCTTGTTTCATTTTAAACCCTACCTCCATTATAGTAGCCACCATCTCATTCATCTACACCCATCTAAGAATCAAACCCATCCACTCAAATATACAAGAGATCTCAAAACATCTCGATCTACTCTCGGTTCAGAACTAAACTTCATCTTCTTTTCTTAATCACCTCAATTCATCAAACCCTAATGACTACCAGCTTTATTGTCTCACAGTTCCTGCTATTATGATCTCCTTTTTCCTCTTGGATTCAAGTTCAGACCCAGATGCCATTGTTTCTCAATTTCAGACAATAGTTGAGGAGTTTAAAACTAATGATAGAGAAGAAATCATTTGTGCTCTGAATTTTAGGTTTGTGTAGGAGGTGGAATTGATATTGACACCCCACTTTAGTGGTTAAGGGATAATCAACGCACACATGACCTGTCGGTCCCAGATAGCCGACAAGCCCAATTCTTTGTTCGACTGTCAGTTTTGGGAAACTGACAGTTCATTCTCCACATCTTCCTTGCACAACCTAGTATGCTCCAAGTATGACTCGTCTGTGAATCAACCTTTTTTGCATTTTACGTTCCAAATAGACGTTCTCTCCATCTTTTGCTCCGAATGACTCCAAAGCACCTGATATCTCAAAACTAAACATAAGAGATGCAATTCCCAATGATAATAACAAAGAAAGCATAAATACTAGATATAAAATTAGGTGTTTTACAACACCTATCAGTAAGTTCATGATATGTGTTGTGAACCGAAAAGGAAATATCTAGGCATTATTGGTGTAGTACCAGAATATCGCCACAGAGATATTCTCACAGTAAGAACGACGCTTTCACGAGAAGGTCTAATATTCCTACAATATTAATGACATCTTTCACGAGAATTCTCCAGCGACATTTGGAGAGCGTCATGGGGAAACATCATAATAGTTTTGAAGAGGCATGATAGAAGAATGCTGTTTCACGAGGATTATGAAAGATGGCGAAAAATAACATTATAACTACCGTGATGAGATCGCAGAATAGATCCGAAAGAAGGGGAAAACTTAGCTGTCCTCCACTATATAATTTCCTATATAAAGAGATCAAGTAAGTCCGGAAGAGGATGATGTATTTTTTAGAGTGGAGAGAATTGTGAGGAGAGAGAAACTCTAGAAAGAAAGTTGTATTTCTGATTTTGAATATTTTCTGTAAACATTTCTGAGATATAAATAGTAAAGTGTCGTTTAATTCTTCAAATCTTCAACTAGTTTCTCATAATATTCTATAGAATCCTAATAGGGGTGTAGTGTGGGAAATCCTGCTACTACATTTTGGCGCCCGAAATAGGGACAACCAAGTTACAAAACCTCTAATTACAATATGAAGATTTGAAGGAATTGAAAAAATGGCTAGAAGAAGAAGAAATACATCAGAACTACCAACTACTGTGAGAAGGAGTAAAAGACTTGCAGGTGGAGAAACAAGTGAATTAGGAGAATCTTCAAGGGTGAGAACTAGAAGAAATAGAACAAGGAATGAAGGGGAAAATCGAATTCAACATCCAAATCAACCAACATCAATACAAAATGGAAGAGTGGATTATGATAGGGTGAGTGTGCATACATGGAGATCAGATTCAATAGAAGGGAAAGAAAATCGACAATTAAGAGATGAAGATAGAGAAGGAAGAAATCAAGAGATAGAAGAAGGGTTGATTCATCAAGATGAAGATGAAATAGCAGAGGAATTAAGGCGAAGAACACAAGAAGATAGAAGATTAGAGGCGGAAGAATGTGCAAATTTAAAAAGACAAAATCACGAGTTGAGGATGGAGAATTTGAGATTACAAAGTAGAAGATCAAGAAGTACTACTAGATCAAGTTCAACATCATTTAGAGAAGTACCAAGGCGAAATTCTCTCTTAAGAAATGTAAGAGCAAATGTACAAGAAGAAACACAAAATCCAAATGGAGAACAACATCAGGGAGAAGAAAAAGAGGTTAATGATCGTTATGATCCACGAGAAGAAATTTTAAACAGAAGGCGAAATAATGAAAATCAAAGAAATGAAGATAATCAAGATGGTGAAGGAAATCGAGAAGAGGGAAGAAGAATATTACGTGGACGAGAGAATATCAGAAATTACAGAGCTATCGAGGACGAAATTGAGAGACATTATGTTGAACAAGCGCGCCTAGCTTGCGAGAGAGAAAGGTTGAGAGTGGAAATGGAAGAACAGGAATTTCAGGAGGCAGTAATGCAAAATAATCATGATAACCGAGAAAGGAGACGCACACAAAATCGCCAAAATGATAATGTTCAAGAAGAGTATGACATAATACAAAGAAGAATAGAAAGACAACGAGGAGAAATGACAAGAAATGAAGAAACTCGTGAAGAAGAAATTGGAAGACATAATCAATTGCGAATTTTGGAAGGGGATGAAGATGAAGATTCACAAGATCTCGCAAGACAAGAAAGGCAAGAACGTATGAGAATGGAAGTTGCGTTAAAAAGACCAGTTGAACAAAATCTCGCTGCAAGTGAGAAAATCTTAAGGGAGTTAGCAGAAATGAGGGGAATGATAAATAACAAAAAAGAAGGAGGAAGGAGACAACTTGATGAAGCTATCGAGGAAGAAGCTAAAACTCCCTTCACACAGGAAGTACAACTAAGAGGAATTCCTCCCAAATGCAACTTACCAGCATTAAATAGTATTTTTGATGGGACTACTTGTGTTGTGCAACATGTTAAAGCTTATTTCAGGTGTATGCTACAGTGGGAGAATCATGATGTTGTTTTATGCAAATATTTTGCATCCAACTTAACTGGCGAGGCCCTAAAATGGTTCGAAGGGTTACCGAAAAACACTATAACTTCCTTTGATCACTTACATGCTACATTTTTGGGTGCATACATAAGCAACAATTCTTCACGACCAGGAATTGAAGATTTGTTTGGATTAAAGCAAAGAGTTGGCGAGAGTTTAAAACATCTTACTATAAGATGGAAAACAATGTGCAGTGAAATGGCAGGGAGAGTAGATGAGAGATATCTTATTTTATCCTTCATTAATGCAATGTTTGCGACCAATCTGCTCTATATACAAATTTTCAGAATCAAAAACACCATCACGATGACTGAACTAAGAGAGTTACAAGAAGAATACATTGCTTTGGAAGAAAAACAAAATGAAATGGAGTCATACCCAATGGAAAACACCAGCTCTATAGTGACGAACGGAAGTTTACTCCCTAAAATAATTAATAATGTGGCGAGCACTTCGCAAGTTCAACCAGAGAAGGTGGCGAATAATGACAAACAAAAGTTAGTGGCTATGGGAAGTCGTGATCAAAAAGAATATGAAAGAGATAGGAATTATTATAATCGTGGAGGAAATAATAAAATCCAAAGGCTTGATCAACCTCAAGAGACTTATGGTTGGCAGAGGCAAAATAATTTCAGAAATCATGGAAATATGAGAATAGTATGGGAGGAAATTAAGATGCCGCCTTTGAATGCTAGTATAGAGAAAATCTGGGAAGCAATCATCTTGATGGAAGATATACCGTCGCCATGGAACATGGGGAAGGAACCACATCCTAATACTTGCAATCAAGAGTTTTGTCCTTATCATCACTTCCATGGCCATTCGATAAATGACTACAGAAATGTGAAGAGAATAATCCTTAGAATGATTGATCATGGGAAGCTAAATCATTTTCTAAGAGAGCGACAACAATCGCAACAATTGCCACCACCACCAGAAAATCGCAGAGTGAATAATGTAAAGGGGGCATAAACTTTCGTCATAGAGGTTGGAAACAAAGCAAAGAATTTGTTCTGCAATTCTATCGTGCATTCTTTCAAAACCATCGAAGATTTTCATGACAATGTTTTAAGTAGAGTCTTCGCCAGAGATATGGATGGAAAAGATATTATGAATATAGCGAGAGTCTCGCCATTAGAAGAGTGGCAGAAACAAGTTCTTTCTTTTATAGCACAAGAGGTACCAGAACCTGGCAAGTTGCATGACAACCCATTGGTGGTAAGGTTGGAGATAAAACCAAGACAAACAGCAGAAGAAAAAGATGGAAAAAATAGCAATGAAATAAAAGAATCTTGGGATATTGATAGAGTCTTAATTGATACCGGAATTTCTGTGGACATCCTATTTTATCATACTTTCAGAACCATGGGTGGAAAAGATGAAGACTTAATACCATCAACATATAAGATTTATGGTTTCAATGGTACTGCTAATAAACCAAATGGGGAGATCACTATGAGAATTCCTTTAAAGGGGATGTCTTCCAAGATCTTGTTCTGTGTTGTTGATATTGAATCTCCATATAACGCATTGATTGGGCGACCTTGGTTACATGGGATCTTAGGTGTTGCATATACCTTCCAACAGTGCATTAAATTCCCTCATCCAAAAGGTTTTGGAGTAATTAAAGGAGATTGGGGAGAAAGTAAGAAGTGTTATGAGATAGATATCAAATCTTGTGAGGAAAGAGCAGGGAAGAATAACAATAGGAAGTACAGAGTTAAGCAGCAACAGAGAAGTGACAAATTTATGGTTGATTCAATAGAAAAGCATGAAGAGATGGATGGAGAGCCTATCGCGAATAACAAGCAAATAATAAAGCGTAGTAAAAACACAGATACAAAGAGAACAAAAGACTGAAATGGCGAGTAAATCGTGAGAAAATAACAAGTAGAGAGACAGACGAAGAGAAGGAGGAGAAAGATGAAATCACGATAAAGGAAGAGTCAAATAATAGTAAGTAGAAAGGTAAGATTGTTTTTGAAAAATATTTTGTTTGAATGGAGAGGACGAAATTGAAAAGTTGTAAAACAGAAGATCAAAAAGAAATGAAATTTTAACAGAAAATTGAAGCTCGCAAGAAATTTTAAGAAACGCGAATACAATTTCGCAGAGATTTAAAGAATGGGACAAACCTTTATGGCGTGCACCCTAGTTCGCGAATAAAATTTCATAAGAGGCAAATGTAAGACCTACAAGCACGTCATAAGGGGGGTATCTCTTTATATGATTCATGGATAAGGTTATACCGCTACTGGAACCTGATTCATACATATGTTGGGTTAAAGAAAACCTATCCGGGAGAGAGATCTTGGATTTCCAGCTGTATAAGGTTATACCCTGGTTGGACGCCTGAGAATCTCTTCCAAGAAGTGCAGAGTATGACCAAGGCGCCGAGGTACACGGTTTAGCCAAGGGTGCCCGGGACGGATGAACCTACCCTGGCCATCCTTGGTAAGTCTTGGCTATGATGCACTTGGCCTGAAGAAAACCCCACTTAGGGTGCAGTCTTGTAACTATAAGCCATATAGGCATAAGGGATAAGAGACTGCGAAAACAACTGGTTGTTGGTAAATTTGGATAGGAGGAGCTAGTCTTTTATGGCCGATGTGCCCTCCTTGAAGGGGAAACCAGGGGGAAGATAAGGGCGGCACCCTCCATTAGGGAGCTAATAAGTGTCTTAAGACGGCAATGTCATGGGGCTTTAAGATTGCAAGATCATTTAGGCCTGTCATATTGTCGCGTAAATTATACAGAGGCAAAAAACCATAAGAGAAAAAGTTAAGGTGAAATCAATGGGTTTTTACATGAAAATGTGAAGACGTCCTGCGATTTCATCGCGAAAGACAGCAATGTCATGGGACTCTATGTTCGCAAGAATATTTAGACATGTCATATTGTTGCGTGACAAATATCCTATAGAGGCTATAATACTATGATAAGGCAAGATCAAGGGGTCAATGCATGAAAGTGTAAAGACGTCCTGCGATTTTGTCGCAAAAAGAGAAGTATGGCAAGGTAAGACCTTTAAGTAGAAAGGCATAATAAGACCATAAGATCGCAGAAAGAATATCACGAGATTCCAATGTTGGCGAATGTCATAATTATTATTATATTTTCATTAACTTTCTCATATTGCAGATGAATAATAGAGGCAAGTATGGGAATGCACGGAATGATAAAATTATTATTCATCACTATATGAGAAACTAACATGAAGGAGGAAAGAAATTTATATATCAAATTGAAACAAGTTGCAACAGATTGAAGAAATCCGTAGTTGATTACATCAAGAAAAAAGAGAAAAGTTAATCAAATACATTGTTTCATTTATTAACATCATTATCTCCACCTTCATCAGATTATTCTTCTTCGTCAGATTTTTCTTCTTCATTGTCTTTGCTGAGTTCCTTATCATCTCCAAAATTTGCTTCTTCGTCATTATTTTCCTCTTAACTATCATCAAATTCTTCATCAGTATCAGAGATACCAAGATCTGGAACCAATGGTGGTATGGCCATTGCAAGTTCAGGATACAAAGAATGAGAGATTCCATGATCATCACAAACTTGCTTGGTAGAATTATTTCGAGTAATGAGGAGGGTTCTGTTAAAATTCGCAGAAGTAATCCCAAACTGAGTTTTCAACCGAGAGTATTTCTCGTTGCGAGCAGCAAGATCATTCGTGAGATGATAGTTATTATCTTCTAGTTCTTTTATCCTTTTACGGTATTTTTCGTCAGATTCTGCGAGAATAAAGGATAGTCAAATCAGAAATTTTGTAAAGAAAAGTAATAAAGACAAAAAATCAACAGAGAAGAGTGATTAACAACCTTCTTTCTCAGAAATCAAGTCTCTAATTAAGGATGATTGATCAGCATGAAGACTAACATCTACACCTAAATTATTCCTAGCATTATCAAGAACCCTCGCAGCCCAAGAAAACTCATCATCACAAGTAATAAGAAGATGAGAACGAACTTGAGTTTCTCTTGCATGAAGATCTCTATTCTCGCAGATAAGCTTATCTCTTTCCATTTGAACCTTGAGGAGAGCTTTGTGGAAATTTTCTAGAGCCTCGTGGACATTTCTAATAGCTTGATCTTTTTCGTCAATAAGATCACTATTTTTACTTCTTAACTCGTTGATTACTTCTTTTGATTCGAAATAAAGACGCTTAAATTTATTAGACAATCCTAAATTGTGTCTATGTTCAATGGTTAGGAGATTAAACTTGGATATAAGTTCATCTACAGAGAGGGATCTAATTCTTTCATCAGCAAAATTACTTAAAGAGTTATTAAGACGAGCAAGAAGAGTATAGTCATCTACAGGTTTGGGAAAATATTGAAGGATTGTAGCCTCGTCAGTTAGACCATAAACATCTGCAAAAATGATTGCTTGAATAAGCTATGAATAGGAAAAAAACAGAATTAAAAGAAAGAAAAAAAGGAATCATACCATAAAGTTGTTTGTTGGCATTACTAAGATCAGAAATTTTCTGATTATCAACTGAAACTTCAGCCTCCAGCTGCTGGTTCTTCTCACGAAGCTTAGCCATTTCAACTTCCAGTTTTTCCTTATCTTGGCGAAGATTGGAAGCTTTCTTCTTGTATAAATCACGTTTGTTATCCAAATCAGAAGCAGCAGCAAAAGAAGCTCTACCAACCTGCGAGAGAACTTTGTAAGTATAAGAAACTTGGCGAGGTAAATTTAACGAAGAATAAAAACAACAGTAAAACAATTAAGAGAAAACGTACCAAGATACCAAGTGCATTTAAGAAACCAGGAGTTAGCGATCCTGAAACTCCGCAAAGAGAGTTATTATCAGCTAAAACTGGAGCATCACAGACTTTGACGAGCTCCTGAGCTATCTCGTTAAGAGTTTCATCTTCGTAATCATTTGAAGTTCCATGAGAGGAATCGCCAAAAAGCATGGACAGCTGGGCCATGGAAGAATCAGAGGAAGAAGAATTCTTCATAGAGGGAATTTCATTAACATTATCAAATTCGTCACCAAATTCATTATCAGACTTATTGCCAACATTCAAATCCTCGTGAATAGATTGAGAAGAAGAATGCTGTATCTTTTTCCTCTTCAAGGGAGGTTCGCTAGATTCATCATCACGAGAGGCAGAAAGATTTCCTTTATTAGAAACAGTAGATTTACCTTTACGATTAGCTGAAGATTTATCCTTGGATTTATCCTTGGGTTTTGGTTCTAGAGGCGGTAATTCTACAATCACCTATAAGCACAGATAAAGATAAGAAATAGGGGCAACAATATATTGTTAAATTAATAAAGGAATATTTCTTACTTCATCTGTGAAGGATCTTAGGGATAAAAGAGTGCTGGGCTTCCTGAATTTCTCATAGTTAAGATTCATTTTGTCAATCTGCGAGATAATGGAAAAATTAGCGAGAATGAAAAAGTATGAAGAAGATAGTAAACAATAATAAGATAAAAAGATAAGAGAATATACATCGGTAGATTTGTCAGGCCAGTTGAAGACCCACGGTTCATACCGCGAGAGACTCGCAGGAAGTTGGAGAGAACCATATATATAAGGACCTTCAAGGCATAGGGGAAAGATAAACCACTTATCGTCATTAGAGTGGCGAGGGCCATGATTTGTATTGGAATTAAAATCAATATCCAACATAAGAGCATCCTTAACAACGAGCTTCTTTTTATTCAAGCGAACCCCCCAATAGGTGCTATCCCTTTTCATAGGGAGTAATTGGTAATTCCGAAAGAAATTATCTACAGTATAATTTGCAGAGATAATTGGAATATGTTTATGCTGTGGACTTTGGTTTTCTTCCGCATATCGTGACCCTTTGCCAGCACCACGAGAGGCATATTCAAGTAGTAATCTAATACAATCTCCACCGAGTTGATATACTGCTCGTGAAAATCTCTCGTCAAAAATTATTTGGTAAAATAGTGGAAGTTCAGGATCGTAAAGAGGAAGTGGGAGACCAGCTTTGATTTGACCTAATGTAACTATGATTTTTTGGCGAGAACATGGAAAACTGGAAAATAGTTCGAAAGAAAGATCAGATTTAGGACCTTGATCTGGGATTAAGGATAAATTAAATCCTTTGTTTTTGAGTTTTTCTTGCATCTTCTCGAAAGCAGTCAGATTTTTAGCGCCAACAACAACCATTTTCAGAGTATGGGAATGAAGGAAGATTGAGAAAGAAAGAAAATGGAGAAAATAACAGATGCGCAATTTGCGGATGTAGTTGCCGAATAACCTACAACTACACCCTCAATAGAATTAGTAAAAACTCAAGAAGTTCTTGATGGTGAATGATAACTTTCTTATTAATTCTCTTAGTTGATTACATAGAATTATCAAAATGGAATTAGAATAGTTACAACTTTTTCTATTCTCTTTCCTAAGATAATTTCTTACACTCACCAAAAGAACCTCTCCAATTTTACATTTGAACTCCTATTTATAGTAAAACTTATGCAGTTGTATATGAATTGCGAAGTATCGCAATTCATCCTCGCAAAATTATTTCATCCTCGCAAAACTTCATATTTACCCGCGCTACTTCTATCATCGTATCATTTTATAACTCTCTCCTCCTTTATTTACTACGATACTCATGAACCATTATCTTGCGATATTCAGTACCTACATCTTGCCTCTTCTTATGTCAATTCTATGAAGAAGAAATGTCATGAGAACATAACCGTTACTTAGTCTTTTAGAACTTGGACACGTCTTTTGTAACCGTCCTTTTCTAGTTATTCCCTTATATAACTCTTTTATATTCTCTTCCTTTTCTTCTTCTTACTTTCTCCTTTTACTTCTGCAATTTTGTCTTCTGTTCATACTCTCCATTACTGTTTTCTCTACAATTTTTTCTTCTATTATATCTTCATGAGTTCTCCAAGGTAATTTCCTTCTATCTTCGCGCATTTCATTTGTTCTTCTCTTTAATTTATGTATAATTTGTTATCTGATTTTGGTTTATTTCACCAAAATAACTCCTCAAATGAAACCTCAACTAAAAGATTCAAGCCTTAATCCACGAAGAAGAAAATCTGAGAATCAAAAGGTAGTTAAAATACTTTGTCTTCTTTCCTGAACAATATATTGTTGCCTCAGTTTTTAATCTACATTTTGATTCGCAGGTTGGCGAAAAACCAAACCCCAGTAAGAGATCTCGAGTAATTAAACCCACTCCATTAATTCCGATTGATGATTTCCTTCCTGAAGTTGATAAGGAATTTTCTTCTCCTCCTCGTGAAAATGCTTCTTCACATACTCCTTCCTCTACTCCTTTACCTACCTTTCAATCTCCCATCAATGTCAATTTATCAACACTTCTTCAAGATCAACCCTCGCAAAATATTTCTTCAACTTCTTCTCTTGAAAAACCTATCTTGTCCCCAAATCCTTTGAGTGCTATTTCTCCAGACAATTTGCAACTTGCTCTTATTCCTTCAAATTCTTCTCCTCTTCCTCAGGATATTCGAGATGGAATTTATTCAACTTTCCGAATGTTATCTGAGGTTTTGACCAATACTGCGAAGTCTACTAATGTTCGTTCGCAACATGAGTTTTGCGAAGTGCTAAATAGTTTCGTCAATCCAGACATTTCTTCTTCACATCAATCCTTGGAAAAAGAAATTGAATTGCTTCGCCAATCTTTGAAATCTTCTCAAGCAGAATGTGAGGATCTCCGTAAAGAAAATTATCGTCTTCAAAATGATTCTCTTGATTGCGCGATTCTTCGCAAAAGAAATGATGAATTGAAAGGTATGATTACTATCTTCATATTTTCCCTTTTATTTACTTATATTCTTCATATGCTTGAAACATCCATTAAAACCCATTCCCCTCTATAGAATCCATCCAGAAATGTAGAAGATTGGTACTTCACCATGAATCAGATGCAACAGAATATCGAACCAAGCATGAAAGCCTTTCAAATCAATTCTCCCATTTATCTAATCTTTACTCGTGTGCTCTTGACAACTCTGACGCTCTTTTTCAAGAGAATACTCAACTAATATATGATCGAAATTTTTTGGATGATGACATATCTCAACTTTTTTCTTCCTTAACTAAAGCTGATTTGAGAATAGAAACCTTATTAGAAGAGAACAAAACCTTATCAGAAGAGAAATATTCGTATTTGAATACAATGATTGTTTCTTCGCAAGAATTAAAAACTCTTCAGAATAAATGTTGCGATCAAGAAAATCTTCTTTCTTTGTTAAAAGGTGAACTTGAGGAATTAAAGAAGTCTTTAGATGCTGAAAGAAATTCTTTTGTTACTGAGAAGAATTCCCTTATTAATAAGAATATAGTCTTGAGTACTAAGAAGAATCAGCTTGAAGAAGATTATTTGTCATTAAAAAGTCTTAATGCCAAACTTACGAAGGATAAAAAAATTTCTTCTTTCTAAAGATCAAAAGCTTCAATCTAGACTTAAAGGATTAGTTGGTGATGGTTTTGATAATGCGATGAATCGGATGAAGAATTGTTGTCTATCTTTATCTCAATCTCTTACTTCGCAAAGAGAAGGTAGTCATTAAAATTTGACTTCCTCTGGTATATCTTTAAATTTCGTTATACTCGCAAATTTTACCCTTTGTATTTTGTTTTATTCGCAGAATCTGAGAACAACCTTCGTAATGCGAAAGCTGGATTAGAAGCCTCCTGTTCCGAGCTTCGTAAGAAAAATGCTTTGCTTTCTACCTGCTTAATAAACTCTCGTGACCGTGCTACTCGGAGATTCAACTATCTTGCTTACTCCAAAGATATCAAAAATACCAACCATCAAAAAGCTATACTTTGTGAAAGTCATCTGAAAGCTCAAGTCTTTACGAATAACATTCTCTTATCAAGAGCCTTGCCTCCTGTGAAAATTACTCCTCTGAAGATAGCTGACGATGAAGTTGCTCGTGAGCCTGATAGTGATTTCGATTATGAGAGTGATGATGAAGATCTTGATGACGAGAAAGAATCTATTCCTGAAGGAGATGTTCCTGTTGCACATTCTTCAAAGGATGATATCTCGCAAAAGTCGAAAGCTGCTAATGACCCTACTCATCTTAAAGATCCAGCACAGAGTGTTGATGAAGCATGATAATATTCTTTTTTTTTTTCAATTTATTATTGACTCTCCTGTTCTCCTTTCTTTTGAATTCCTTCCCTTAGTTATTGTTGGTTTTCTTTCTGCGAACAATTCTGTCTTTTAAGAAGTACATCTGATATTTTGGGAAGATGATTTAACCTTTCTTTAATTTAAATGTTTTCCTTATTTTGCCCCATTTGATCATATGAAGAGAAATAATATATAACTCACAGGTAAAGCCTAGTATCTCCTTTTCCCCCTATTATTTCTCTTTAAATGATTAAACATTGTTGGAAGTATTAGAATATCTGCCTCAATTTACCTTACGAAGTTTTAACTTGTTACGATTGTAAATAAGAAATCCTCCCTTTGAAGTATAAGAAATAAAATATATGAAATATCCTTAAGAAGTATACTACATATACAATACCTTTGAAGAATTATTAGAAGTACTCAATCCGTCAAATGAAGAGATATAAGAAGTATTAGAAGTACTCAATCCACCAAATGAAGAGATATAAGAAGTATTCAATCTGTGAATAATTACGTAACATATGAAGAAGTATAATGATTACTTAACCTTCACCAAATGAAATATCCGTTGAAGAAGCATAATAAATATGAGATATTCTTGAAGAATTATAAGAAGGATTCAACTTTTGGAGAAATATTCAATATGTGGAGAAGTATAAGAAGTATGCAATTCTCGTAAAATTTTACGAATATTAATTTATCTGTATTTGATTGTTATCAAAATCGCATCTTTTGTTAAGTCTTCGTGAAAATTCTTCAATTGGGTTGTCTTCTTTGATAGATCTTCTTGTAGAAATTCTTCAATAATATTGACGAAGTTGTCTTCTCTTCAAAACTTCATGATGTATATTCTTGTATATTTTCTTCAATGATTTTGATGCAATGAATTTCATTAATTGATGTGGTCTTATCATGCCTTCCTAAGTAAAGCTCTTATTTTGCCACCTCTTTTGTAATAATTTTTGCGATAATATGACAAGTCTGAACATTCTTGCGAACATACAACCACGTGACATTATCGTCTTGCGATGAAATCGCAGGACGTTTTTACACTTTCATGTAATAACCCATTGATCTCATCTTAACTTCTTTGTTTCATTCTGCGAGTTCTTTTTGTATGTTTTCCTTCTCTTTTTTTTTTTTTTTTTAGAATGCTCGCAGAACTTCATTTGTTGCACAAATATGACAAGCCTTTATATTTTCGCAAACAAGAAGCCTCGTGACATTTGCGTCTTATAGCACGTATCAGCTCCCTAATGGAGGGTGCTGCCCTTTATCTTCCCCCTGGTTTCCCCTTCAAGGAAGCGTACATCGACCATACAAGGTTAGCTCTTCCCATCCGGTTCTGCCAACAACCATCTTTTGATCGCAACCTCTTATCCTTTTTTCCTATAGGGCTTATAGTTACGAGGTTGCACCCTATGGGGTATCTTTGGGCCAAGTGCATCATTTGCCAAGACTTGTCAAAAATGGCAGATGTGGTTCAACCTCACCCGGCACTCTTGACTCAACCGTGTACTTCGGCGCCTTGATCGTTTTCTGCACTTCTTGGGAAAGACAGTATGCCTTAGTCTCCCATCCTAAATCCTCTTACATCACATTTTATATTGCGTAATGTCGCTAGATTAGGTGAGAATCCAAGGTGTCTAACCCGGATAGGTACCCCATTATTGGGTTGTACCCCTAAATTTTTACCATGTACTAAGGGCCCTTGGTGGTGTTCCGGTTACCCTTAGCCACGTTTATAGGTACCCCCTTAAATGACGTACTTTAGGACTTTGCCTCTTATGAAATATAGCTTCACGAACTAGGTTGTACGCCACAAAGGTTTGCCTGTATAAAATTTTCTGCGGCTCTCTTTCTTTTTTGGAGGCTGATCACAGATTGCGGTCTTTTATTCGCAAATTAATGAAAGTTTAATCGCAATATAAATTTTTAAACTCGTAACTTTTTCCAATTTCCTGCGAGCAAACATTATTCGTAAAAAATTTCATGAGTTTTATGGATAATACCTTTTCAAATACAGTCTGTTTCAAGGTCTACCAAGCCTCAAACCCATGTCTCTCCCTTATGGATCCATAAGCCGATAAGCTCCGCTTCCTACAACTTCTTTAATAACATATGGTCCATCCCATTTTAGTGCTAATTTTCCTCCATTTTCTTTTTGATATGGAGGTGTTTCTCGCATGACCAAATCACCTGGTTGATATTCACGTTCAATGACTCTCTTGTTGTATTCTCGAGCTAATCGTTCCTGATAAATCTTCATATGGTGCAACACATTTTTTCTTTTTTCTTCCAAATCATCCAGTTCACTTAATATTACCCCTGCACTTAAATTTCTTTCCCAAGCTTCTTTCTTTGTTGTCGGAATTACAACCTCTATTGGTACTACTGCTTCTACTCCATATGTTAAGCAATAAGGAGACATTCCAGTTGCCTCTCTTCTAGTTGTATTGTATGCCCAGACTGCACTAGGTACTTGCTCGCACCACCCTTTGAGATGTCCTTCTAATTTCTTTTTGATTGTATCTGCGATTGTTTTATTTGTTGCCTCTGCCTGTCCATTAGCTTGTGGATATAATGGAGTTGATTTTCCACATTTTATCCTAAAAGCACTTAGTAACATCTCTATATTCTGCCCTTCAAATTGCTTTCCATTATCAGATACTAACTATGCTGGAACTCCGTATCTGCAAATGATGTTCTCAAATATGAACGTAAAAACATCTTTATCACGAATGTGCTGTACTTCTTTTACTTCTGCGAGCTTCGTGAAATAATCTGTTGCGACTATCAAATATCGCCTTTGTAGGATCCAGGAAGAAATGGTCCAACAATATCCAACCCCCATTTCCCAAAAGGCCAGCAGCTTGTTGAAGAAGTTAATGTTGCCCCTGGTGCATGAATTCTTTTACCATGTCGTTGACATTCCTTGCATCTTCGTACGAACAATTTTGCGTCTGTATGCATATATGGCCAGTAATATCCTTGTATCTTTGCTCTGTACGCTAGAGATCTTCCCCCACTATGATTGCCATCTTCTCCTCCATGTAACATCTTCAATATTTTTTCTCCTTCTTCACGAGTTAAGCACCTGAGAGGTGGTCCATTGAAAGATTTTCTGTATAAAATTCCTTCTCATGACTCATAGTTTGTTGCACGACTCTTTAATTTATGTGCTTCTAGTCTGTTCCTGGATATTTCTCCTGTTGCGATATATGCATGAATTTCTTTTCTCCAATCTGCGATGTTGCTTGATAACTCTCTTTCTACTTCCATCGCAACAACTTCCTCAATTTCTTTTTCTTTGTCCACTGACGGTTGTTGAATTGTCTGGATTTGTATATTTCTTGTATTTGGATTTGTCATCATGCTTGGAATGAATGCAAATGCATCTGCGAGACGGTTATATTTTCTTGATATATGTCTCCATTTCAATTTTGGTATCTTCGCAGATAATTCATCAACGAGTTTCTTGTATTTCTTCAAAGAAGATTCATTTGTGGTATATTCCCCTTTAATTTGACAAATCACCAGCTGCGAATCACTTGTTATCCTTATATTTTCGAGCTTCTTTTCTGCTGCGATCTTTAATGCATGCACTACAGCTTCGTATTCTGTTTCATTGTTCGTGGAATAAAATTCTAATCTGAATGAGAATGCCGTTCTTTCTCCTTCTGGTGAAATCAACACAACTCCAATTCCATTCCCCTCGCTATTGGATGATCCATCTACTAAAATTTCCCATATATTTGGTTCTGTTAACAAGTCTTTTGGATTCCCAAATTCTTCTTCAACATACATCATTTCTTCTACTGCTTCATCTTCTTCCAACGAAAATTCTGCCAAAAAATCTGCAACGACTTGTGATTTTTGCGAAGATAATACTTCGTATTTTATTTTGTAATGGTTTACTTGTGCATTCCACCTTTCTATTCTTCCTGACCTTTTTGTATTCTTTATGATTGACTCAATTGGGACTTTAGTTACCACTTTTATCACATGTGCTTGAAAGTATATTCGTAACTTGAATGATGCATAAACCAGGGCTAAGATTAACTTCTCCATTTTAGAATAATTCTTCTCTGCTGCATTAAAGGTTTTACTAATGTAGTAAATGGGCCTTTCTACTCATGCGTTTGCTCGCAACAGAACTGCACTTAGAGCGTATGGAGTTGTTGGGAGGTATACCAATAATTCTTCGTCTTTCTCTGGTTTCTGTAGTATAGATGTATTTGCGAGGTATTCTTTGATTCCTTGAAAAGCTTTTTCACATTCATCAGTCCACTTGAATTTTGCTCCCTTTTTAAGTATGTTGAAAAAATGCTTGCACTTATCTGACATTCGCGAAATAAATCTTCCAAGTGAAGCCAAGAGTCCATTTAGCTTTTGTACTTCTTTTACCGTTGCAGGTGTTGGCATGTCACGAATTGCTTGGACCTTTTATGGATCAACTTGTATTCCCTCCTTTGATACTATGTATCCCAAGAACTTTCCAGACGCAACCCCAATTATACATTTTTCAGGATTTAATTTGATGTTGAACTTTCTCATTTGCTCAAATATTTCCTTCAAATCGCGCACATGATCTTTAGCTTCCTTGCTTTTTATCAACATATCATCTACATATACCTCCAAAGTTTTATGTATCCACTTTGCGAACACTTTTTCAACCATACGTTGATATGTAGCACCCGCATTTCGCAAACCAAATGTCATCTTCACATAACAATACAAACCCCTTGGAGCAAAAAAGGCAGTGTGTTCTTGATCTTCTTCTGCGAGTGATATTTGATTATACCCTTTATATCCATCAAGTGAAGTGATTCTATCATGACCTGCAGCTGATTCCACCATTTGTGGTATATCTGGTAATGGAAAACTGTCTTTGGGACATGCCTTGTTTAGATCAGTGAAATCTATGCAAATTCTTATTCCTTTATTATTTTTTGGAACAATGACCATATTCGCAATCCATTCTGGATATTTTGCTTCCCTTATGATCCCTGCATCCAATATTTTTTGTAATTCTTCTTCTATCTGTACATGATAATTTTTTGATATCTTCCTTATTCTTTGTTTGAATGGTCTTACATTTTTATCTATGTTCAATCTATGACACGCCAATGATGGATCAATTCCTGGTATCTCATCTACACTTCCTGTGAAGATATCTTTATATTCTCGCAAAAGATCAATAGTTCTTTTTTATTCTTCTCCATCCATCTTAGTTCCAATTCGCAAGAATAAAGGCTCCTCTTTACTTCCAATATTTATTTCTTTAGTTGGTTCAGCTGCAACATAGCTTGGACTTTGCTCCCCCATAGGTGTTGGTTCTTTGATTATTTTTGCTGGCTCCCCTTCTTTTTCTGGAATCTCATTTGGTATACCTCTCCCTTCCTTTGCTCTTATTGTATACACTCGGAATTCTTCTTCCTTTTTTGTTTCCTTCGAAAGTTTCCTACGAAGCTGTTTCTTTCTTGCTCTTCCTCCACATTGCGTTACTTCAATTTGATTACAAAATTTTGCACTATCAAGATCTCCTTTTATTTCTTGTATTCCATTTGGTGTAGGAAATTTGATTTTCTGATGTAATGTTGAAGCAACAGCTTTGATCGCGTGAATCCACGGCCTTCCTATCAGCATGTTATATGGAGATTCCATATCTATCACACACAAGATTACATGTGTCTCGATTTCTCCTAGTAATACACGATTTCCCCTTTAGATTTTGTTGTAGATTTTCCTAATCCATGAATAAGACATTTTGAATTTGTGATTTCTTCATCTTTAATTCCCATCCCCTTAAGTGCATGATAGAATATGATATTAACAGAACTCCCTGTATCAACCAAAATTCGGTTTAATTTCCATTTTTCTACAACTTTCTTATCTTCTAGCATGATCGGACATGTGATCACCAATGTTGAAGTATGGTTTAAGTCTTCATTTGGAATTTCTGCTACTGAAAATGTGATTTTCTGCTTTTCTCATTCTTCTAAAGTTGTTATCTTTTCTTCCTCCATGATCTTTATTCCTCTACAATCTCGCTTGTATATTTTTCCCTTCATATTACTATGAAATTCATCAATCATTGTCTTTGTGATCATATTACATTCTTCTTTTTTGAAATCTCCATCTACTGACTTCATTTGATCTTCAAATTTTCCACAATTCCTTCAAATTTTGGCTACCACAATTCTTAAGTCCATGTTTCTAGCGCCAATTATGTAGTTGCCGAATAACCTACAACTACACCCTCAATAGAATTAGTAAAAACTCAAGAAGTTCTTGATGGTGAATGATAACTTTCTTATTAATTCTCTTAGTTGATTACATAGAATTATCAAAATGGAATTAGAATAGTTACAACTTTTTCTATTCTCTTTCCTAAGATAATTTCTTACACTCACCAAAAGAACCTCTCCAATTTTACATTTGAACTCCTATTTATAGTAAAACTTATGCAGCTGTATATGAATTGCGAAGTATCACAATTCATCCTCGCAAAACTTCATTTTATAACTCTCTCCTCCTTTATTTACTACGATACTCGTGAACCATTATCTTTCGATATTCAGTACCTACAGCGGAAGAAAAGTAAAATTGCAGAGAAGAAAGAAGAAAGAGAACGTAAAAAAGAAAAAGAGGAAAGTGAAGGTGAAGGTGAAGGTGGTATTTATAGGAGAGGAAGTTTCTCGAGAAAGTAAATGTAATTAATGTAGTGAAAGGACGTGAATGGTCAGATTATGGCGGTTCAGATTGACGTGTCGAAAATATATATGGATAACAAAATTACGTGGAAACAGCTGGTGAAATGTTTAGAGACATGTTAGAACAAAAATTAAAGTAAAATGATGGGTAATTGTGGCAACTTATTCTCACGATCTTCTCTTCTTCGCAGAAAAGACATGAGAAGAGGCAAGATGTAGTACCAGAATATCACCACATCGATATTCTCGCAGTAAGAACGACGCTTTCACGAGAAAGTATAATATTCCTACAATATTAATGACATCTTTCACGAGAATTCTCCAGCGACATTTGGCGAGCGTCATGGGGAAACATCATAATAGTTGACGATTAAAGAGGCATGATAGAAGAATGATGTTTCACGAGGATTATGAAAGATGGCAAAAATTAACATTATAACTACCGCGATGAGATCGCAGAATAGATCCGAAAGAAGGGGAAAACTTAGATGTCCTCCACTATATAATTTCCTATATAAAGAGATCAAGTAAGTCCGGAAGAGGATGATGTATTTTTTAGAGTGGAGAGAATTGTGAGGAGAGATAAACTCTAGAAAGAAAGTTGTATTTCTGAGTTTGAATATTTTCTGTAAACATTTCTGAGATCTAAATAGTAAAGTGTCGTTTAATTCTTCAAATCTTCAACTAGTTTCTCATAATATTCTATAGAATCCTAATAGGGGTGTAGTGTGGGAAATCCTGCTACTACAATTGGGGATGTTCTTCATTACATATCTTATGAACGACCAATATGTGTGAATTAGTAGAACTATTCACATGAGGCCTGACTTATGTATTGGTATGACTTTTATTAGAGAAATCAATCTTAAGTAATCACCTGGGGTATGATCGGATTGTGTATGCCTGAACTTATAACTAGGAAGAGGGGAACTGATCCTAGTAAGAGGTGAAGTGCATCACATGGGGAATTGATCCTTGTATGAGGTGCAACAAGGTTTATGGAAGATAGGGGAACCGATCCTATGAACATGTGCAGTGCATACAAGTTAGATAACGAATATATGTGGGGAACCAATCTTAGTACCTAGTCATCCGTATCTTTGGTAAGCTAGTGTAACTATGCACAATACTCACATGGAGGTAGAACCGAAACTTGTTTTGGTAGAAACGTAAACCCATGAGTTGTGATTAAGTGGAACTTGATCAATCACGTAGTTCTTGAAAGTCAAATGAACCAATTCTAAACTTGATTGGAAGTGTGGTAAATCGGTTTCAAGTGAGCAAGCATGGAAAAGACTTGCAAGACTAAGATGTTGTCACTCTTTGAACACGGTGCATTAATGCTTATTTTATATTGTTCAAAGGTATTCCTTAACGGCTAAGAAGGAAGTAAATCCCAAGATCGAATTTAAATAAGTTAAGAATCTTTTTAATTAAAGGTTTTTAATTATATATGAAAAATAAGAATTAGTAATGTGCATTTGCTAATTAAAGATTTTCCAAGGAAATTTCGATCATTATTTTTGGACAGTGCATTCACAGGAATTATGAAAACCGAATTTGGTGGAGTAATAAATAATATCTTGAGAATATTTTTGGTTTTGGAAATTCCTTGGTGTCCAAACTTCATTGTCTATAAATACTTTAAGTTTGCATTTCTAGAAAACTAATCCTGCGTAACCTAGACTTACTCTTTTGTCTTTGTTACTGGTGAAGCCGCCTATCAGAGAGGATAGTAATCTAATTAGGTGAAATCTCTTACGGCCGCTCAATTTAAAGTCTTCTCTGGGATTGAGAAGCTCTAGCGCGACCCGTTGGTGGGAAACTAGATATTGCAGTTTATCTTTAGTTTTCGTATTGATTTGATTGAGTAACTATGGTTGAATCTTGATTGCACCTAGTTGGTTTATGCTTGAGAATATTCTCTTCTGATATGAGATTCACTCAAACTAGTTCAAGGTTTCGACAGGGATCTTTAGTCTGTTGTTAGATCTAAAGATGATCTTGTGATAATCCATTGTTAACAGACTCCGCTCTGTGTGTGATTGATCACAAGAGATTCAAGTGATTGTGTGAAGGTGTTTATTGAAGATCTAAGAAGATTTGAAGACAAAGAAGATATTGAAGATTTCTTACTTGGTGTTTTTATAATCTTTGGTGTGCACAATACTTGTTTAGGAAAAAGATGATCCAATTAATAATTGATTTATCCTTGTGGTATATTGGATTGATTAATTGAGGAAGATAGGCATCAACACATATCACTTGATTGAAGAGTGTTGTTGGCTTAATCTTAGTGATTACCTTTGGGTGATTAAACGTAAGATAGATCTTGGAACCTGGGAAAGGAATTTATGTTAAGATAAACAAGATAACCTTTGCGCAACTCATATCACTTGGTTGAAGAGAGTTGATACCAAACAGATTTGTTGTTCTTTTACTGTTTGGAATACGAACCTACGTGACTTGTTTACAGGTTGGAGGCGTGGGAATACATAAGGAAATACGTGAACTATAGGTTTAGTTGCTTTGTCTCATCTATACGAAGTTTTCTTATTTTGTATAGCGACTTAATCCCGAGAGTATTCAATTCTGGACTAGGTCCCGGGGTTTTTCTGCATTTGCGATTTCCTCGTTAACAAAATCTTGTTGTGTCATTTACTTTATATTTCTGCATTATAATTGTTTTATTATAATTAAAGTAAATTGCACAAATGTTAATTCCTATTTATTTGATACGTGAATCCTATTGAGTTTGGTTAAGTCTGAACCTTTGTATCAAGTAAACACACTTTGTTGTTATATTGTCTCGATCTCGTATCCATATACGATCACACAAAGTGTGAACCGATTTGTTGTATTGTCTCGACTCTGTCTATATACAATCACTTTCGAGGAAAGGACTTATAGGAAGGAAAAGTTATAGCTTGAGGTATATTTGGGGTACCCTCACCTTTTCAATTGGTATCAGAGCAGGCAAACACGAAAATATCTAACAATCTGTGTTTGGTGCGATCCATCCTATAAGAATTGAATCTAATGAATGATTCAGTTAATGTAAAGCAAGACATCAAGATTTTTGAATTAATACTTGATGATGGGATCTACGATTCAATATCTGAAGAAATCATCTCTAGAGATTCTACGAGACAAGTTAATCTTGTTAATAATGTAGAAACCGATGACGACTGGAAAATATGTCTACAAGAAAGGTTATATGAAATTTCCGATGATGATGACTCAGATTTTGAACAAGAAGTAGAAGAGGATATCTCAGAACTGCTAGAACCTTTGAAAATGAAAAAGTGAGAACTTCGCATTTTATTGGTTGTGTGACTCCTCTTTGTCGTGAGAACAAGAAACTGAAGAAGGTCTTTCAAGGATATTATACTGGTTGCCGCATTGGTGATTCTCTTCTTAAAGATTGTACAGACGAGTTAAATTCTAAGAAATTAGAATGTGAAATTCTTCAAATAGATCTCTTTTTGTCGAAAAAGAAACTTGTTGAATCTGAAGCAAGGGTTAATTCTCAACCAAAGAGTTTTTAAGAGAAAGAAGGTGTATATCTCTCACGAGAAAAACATCTTAAGGATGATCTAGCTGGTGCTCTTGATAAAATCAAGACATTAGATCTGTACTCATATTTTCCGTGAAGGCAATTCGGTAGATGACCTATTAGAAAAACATGGCGCTATGGTTGAATCTCGCTGGTGGACGAATCCTCCAGATTTCACAAGAATGATGATTGGAATAGATAATTTTCCAATGCCTTTATACCGTTTTCGGAATATGTAATTTTGTTGCTCGGGGTATTATTTTCTC
The DNA here is from genome assembly GCA_023529315.1 of Papaver bracteatum. Lineage (NCBI taxonomy): Eukaryota > Viridiplantae > Streptophyta > Magnoliopsida > Ranunculales > Papaveraceae > Papaver > Papaver bracteatum. The sequence goes on from JAJJWX010004852.1 coordinate 199,774, forward strand.
TTTTTCTTGCTTTTCTTTCTCTTTGTTGTCTGTTTGGAGGTAAGGCTTAGCCCCCCTCTTTCTTTTTTCTTGATTAATAAATTCCTTTTTTTGGAAAGAAAAAAAAATCAAGACATTGGAAGAAGAAATTTTGGACCTAAAAAGTTCAATGACATCTCAAACAATTTAACCTCAATGTTAGAAGCAAGTAGAAATCACCGTGATACACGAGGATTGGGCTATAAGGGAATAGATTCTTTAAATATTAACAAAGAGGTAAAATTTGTTAAAGATACTAATTCTTCTCAACCAGAGGCTTCTAATGTTGTCAAAAATGATACTATTTCTTGTAAATAAATAAATCCAGTTAAGCCTAAGAATTGTGTTCAACCAACAACAATCAACAAGAGCACTTCTGCTAATGTCAAGAAAGCAACAACATTGAACAAGGATAAGAAGAAGAAGAAAACTCGTCAATCTCCAATGCAAGAGGATCCACAAAAAGGTAACACTAAAACTCATACTTCGTATATTTATATTAAGCATTGTTATTATTGTGGTAATAAAGGACACTTGCAATGGGGATGCAAAGTTCGTAAGATGCAAGATGCACTTTCTATTGTATCAAACGAATTGGCTAAGTTTTCTCCTCATAAGAACTCAGATCGGTATTGTCCAAAGTTTAGGAAAAAGAATTATTATAATGATAGTTCAAATTTTGCATATCACTCGACAAAGTCATTTCATGAAATACCCAATTATAGAAAGAGAGATGACTTTTTAAATGCAAAAACAAGATCTGATGTTCCAAATTGGAGAAAAGGTGTTTCGCAAAATATTCAAAAGGACACTGATCCTAGTGGTATGAAGGAAAAAGCTTCTCCTGCGAAAACCAACTCGAAATGGGTCCCTAAGTCCTCCATAGCCAAGAAGGGACCAAAAGTTAGTCACAAGAATGATTCTCAGTGGTTAATTATTGGTGACAATAATTACAAGAGTCTTCTTGAAAGACTAAAGAAAGACACCATGTCTGAAATCTCTTGTACTAGTAAAGGTTGTGATAATGACACTCTTCATCACAATTCAAAGAAGAAAAACAAGAGATGGAATAAGAGAAAACAAACCAAGCAAGAGGTCAATAATGATGATTCGGTCTTAGTCACTCATGACGAACAAGATAAGACTGAACTTAACACAACCTAGTTGTGTTAGAATGTGCATGCTCAACTTGTTGCTCAATTTTGAAAGGTGAGGAAGTACATGAAGCTGAGCACATGATCTCTCGATTATTATATGACTAATTAACATCTTTAGGATATTTCTTTTCTTCTATACTCATACTTTCTCTATCTATATTTGGGTTTTGAAAGAAACGGTAATTGTGAGTTTATGATGTTGATATCTTCTGATCATATATGTGTAGCTCGGTTAAAACGATCCAAAAATCACTGAATTCGGACATCATATGCAAAAGTTATGTCAAAAATAGTTTAGTGTTGTGATTCGTCACAAGTAACACTTTGGGGGAACCGATCCTATGGAGAGGTCCCTATACGAAGAAGTGTAAAACTATTTTGCCCATAACTTCTTCATCCGAACTCGGAATAACCTCATTATTTTTGCGTTGTTTTTGAAATTCAATTACCTACAAGATAAAGGTAATTGAAATACTTGATTCTTTGTTGAAAATTTATGGTGTATTGCATTTGTGTTTATGGGATGTTTGATTACGGTTTTCATGACCTTGATATTCGATCTCATAATATGTTGTGAACCCTTATGGTTTGGGTGACTTTTTGATTTAGTGGGATTAAGTTCTAGCCTAATTTGGTAGGATTTATCAAAGGATCATGAGGGATTCCTGTAGAAACAATATGTGAAAAAGTCACAATATGTTGAATCGGTTTTGGTTTAGCATAAAAGCATGTGTTTCGACGGTTTTTAACTTTTGTTTGCAATTGTTAAAACTGATTTTCAACCTTTCTCTGGTAAAGGTTGGTTGTTGTTATTCTTTTATGTTTGGCATGAGAATGACAACATGATGGTATTTCGATATCAATTCTCACGGAAGAAGAGAGCGATGGAATCATATTTGGAGAAGTTGGATGCGAAATTGAGGTAACAATCTTGTTAGTTAATTGTTTTCCTATTTTAAGAAAAGCTTATATTTATTTGATATATATATATATTGTTTTTTCTTAAAAGAAATTATTGGTACAATTGATATGTTTATTCCATTATGAATGTATGGATGTGTGTGTTATTCAATTGTCTTCGGTTAAGTAAAACTTTTGTTTTCTTGCTTTGTTGTGTGATATCAATAGTTTAGGCTTACAAAATTTGGTGCCATTGCGGTGCTTTAATGTCTATGTTAATTCAATTGCTTCCAGTTAGGTAAAACAATTATTACTTTGCTTTATTGTGTAGTATGAATTGTTTAAGCTTACAAAATTTAGATGCAATAGTAAGACTGTGGTTTATATATGTTGTTTGCATTGTATCCGGTTGAGGTGAATAATTATGCAAGTTGATTTATTGGTTTGTATGAATTATTTATGGCTTAACGAATGAATATGTTGACGGGATGAGTTGTTTAGTCCAATTGGATTCCGGATAAGCTAAGCTAAGTTAATTGTGATCTTAGTTAGACTTATCAAAGTGGAGGTTTCGGTTATTCAAGTCTAGCTGAAAGCCTAAACAAGGAAATGCTAGTTAACTAACCTAGTATTTGGCTTGTAATCTAAAGGTCTAAGTTATATGGATAATTAGAACCTGATGAGAAAAATGAAGTTTATCTTTATTTTGGTCTTATCGAATGAAGCGGTTGTATTTATACAATCGGTTTATCAAAGGGACTAAGTTGCTTAGTTGTTTTTTGGTTTGCTAAACTAGTTGGGAAAATTGCTTTGGGAAATTATTTCCATGATAACATATCAAAACATAATTACTTGTAGTTTCGGTTTTGATATTGGTTATCAAAAATGGTGTGTAAAACCCTCGTGCTTGACTCAACAGGTTGCAAGTCTATTTTTGATATTTGTAAGATCCTTTTCATGTTGTCCATTATTTGTTCTTTGCTTTGTCATTTTTGTGACAAAAAGGGGGAGAAATATATGGAGTAAACAAGTGATGCTGGTATCAATTTATGATTGATTGGTGTCACTAGGGAAGAGGACGATGTAGTTGCAGAATATCCTATAACTACACCCTCAGTAGAATTTGTAAAACTTAAAGAAGTTCTTGATGAAGAATGACAAATTTCTTATTAATGCTCTCAATTGATTACAAAGAAGTATCTCAATGGAACTAGAATAGTTAAAACTTTTTTTATTCTCTTTCCTAAGATATTTTCTAACACTCACTAAAATAACCTCCTAAATTTTACATTTGAACTACTATTTATAGGGAAATATATACAACTGTATATAAGTTGCGAAGTATCGCAACTTATATTCGTAAATCTATTTCATGTCCGCAAACCCTTCACACTTCTTCCGTGTTTCTTCTACTATCGTATTATCTTGTGACACTTTCCTCTTATACTTGTTACGATATTCGTAAACCAATACCTTGTGATATTCGGTACCTACATCTTGCCTCTTCTCATGTCAGTTCTACGAAGAAGAAATGTCATGAGAATCATTATTCTTGTAAATTTAATATAGTTATCATCACCTATTAGATTTGCAACACGTATTTTCTATTTCATTAAATTTTTGACACGTTTTTTCGTAACCGTTCTTCTCAACCGCTCACGTCTAATCGCATTGATGAGTTTCTATCTTCGTCAAACTCTCTCTTCTTTATAAATTTTATCTTTAGTTCTTCTTTTTATTATTTTTTTTATCATGTTCATCTTCCTCATCACTTCTGCTTCTGCAATTTATTCATTTTTCTGCTACTACTATTTCTCACCTCTTTTACTTCTTTTCTTCTCTGTTTTCTATCCTTCATCTAATGGCTCCAAAGAAGAAATTTGTAGAACAACTTAATGAAGAGTTTGTTGATAGAGACCTCGTTCTTTCTGAAATTGATGGTCATAACAATAAATCCTCTCTCTGTATGGAACTCTTTACTGATCTCCACCGGGGTGATCGGAAAATCTTAGTTTCACGAGGCCAAATCCTCGAAGGTCTTCCTCTTCCTCTTTATGATGTCAATCTTCCTCTAAAGAAGAAATTTGTAGTACGTACTTGCCTCTATTCTTTCGTGAAGTTCTTGAATGTTGCGAAGTAAATAAGAAGTATCAACCATTGAAGTATAAGAAGTATGAAGTATCCTTGAAGAAGTATAAGAAGTACTTAATCCTCGAAATATATAAGAAGTATCCATCCTTGACTGTGAATAAGATGTATTGCGAAATTATTATTCCATATTCTCTGCCTCATGCTGTGCTGTAATGCAAATAAGAATTTAGATTAGTATTCAACATTTCTTTTATCAAAATTTCTTATTTTTTATTTATATGCTACTTCAAAATCTTTTTGTTTGTTTTGATTTCCTTTGTATGATTTATTTCATCTCATTTGATAAATATCTTTCATGGAAATGATCCTAATAGGTACCCCCTTATATGACGCACTGTGGTTCTTTGCCTCTTGAGAATGTTGCTTCGCGAGTGTACACCATAAAGGTTTGCCCGCTACTACTCTCCATGTTGAATATCATATCATTTGAAACAAAGCAAATTTTTCAAGTAAATACATAAATTGATTTGTGTGAGATTTTTCTCGGTTTCTTTTGTAATTGTGAAATCTTGAAATCTTTGTAATTGTGCGATTGAATCGTTTTTTGTTTTTTTTTACTCGTAGAAATAGTATTGTTGCACAAATATGACAAGCCTTTATGTTCTTGCGAACAAGAAGCCTCATGACATTTGCGTCTTATAGCACGTATCAGCTCCCTAATGGAGGGTGCTGCCCTTTATCTTCCCCTTGGTTGCCCCTTCAAGGAAGCGTACATCGACCATACAAGGTTAGCTCTTCCCATCCGGTTTTGCAAACAACCATCTTTTGTTCGCAACCTCTTATCCTTTTTGCCTATAGGGCTTATAGTTACGAGGTTGCACCCTATGGGGTATCTTTGGTCCAAGTGCATCATTTGCCAAGACTTGTCAAGAATGGAAGATGTGCTTCAAGCCCATCCGGAACTCTTGACTCAACCGTGTACCTCGGCGCCTTGATCGTTTTCTGCACTTCTTGAGAAAGAAAGTATGCCTTAGTCGCCCAACCTAAGTCTTGTTACATCGCAAAATTAGGTTGAGAATCCAAGGTGTCTAACCCAGATAGGTACCCCGCTTTTGGGTTATGTACCCCGTAATGTCCATGTACTCAGGTTCCTTGGTGGTGTTCCGGTCTCCCTGAGCCATGCTTATAGGTACCCCCTTAAATGACGTACTTTAGGACTTTGCCTCTTACGAAATGTTGCTTCACGAACTAGGGTGTACGCCACAAAGGTTTGCCTGTGTAAGATTTCTGCGGCTTTCTTTCTTTTTTGAAAGCTAATCACAGTTTGCGGTCTTTTGTTCGCAAATAAATGTTCACGTCTTTCTTTAATGAAAGGTGATCGCAATAAAAAATTTGTATTCGTAAAAATTCCTCACAAATATTTCATGTTGCGAAATATGTCATTTCATTTTCTTGTTTTTCAAAATACATTTTGTTATATGTTGTGAAGAAATATACTGATTACCTTTTTATTTCATTACCTTTTTTCTTCATTTTCTTTTCTTCGCAAATCATAATCCTTTTCTATCGTCGTAAACTTCTTGTAACCTTATTCCTTCATGTCTTAATCCTCAGCCATTAAATTTTCACTTCTTTTCGCAGCCTTTGCTCTTTTTCTCCAACTTTCCTTTTCAACAGTTTTTCCTTCGCAAACTTCTACTTCAGTATCGTAACATTTCTTCCCTTCTTCCCAATCACCCTTGATAACTCCAATACCTTTAGGATGAGAAAATTTTATGCATTGATGAAAAGTTGAAGCTACGCCTAAAATCCCGTGAAGCCAAGGTCTCCCTATCAAAGCATTGTACGGTGATTCGACATCAACAACGCAAAATAAAATTTTAGTTCGCATTCCACTTAATGGGATTCGCATGCTTACTTCTCCTTTATGTTTATTGGCAGTTCCATTAAAGCCATAAATCCTGTAAGTAGAAGGTATTAGATCTGCGTCTTTTCCCCCCATAATTTTGTAAGCAGGATAGAAGAGAATATTGACAGAACTTCTCGTATCAATTAAGATTCTATTAAGACCAAATGATTCTTCGTCTGTATCATCCTCGCTTTCTTCCATATTCAGACAAATTTCCAATCTCACTACCAATGGATTATCATGTATTTCACAACCTTCTGGAATTTCTGTGGCTTCAAAAGAGATTTCACGCTTCTGATAATCTTCAAGTCGTGTAATTTTTGCGATGTTCATTATTTCTCTCCCTTCACCATCTCTCGCATATACCCTACTCAACACATTATCATGAAAATCTTATATGGTTTTATATGAGTGAACTATAGAATTGCAGAAAACATTTCTTGCTTTTGGTCCCACTTCTATGTGTAAGATTTCCTTTCCCTTTTCTTGTGTTGTATTCACCATGCGAGTTATCACTGGGGCTTGTGGTAATTGTTGCGACTGTGTTTGCTTGAGTAAAAAGTGATCCAGTTTGCCTTGATCAATCATTCGCAAGATAATCCTTTTGATATTATAGCAACTATTTGTAGAGTGTCCATGAAAATGATGGTACAAGCAAAATTCATGACTTCTTGGACCCATTGGTGGTTCCTTTCCCATATTCCATGGAGTTGGTATATGCTCCATCAAGATAATTGCCTGCCATATCTTTTCTACACTTGCATTCAAAGGTGGCATCTTTATTTCTTCTCTTATCATTCTTTGACCTCCTTGACCATTGTTATAATTTTGTCTTTGATTCCCTTGTCCAAAATAATTCTGCTTTTGTCCCCCATAATTTTATTGCTACTGATCTAATCTTGGAATCTGGTTATTCCCTCCTCGGCTATAGAAATTCCTTTCTCTATCATACTCTTCTTGATCTTTGCTACCCATTGCTACTATTTTTGGCTGGCTATTGTTGATTTTCTTCTCTTCTGATATCTGCGAAGATGTTTGTGAGGATGTCTGCGAAGTACCTGCTATGACATTGATTATTTTAGGAAGTAAGTTTTCTCATGTATCTTGATTGTTGGTGTTTGTCACTGGATATGATTCCATATTGTTTTGCTTTTCCTCTAATGTAATGTACTCCTCTTGTAATTCTCACAACTCTGTCATCATAATGGAATTCTTTCTTCTGAAGATTTGAACATATAATTGTTTAGTTGCGAACATTGCATTTACGAAAGACAAAATCAGGTATCTCTCATCCACACGCCCTTCCATATCACTGCACATAGTTTTCCATCTTCTTACCAAATGCTTCAAACTTTCACCAATTCTTTGTTTTAAACCAAACACATCTTCAATACCAAGTCGTGAGGAATGATTCGTGATATACGATCCTAAGAAAATTTCTTGTAGATGATTAAATGATGTAATAGTGTTCTTGGGAAGTCCTTCGAACCATTTTAGAGCTTCTCATGTTAAGCTTGATGCGAAGTACTTGCATAATACATCATCGTGATTCTCCCACTGTAACATGCATCTTATGTACGCTTTAATGTGTTGAATAGCACATGAAGTCCCGTCAAAGATACTGGTTAATGTGGGTAGATTGCATTTTAGTGGAATCCCTCCCAATTGCACTTCTCTAGAAAAAGGAGTCCTCGCAGCTTCTTCTATTGCTTCATCTAATTGCCTTCTATCTCCTCCTCTTCTATTGCTTAGCATCCCTCTCATTTCTGCTAATTCTCGAAAGATCCGTTCATTTGCCTCAGAATTTTCATCCATTGGCCTCTTCAATGCATCCTCTCTTCTTCTACGTTCTTGCATCTCTTCTCTTGCGATCCTTCGCATTCTACCATATTCTTCATTAATGTTTTCATTTGCACAATTTTGCAAATATCTTCTTTCCAAATTGTCACAATTGTTTTGTTGCAGAGCATTTTGAAATTCTTGTTCTTCCATTTCTGTTCTCCTCATCCTTCTCATATGAATATCAAGAATTTCTTTTTCTTCATTTCTCCTCCTTCTGCGATTTATCTCTTCTTGACTTGCCTGAATTCTGACTCGAAGATTTGGTTCATTCCTTGTTACTTCTGTTCGTTTATTTCCAACTCTCCTCTGGATTCTACCATATTCAAGATTTTGATTGTTGCGAGTCTGTTCACGTCTTCTTATACCATCCTCGTAATTGTTTTGATGCACTGCTTGTTGCCTTTCAATTTCTTCTATAAGTTGCTGCCTTTCCTCTCGATTTTCTCCGCCATTCTGATTATTTTCCCTTGGAAATGGTTATGTTCGTAAATTCTCCACGTTTTGTTTGTGGTTTGGTATTAGAATGAAGCGGTTCTCTTGATTTCTTTTAACCTGATTCTGTACTTGTTCTTGTATAGCACTTTCACTATTGATTGTTGGCGAATTTTTTTCTTCTCTTTCTGGTCTAACACTTGATCTCACAACACTTTGAGATTTCCTCCTTTGTAACATCTCATTTTCCCTCCTCAATTCTTGATTTTGTCTTGTTAGATTTGTGCGTTCTTCAGCTTCAAACCTCCGTTCTTCCTGAATTTTTTGTCTTAATATTTCTAATGCCTCCGTTTCTCTTTCATGAATTTCTCCTCCCATTAATCTCCCATTTTCTCTGATTTACGGTTCTCCATATGCTTCTGCTGGTATATCAGTTCTCCAAGTATGTATACTCACTCGATCATGATCTACTATTTGTTGTGTTTGATTTCTTCGATTGTTCCTTATCTTACTAGGCTCTCCTGTTACGTTTGCTTTTCCACCTGCGAGTCTTGCACTCCTTCTTACTGCAGTCAATGGTTCTGATGTATTTCTTCCTCTAGCCATTTATTTGATGTAAAACTCTTTATTCCTCCCTGTTTCTAGCGCCAAAAATGTAGTTGCAGAATATTCTACAACTACACCCTCAGTAGAATTTGTAAAACTTAAAGAAGTTCTTGATAAAGAATGAAAAATTTCTTATTAATGCTCTCAATTGATTACAAAGAAGTATCTCAATGGAACTAGAATAGTTATAACTTTTTCTATTCTCTTTCCTAAGATATTTTCTAACACTCACTAAAAGAACCTCCTAAATTTTACATTTGAACTACTATTTATAGGGAAATATATACAACTGTATATAAGTTGCGAAGTATCGCAACTTCTATTCGTAAATCTATTTCATGTTCGCAAACCCTTCACACTTCTTCCGTGTTTCTTCTACTATCGTATTATCTTGTGACACTTTCCTCTTATACTTGTTACGATATTCGTAAACCAATACCTTGTGATATTCGGTACCTACAGACGATGTTGCTTGAATGTTTATCTAACGAATGAGGAAAAGCATAGACTAAGCGGGAGAACATATCACATGAATGGGATAACAAAGATGTGAAGATTGAATATCTACCTAGCTCACCTTTAGGGGGAGTATAAGCTTCGTTATTATAGTGCAGCTACTGCATTTTGAGGATTGAATGAATGCAGGTTATGTGCTTTGGATTCTGGAATCAAGCGTATGTGTAATGAATTATTGTAATTTGTTTATCCATATGATTGTAAGAGTTTTGTCACTAAAATTGACAAAGGGGAGATTGTTAGAGCATTGCTCGGTTGAACCCACCAAGCGTTGGTATGTCAAGTTTGTTTATCATATTTTAGTGAAACAAAACTCATTTAAGAGTCGCTTGATTTAAATGTACTAGAGTCAACTTCGTATAGGTTAGCTTGAAAGTATTAGGATGAGATGTAGAAATCGATGCCTATGCACGGGTCGAGTGTCGGTCTATTCTTTGTCCATAATTATTATGGTGCAAGGTCCATGTTCTCATCCGTTTGTGAATGTTTATCACATAGGGTCTGGCAGAGATAATTTCTTACTAATTCGTTAGTAAGAGGGCCAACTCTGTGAAGAAGAAAAAGAGAGATAGATTGAAGTCGCCACCTGACTAAGGGGAGTCAGGACCCTTTTTAACTAGTTTGAATTCTTTCAGGAAGACAAAACCAGTTATGACTTACATATTTATGGTCTGCAATCAGAAAGTCTGGGTAAGGATATTCTAGTACGGGATGGGAAGGTGTTAGGCACTCATCAGCCGCCCAATCGTAAGATTGGCCTCTACTTCATGATTAATGGGGAAATGTTTATAATTTATTTTTACCAATACTTATATGTGCAGGATTTTGATATCGAAATTTATTTGAAATTGAGAAGAGATTTTCATGCTTCACCTATTTAGAATATAGAATTAATGCAAACTTTATTATTATTTATATATATTATGGGTCTAATGTGGGAGGGAATTCCTCTTTAAACCCACACTTTGATTCATCCCACTCGAAAAATTAATAATAAAACATAATTATTTTTATGTAATGTAAAGAGTAGCTGCGGTGTTACTACGAAATGGAAAACCATTCCGTTCCCGTAAGACTACATAATTACCGAAGAGATAGGCAATTAGTATACCTGAAATATGATATTGAAACTTGAAAGGATTCTTACGATGATTTCTTGCTTCTGTTAAGTATGAAGAAAGTAATTAAAGTACCATCAATTTAATGCTAATCTTTTAAGAACTTAAAGACGATACTTGATTTGATATTTCTACTTTTTTTTTTTTTTGGTTTTCTGGAAATAAACTAGAAATGTATAGGACAATAATAACTATTATGTAGGAAGAAAATTGGATTTCTCTTTGATTAAATGACCAAATACAAAGAGTTTCTCACAGGAATAATGAAAGGAGAATTAAAGGAAAAATGTGTTTTAGAAGTGGTATTTCTCTTGAAAATTAATCCTTAAAGAAGGAATGATTCTTATGAGAAAAAATGTTATGTTTTTTAGTATGCGTTCGACCCCTATTTATATAAATGGATCCCCGACAGCCTTCCTTTTTTTCTTGCGCCGAATCCGGAGTATCCTGCAAGAAGAAAGAAAAAATTGTCCTTCGCAAAGAATTTTTTTTTTCTTTTCAAAAGATATGTGGATCCCACCAAAGAAAAATGATTTCTCTTCCAACATTTTCTTACTCCCATGTGATGTGGATCCCACTTGATTTTTTTTTATTTAACTAATATTGACAAATTCTTCCATGAGACATGTATTTGAAGAATTAGTCCTACTAAATAATGTCTCGGTGATGATAAGGGGAGGATGAAAAGTGGTCGCCCCCTTAACGTCTTATGTTTTGCTCGTAACTTTTGCATACAAACTCCAAATGACTCCGTTTTTTCACCATTGACTTTGCATTTTTCTCCTCTTTAACGTGTTAGCAAGAATTCCCAGGTTTGGAAGGATAATAAAATAGGTAGGAGCCGTGCTTGTGGGCTTGACTGGGTAGAGCTTGTGGGATTGAGAGCTTGTGGGCTTGATTGGGTAGAGCTTGTGGGCTTGATTTAAAGGATATGAAAATCCTTAATTGCTCCACAAATAATTTCTCTTGTATTCGGCTTCGAAATGGGTAAGACTGATATTTCCCATAGAAGGTGCGAAATTGGGGTGTCAACAGTTGCCCCTCTTTGAGAGTAACCGTTAGAGGTTTACGAACAAAGCCATGAACACCCTTTCGCACCTGATTTTTCAAAAGTTGGTTTTGATGAGATGAAGAAGAAAGTCCTGACGTTGGCCGGATTCGCCCCGGTTGAGCTTGTCAGTTCCATCTTCCTGATATTTTTGAACCTTTGCGGTCGATTCAGTTGGATCGCCCTTTGTTCGAGTCGATTGAATGGTTGAAAAAGTTGACAAAGAAAGATACTAACATTGGACGGGTCAGCCCCAGTTGAGCTTGGCAGTTTCATTCACCACTTCTGAAAGTGCATCTTCTTGGCTTTCGTTCCACGCTTTGTCTTGTCATGGCTTGCTTTTCTTTCACGAGACGATTCTGATAAAGCATTTTTTCCAAAACTTCTTGAGGAAGTAATTACTCCTTTTTTCTTTATAAGATATGGGAGAAAGACATTTCTTTAGGTACGAAACTCTTTTCCCTTTCCTCAACATGTTAGCTAGGCGGATGGCTATCATTATTCCTGATCCTCCGACTTTTCCTACGCTGCGTAGAAGACGGAGAGTTGGGGTTTTATATGATGTGGATAATCACGTTTATGCAAGAATCCGGGAAGACCCTGTAAGCTGTTGATCGAAATTTTCTTCTTCGTTTTCCATGTTTTCTTTTTATTATTTCTCAACCAATGTTTTCTTTCACAGAATTATACTTGGGCGCGTTTTCGTGGAGGGACCACTGGCATAGTAGAATGGTGGCTGGTGTTGAGACGATGCAAAGGTGTACGTGAGCTTGTACAACAGATCGGTTAGTACGACTTTATAGAAGCTTTGGAACCGTTCCATGATGGTGAGAATGCTTTAATCGTGGCAGAGATATGGTGGGGTGATAATTCATTTCACCTACCATACTGTGAGTTAACCATCACTCCTCTGGATTTCTACATGATTACTGGCATCCGTGTGGGGGTAGGAGCTCCTATCCCGGTGGGTGTAAATGTGACAAAGGAGAATGTCCGAAACATGTTGGGACCACATTGTGGGGATATCTTCCCTAAAAATTGGTACGTCATCTTAGCAGGCTTAAAGATGAATTTCTCGGTCCCTGAGATGGATCTCGTTGCTGATGCTTCAAAATATGATGCTAAAGTTATTACGGTTACCAGAGATCTTTCCTGAATTTCGTTGCGGGTCATACCTTCCTTGACTCTTCTGGTGGCTATATCAAATCAGGCTACTTGGAAGCATTTTCTGATCTTGACTTGGTAAATTTTTACGATTGGGGAAGTTGTGCGATGGCGCGACTTTACACCTATCTGTCTCGAGAAACACGCCTTCAAACAAAAGCCTTATGTGGATTCTGGGCCATCTTGAATGTGAGTACATTTCTCCTTACTTCAGGCTGAACGATCTTGGACCCTATTTTTTAACACCCATACTTTTTCTTTGTAACAGTATTGGTGTTATGAGTATTTTCCCCTTAGTCATCCTCCTTTTGATACAAGCTTCTCCAATAGTCAAACATTTCCTCGAATGGCTAGATGGAAAGGTGCACTTCGAATCCACTCGACTGCATATACACGCCTTTGTTTGGAGGAAGCGACAGTTGAATCTGTAAGAAACCCTCATTTTTTTATTTATTATTAATATATATACCTTCATTTTGATCGCAGATTTGCTGGGACCCTTGGAAGGATTATCTGAATCGGCGTGATCAAAAAGCCATTCATGCCATGTCGTCTAGCATGCTTCGGTACTTGTTATGAGTCCCAGATTACTGTGATTGGTATCTTGGTGACAGATTTGGGAGACAAATTAGTCAACCAGATGCTACACCCCGATTTCCTCCTCCCGACGTTACATGTTTTCCTTATGCATCGTTTAGTGATATGGATGAGATTTCACGCCAATCGCAGCATTCCTATGAAGATTCAGTTGATCGTGGAATGAATTTTGAATCATATTGGAGATCGGTTTGTTTAGGTCCACCTCTTGCTATCCAAGCTTGCCGAGAGAATCTTGTAGTGGGTGATCCAGGTTTTGCCCCTCGTTCATTATTGATGGGATCTTCAAGCAATGCTCCTTCTCAACAAGTTCCATTAATAGGTTTCGGTCATCTTCTTCCAACATGGGATTTTCAAATACCTATCTTAGGGACTTCAAATGTGGTTCCAATTGAAGGTGGCCCTGTTGACCGTGAAAACATTATTGGTTTACCTCTCCCGGATGATATTCCTGAGGTACCGCTGCTACTCTGCCCTTCTTTCCTTAATGACTTAATACTTTTATTAATTCATTTCTCGTTTCAGGCTTCTAGACCTCTTCAAGAATACTTGCTCCGTTTGGTGGATAGCCGTGGGCGCCAGTTGATATCGGTGGTGAATGAGATGTACGGTATTATGTTAAGATATGATGAAATCAGTAGAGAATCCCTGGGGAGGAATGCGTATTGATACTCTCTCTCAAGAATTGTCCACGCTTCGACTTCTTTACGAGGTAGACTGCATTTTCTTTTTCTATTGTTTCTTTTTCTCTTTTTTTTTTTTTTTTTTGATACATGGAAAAGGAGCTAGTGGATCGGATGAATGACCCTAATGGGTTGGATAAACCCAACGAGTCATGGGTTTAGTTTCGGTTTTCCCGAATAGCCATTTGATGGAGCCCTAATTCTCTCCTTTATATACTTCGTCTTCTTCTTCCTCGACCATCAGTTTCTCTTTCTTCTTCTTCTTCTGATACCTTTATCTGCGCGTCTGCTTCTTTCCTCCATCTTTTCATCAGATTTTTCTTGCATGTGCTGGATCTGAACTTTGATCTTTCTTTTCTTAACCACCATCTTCAATGTTCTTCTACTTTCTGCTTGTTTGGTTTATCGCCGTAGTAATCATTTATTGGTGGAGTATGCAAGATAGAGTTTGAGCGGATGGATAAAGTGCTTCCTGAATTAGTGTTAACTGAAGTGAGATGTCTTTGGAGGAATCTCAGTATAGATCTGTATAAATTCTCTTCTTTTTGTGCTTGATGATAGTGCATCTTGAGATCCAGACTAATGTTCGACTCGGAGATGAAGATCTGATGATTTAGGGAAATATGCAATATCGTTCCATATGTAGCTTCAAAATACGTACAAAGATAAATCCAGATTTTAAAGTTGAAGTCGGATTTAGATTTAGATGTATTCTGACTAGTATGGATGATCTGCCTATGATGAAGATGTCTAGATCTAGTGTGTCACATGGGCACTTTTACCACTATCACACATTGGTTTCGATCAATGGAAAATGGTGAAGAAATTGGATCTCGATCTAGACTCAGATAAAATCACCCCCTTTCCTTATTTGTTTTTCATTTCTTCTTCTTTGGTTTGCCGTTAGATCATTTTTTGTTTCTTGTTGTTGTTCTTCTTTTTTCTTTTCTTTTGTTTGTTTCTTATTGTTGTTGTTTCTTTTTTTTTCTCGATCTGATCATGTATCCTTCAGATAAGGAAGAGTTCATGCTTTTCATTGTTGTAAACTAAGATCTTGTAATTCTTTCATTTGTGAATGAAATATTTTCTTCCTGGTGGTGCTCTTGTCCTTGGTTTGACTTGTACTGACTTTGCAGATTGATGACTCCGGTGGAGAGGCCTTAAATCAGATAACTCGTCGTTCACAAAAGCTTAAAGCATGGTTAGAACATGATTAGGCTTAAAATAATACTCAAGAAACTTTTGCCTCAGTTGCCTATTTGGTACGTGTGCAAGGCATAGTATCATCCTAAGGCTTTCATCATCAGCATTTATTTTATTTTATTTTTGAAAACAAAATAAAAAAAAAACTTAGAAATTTAATAAATGCAAAACACTGAAATTTTGATTTGGAGAATTTAGCTCAGCTGCCTATCTGGTTGCTCATAACACCATATCCAAATCCTAAGCTTTTCATCATTGATAAACTTTTTTTTTACTAAGAATATATTTATATCTTGATTGAAGAGAAGTTACATAGTAGGCAAGCGAGCAAAAAACTCTCAATTTATTTTTTTTGAAAACAAAACCTTAGAAATCTGTTTTTTTTTTTTTTTGAAAAAAATTGAAACTTAATAAACCTTTTTTTTATTATTTTGAAAACAAACTTTAGAAATCTGTTTTTTTTTTTTTTGAAAACAAATTGATAAAGCAGAAAACGATGATAAAATTCATGAGTGCTGACAAACCAGTTGATCTTTTGAGGAGATGCATCGATTAGTTATGCCGGGATATCGCCTTTGATTAGGCATAGTACCTCTTGAGTTGATCAGCATTTGTGGGCCTTGGATGTTCTTCTCCATCTAGGTCCATCAATTGTACCGCCATTCCTTGAAAAATATTTTTAACAATGAATGGACCTTCCCACTTTGGTTTGAATTTGCCCCTTGGGTCAGTATGCTTGACCGGACGAATTTCCTTGAGCACGAGATATCCTTCGTCGAACTTGCGGGGTCACACGTGCTTATTAAAACTGCGTGCGACTCTGTTCTGGTATGCCTGAGAATGGCAGGCTACTGCTAACCTCTTTTCATCAATGAGATTTAACTGCTCGACTATTACTTTTACCCATTCATTTTCAGGTAACTGACTCTCCTTTAGAACTCTTAGAGTTGGAATCTCCACCGCTATAGGATGCATTGCCTCCATGCCATATGTGAGCGAGAAAGTTGTAGCCCCGGTTTCGGTGCGAATTGAGGTTCTGTATGCCCACAAAGCATATGGTAATTTCTCACTCCAATCTGTATATGTATCTGTCATCTTCTTTAGGATCTTGACGAGTATCTTGTTGGCTGCTTCTACCGCTCCGTTGGTTTGAGGCCGATACGGTGAGGCTAGATGGTGCTTGATTTTGTACTTTCCAAGAAGTTGTTTGGTTTCTTCACCAATAAAATTTGACCCATTGTCTGATTTTATTTCATGTGGAACTCCATATCTGAAGATGATGTGGTTCCGTATGAAATCGACCGTCGGCTTTCCTTTGAAGCTTCTGGTTGAAATGGCTTCTACCCACTTGGTGAAGTAGTCAATTGCAACAAAGATATACTTGTGGCCGTTGGTAGATGGGTTGATTTTCTATGAGATCGATTCCACAGGTAGAAAAAGGCCATGGAGACGATAATGTATGAAGTTGAGAAGGAGGTACATGCATGAGGTTCCCATGTATTTGGCATCGGTGACATCTCATGACGAAGTTACAGCAATCTGACATCATTGTTGTCCAGTAGTATCCCAAACGAGCTATTTTCCTACTCATCATGTGTGCATTCATATGAGGACCACACTCACCGCTATGTACTCTCTCCAGGATCTTCCTTGCTTCGTGTTCGTTCAAGCATCGCAACAAAGTTCCGTCTCTTGACACTTTGTAAAGAAAATTTGCAAATATCATGTACTGACATGCCACCCTTCGGATGTATCTCCTTTGATGTTTTGTTGAATCTTCTGGATAAGACTGATCCTAGAGGTATCTTCGTATATCAACAAACCACGGAGCGCCGTCTAATTATTCAGCGGCGATTTGAATAGCGTAACAGAAAGCAGGTTCATCTCTTTGGCCTATTTTGATGGGTTTCACCGTCATTCCTTCGGGGACTGCAAGCCAAGAATCTAAAACAGCAAGAGTATTAGCACCAAAGTTTTTGTTTCTGTATATATGGTGGAACTCGATGTGATCAAATTCTTTTGTGAGCTCTTCAAGGTATGTATGATATTGGGATAACTGTTCGTTAACCCTCCATTCCTTCTGGATTTGCTTGATGATCAGCAGTGAATCTCCGTATACTACGATGCTTCTGACATTGATTTCAATAGAATCTTTCAGTCCGGCTATGCAGGCTTCATATTCTGCAACATTATTAGAGCATAGAAAACATAGCCTGATAACAATAGGTGTGTGGATACCTTCTGGCGACTCTAGAAGTGCCCCTACACCCCTTCCTTGTTTGTTGCGGGCGCCATCAAAGTACATCTTCCATGGTTTATCTTCGGCCACATTAGCATACATCACCCATTCGTCTGGGAACTCAATCTTCAGCTCAGTATTGTCGAGGATAGGATGAGATGCTAGATGATCGGAAATTGCTCTTACTTTGACAGATTTCTGAGTGATGTAAGTGATATCAAACTCGGAAAGTAACAGTTGCCATTTTGACATTTTTCCGGATAACACAGGCTTCTCGAACAAGTATTTGATAGGATCCATCCTTGATAGCAACTGAATCTTATGAGTCAACATGTAATGACGAAGGCGTTGGGTTGCCCAGACAAGCGCCAAGCAAGTCTTTTCTAACATGGTGTATTTTGACTTGTACCTTGAAAGAGTTTTGCTGATGTAGTAAATTGCCCTTTCCTTACCGCTGCCTTCATGATACTGTCCCAACATTGCTCCCATAGAGGTTTCGCCGACCGAGAGATATAGAATCAAAGGCACACCAGGGGTGGGGGCTACAAGTACTGGCGGAGCAACCAAATATTTCTGAATCTTTTCAAATGCTTCTTGACATTCATGGTTCCATATTATAGGCACATTCTTCCTTAGCAGCTTGAATATCGGCTCGCAGATGGGAGTGAGTTGATTTATGAACCGACTTATGTATTGCAGCCGACCCAAAAATCCTCTGATTTCCTTCTCTGTTCTTGGTGGAGACATTTCGATGATAGCTTTAGACTTTGATGGGTCACATTCAATCCCTCTGTTGCTGACGATGAAACCTAACAACTTCCCGGACTTGGCGCCGAACAAACACTTGTTGGGGTTGAGTTTAAGTTGAAATTTTCGAAGACGTTGGAACACTTTTCTCAGAACATTTACATGATCCTTACTATGTGCAGATTTTGCCACCATGTCGTCTACATAAATCTCTAGCTCCTTGTGCATCATGTCGTGGAAGATAGTCGTCATGGCTCGTTGGTATGTGTCTCCAGCATTCTTCAATCCGAAAGGCATAACTTTGTAATCAAATATTCCCCATGGAGTGATGAAGGATGTTTTAGCCATGTCTTCTTCTGCCATTCCGATTTGATTACATCCGGAGAAGCCATCCATGAATGAAATACATCCTTGCCCAGAGGTATTGTTGACCAAGACAACAATATGCAGCAATGGGAAATCATCTTTTGGGCTTGCTTTGTTCAAATTGCGGTAATTAATGTACATTATTACCTTTCCGTCTTTCTTTGGAATAGGTACAATATTAGCCAGACATTCAGTATAAGTGATTGCTTTAAGGAAGCTTGCATTGAGTTGTTTTTCCACTTCTTCTTTGACTTTTAAAGTCCATTCTGACCTTAGCCTCCTGAGATTTTGTTTGACCGGCTTTATGTCCGAATAAGTTGGCAAACGATGGACTACCAAATAAGTATCCAATCCAGGCATGTCCTCGTAAGACCAGGCAAAGGCGTCCTCGAACTCAGTTAGTAGCTCGATCATATCCTTCCTTTCTTCAGCCAATAATGTCGTTCTGATTTTCACATTTCGTGGTTCTTCCTCCGTTCTCAAGTTGATTGTTTCTTCTTCCATGAATTCGGGCTCTTTTTCATGTTTTTCGACACTGTTTTGGATCTCTTCTGGAACATCTTTCAGACAGGTTATCATTTCTTCATCCTCATATTCAAAATTTCCTGCAATGTCATCCTCCAAATCCAAGGCATCATGTAGGTTTTCACACTCTAAAATCATACTTTCCACATTTTTTTGATTTTCATGTTTTTCTGATTTTTTTAGATTTAATGGTGCATTAAACATACAAATACCGTCTTCCGGGGTCCATGAGGATTCTTGAGGTTCATCCTTCGTCAGTGGTGGACTCTCATCATCCATTCCTACCAGATTGTTTTTGGCGTTGGGAGAAGTTTCGGCGTCCTCTGCTTCGTTGAGAATTATTATGTAGACGCTTCTATCAGTTGATTGCTCCCTCTTTCTGGCGCTGGTCCTCCAGAATCTTTCTCTCTGTTTTTCGAGGTAGTACTCCAGGTTTTGATTAATCATCTCTGGTCGAATCTTTGAAAAATATTCGACGAAAGCATTGATCATTTCTGGCCACGCTGCTTGTAGAACGCGGTCATTAGTGGAATACCATATTGACGCACTCCCAGTTAAGCTTTTGCCGAAGTATTGTTTCAAGTCCTCTTCGTGCATCTTCAATGGCTTCAAATACCACAAGAATGACTTGAGGTGTTTGATAGGGGAGCCTTTACCGTTATACACAGGGAATTTCCTCCTTCTACGAAATTGCAACTCTGAGCATGCAATAACCATGCATTCCTGGATTGAGCTTGTCGTACTCTCCTTATGTTCTGGAACTTCCAATTCTCGTCCATCCTCCCCTTTATGTCCGCTAGGTTCGCCTGCGATGTCAGTAGGATATGGAGAAAAAAGATGACTTACCCCTTCATAGACGGGTTCCTCGGTTTCTTTTCCTTGGTCAGAACTTATTCTTGTTATCACGGGTGTGATCTTTGCTAGTGTGCTTAGTGCTGGAACCTTTTCTCCTCCCTTACAGATGAACCACTTTTGGAAGGATGGTTGATGGCTCCAATCGATTCCTTGATCTTCTCGCCTTTTCCCGAATGTTGTAGAGTCTCGGTAGGTCGACTAATATCCCAGACCTGCTATATCAAATGCCTTTCTCCCAGGTATTGTTATCGGTTGTGTGGGCCCTTTTTGTCAGAGACCAAGTCCCATTCCCGGAAACAACTTTCTTTTCTGTAGCATTTTCGGAACATTTCGATTCCGATATTTAAATTGACCTGTACAGGCGTGATGAATTGATGCTCCAGCTTTGTTCTCATATTGGATTTCTACTTTGTAGTTATGAATTTATGGGATCATGTTCACTGGGATCTGGTGGGACCTTATTTTATTTTTCCTATCATCTCCATGTACAGTAATTATCTCATTTCCCATCCATAATCTGGCTTTCTGATGAAGAGAAGACGCACCAATTCCATTCTTGTGCATCCATGGAAACCCTAGAAGGAGGTTGAAGCTTGCGGAGATGTCCATTACAAGGAAGGTAGCATAGGTCTTTAATGGACCAACCCATATTTCAATGGTCAGTTCACCGATTCCTGTTTGCTTACCATTGTTAAATGCTCGGACCGTCAAGGCTGATTCATCGGCTTTAGTGATACGGCTCATGTCGACCCCCATCTTTTTAGCCGCTTTCAATGTACATATATTGACACCAGCACCGTTATCCATGAAGACAGAAGGTATGATCATATTTTCCCAACCGATGGTAATGTAAAGCCCTTTGTTGTGGTCTTTCCCCTCCGGTGGCAGGTCGTCATCTGTGAAAGTAATTGCACATGGTCTTGCAGCCTGGTCGATTAGGTGCACCAGTTCATTGGGAGTGATTCCTGTGGGAACATGCGTCAGGCTTAGTGCCTCTTGTAGAGCCTGACGGTGACTGGTCGATGCTTCTAACAATCCCCAAATTTATATATCCGCCTTTGTTCTTCGCAATTGATCAATGAGCAAGTTGTCTTCATTTATATCTTCATGTTGATTGCTTGGCCTGATATGAACCGGATTTCCCCTTGCTAAGACACCTGGGTTTTTATTTCGCAAGTTGAGAGGCTTGAACTGTCTCCCCCCTTGTTTGATGTTGTATCTCTTCGCATTTTTCTGGTTGGCGTTCAGAATATACGACTTTCCCGCTACCTGCAATGGTGAACAATGGTTTTTTATTCATCATACGGATGCTGGCGTCTGGGGCACCTTTTGCCGATTCCCTTTTGTTCTCAGCAACAACTTTGGAGGCTTCATTTGTTTGGACCTTCTCTTTTGTCGTACGGTTCGATATTAGAGATGGTTGACGTATTTTAGCATCATCCGCCTCAATGAAGTTAATTTCCTGATTTCCATGATGCGCTGGAAGTGGATTTTGTTGTATATTAGGTTTCTTTGACGCTTCCTCGATGATTATCTTGTCGTCGTCCAGTAAATCTTGAATAAGATGTTTCAGGACGAAACATGAATTGGTATCGTGCCTCGCACTCTTATGGTAGCCGCACGTTTTTGACTCATCATAACCCCGAGGTTTGGGATTAGGTACAGGTTTAGGATCCCGGAGTTGAATTAATTTTTCCTTAACTAGCCTAGGAAGGAAGTCACTCATTTCTCCGTCCAGCTCAGAGAATACCCGATTCCGGCTCCACCTTTTCTCGACATATTGTTGTCCTTTGTCTTGGCGGAATGTATTGGTGATCGGTGTTTTTCCTGTAGCCCTGATGTAAGTAGGTGTTGCAATGGTTGGGTTGACATAATTAATTTCCTTCTTCTTTGTCGAGCTTTTCCCTATATTGAATCCGGAGTATACACCATCCTTCACTGCGTCCTCAATGCTTGCTCCTTTCCTTCGAAAATCGGAAAGATTTTCGGGCGCAGACATGCTGGCGAATATTCTGTAAGACATTGAGAGATTTTTCATTAGAATTTTTAGTTGCGCCTCTTCTGATGGCCGTTCGAACATTTTGAATACTTTCTTGTCCCATCGACTCATCCAGTCGATGAAACCTTCATGTGCCCCTTGTCGAAGGGACTCAAGCTGGCGTAAGGCCATAGAGTGATCTGTATTTTTTGCAAAATGTTCGACGAACGAATTAATCATGACTGGCCATGTAGAGATTTTTGATTTCTTTGCATGTTGGTACCAATCAAGGGATAACCCAGTCAATCTTTGGTGGAACAAGTTTAGCAGCCAGTCGTCGGTTAAACCTTGGGGCTTTAAGTATTTGAGATACAATTTAATATGAGACCCCGGGGGTCCCCTGCCATTAAATTTTTCCATTTTTGGAAATTTGAAACCTTTAGGCAAGTATTCATTTGGCGGAGTGTACCATACTTCACCATCCACGCCGGTGTTGTCCTCAATTATTGACAGCCTCTTCATTACATGTTCTTTGAAATGCTCGAATTCTAAGCTCTCTTTGTTTGGTGTTGGAATTTCGTTATCGTTGCATGTACCTCCGGATTCCCCGTTTTTGTTTTGATCTTTTAGTTGATGATCGTCCTTGGGTCCAGAGCCATTTGTGTGTTGATGAGAATCAGAGCCTTTTCCGTCAATTCTAGCCTCATCTTGCAGCTTTTTAAAGAAATTGGCGAGTTTCTCTTCAATGATATGTTCTATCTTTGAGGTGAGGATGTCAGGATTGTTGATTTCCCCTTTCCCATGTTGTGAATCATCCATCTTGACCAGTATTCCTTCCTCCCCTCGATGCCAAGTACGAGTGTAAGCCCCCCCTCGCGTTATGGTTGCCTACGCTTGTATAAGTGCCTGAAATCACAAAATCTGAACTATGATATCAGTATGTAATAAAGAAAAGATTATAAAAATTCCCTTTAATCATTTTTTAAGTCGAATCTCTTGTTATCTCCCCAGCAGAGACGCCACTGTAGAAATAAAGGCCTATGCACGGGTCGAGTGTCGGTCTATTCTTTGTCCATAATTATTATGGTGCAAGGTCCATGTTCTCATCCATTTGTGAATTTTAATCACATAGTGTCAGGCAGAGATAATTTCTTACTAATTCGTTAGTAAGAGGGCCAACTTTGTGAAGAAGAAAAAGAGAGATAGATTGAAGTCGCCACCTGACTAAGGGGAGTCAGGACCCTTTTTAACTAGTTTGAATTCTTCCGGGAAGACAAAACCAGTTATGACTTACATGTTTATGGTCTGCAATCAGAAAGTCTGGGTGAGGAGATTCTAGTACGGGATGGGAAGGTGTTAGGCACCCATCAGCCGCCCAATCGTAAGATTGGCCTCTACTTCATGATTAATGGGGAAATGTTTATAATTTATTTTTACCAATACTTATATGTGCAGGATTTTGATATCGAAATTTATTAGAAATTGAGAAGAGATTTTCATGCTTCAGCTATTTAGAATATAGAATTAATGCAAACTTTATTATTATTTATATATATTATGGGTCTAATGTGGGAGGGAATTCCGCTTTAAACCCACACTTTGATTCATCCCACTCGAAAAATTAATAATAAAACGTAATTATTTTTATGTAATGTAATGAGTAGTTGCGGTGTTACTACGAAATGGAAAACCATTCCGTTCCCGTATGACTACATAATTACCGAAGAGATAGGCAATTAGTATACCTGAAATATGATACTTAAACTTGAAAGGATTCTTACGATGATTTCTTGCTTCTGTTAAGTATGCAGAAAGTAATTAAAGTACCAGCAATTTAATGCTAATCTTTTAAGAACTTAAAGATGATACTTGATTTGATATTTCTACTTATTTATTTATTTATTGGGTTTTCTGGAAATAAACTAGAAATGTATAGGACAATAATAACTATTATGTAGGAAGAAAATTGGATTCCTCTTTGATTAAATGACCAAACACATAGAGTTTCTCACAGGAATAATGAAAGGAGAATTAAAGGAAAAAGGTGTTTTAGAAGTGATATTTCTCTTGAAAATTAATCCTTAAAGAATGAATGATTCTTATGAGAAAAAATGTTATGTTTTTCAGTATGCGTTCGACCCCTATTTATATAAATGGATCCCCGACAGCCTTCCTTTTTTTCTTGCGCCGAATCAGGAGAATCCTGTGAGAAGAAAGAAAAAATTGTCCTTTGCAAAGAATTTTTTTTTTCTTTTCAAAAGATATGTGGGTCCCACCAAAGAAAAATGATTTTTCTTCCAACATTTTCTTACTCCCATGTGATGTGGATCCCACTTGATTTTTTTTTCTTTAACCAATATTGACAAATTCTTCCATGAGACACGTATTTGAAGAATTATTCCTACTAACTAATGTCTTGGTGATGATAAGGGGAGGATGAAAAGTGGTCGCCCCCTTAAAGTCTTCTATTTTGTTCGTAACTTTTGCATACGAATTCCAAATGACTCCGTTTTTTCACCATTGACTTTGCATTTTTCTCCTCTTTAACATGTTAGCAAGAATTCCTAGGTTTGGAAGGATAATAAAATGGGTAGGAGCCATGCTTGTGGGCTTGACTGGGTAGAGCTTGTGGGCTTGAGAGCTTGTGGGATTGATTGGGTAGAGCTTGTGGGCTTGATTTAAAGGATATGAAAATCCTTAATTGCTCCACAAAGAATTTCTCTTGTATTCGGCTTCGAAATGGGTAAGACTGATATTTCCCATAGAAGGTGCGAAATTGGGGTGTCAACATGAGACATTACAAGTATTGTGAAGACTTGAAGAAGTGAAGAAGAACGGAGCTACAACGACAATATAATCCTTCCACTTGAGGTTAGTGATATTTGACTTGAACTCTTTCATTCCCTAATATTTCTTTTAAGTCATGCATATTGAAAACATAAAACTGCGAAGCATGAACACTCTAGATAGACATGGTATTAAGGAATACAATATGAAGTTTCTTGCTTAACCATTAAACTTTATATATAAGTGTTGATGGTGGTTTTTAGACAAAGGGTAAAATTGTAAAACCCCCCGAATAACCTAATGTCACCGTGACACATTTATTAGAACACTTAATGCATATAGTTAGTCATTAATGGGTGTAGATGTATTTTACTACAAACTACATCCAAAGGATAGAAACATACTACTCTTCTCAAATGAAAATAAACACTCGACCATGAACACAAGATATACGTGGTTCGGTATGATTACCTACGTCCACGGGGTGAAATGATGAATCTTATTACTCCAAGGTGTTACAAAGGTGTTGCTCTTCCGTGGATTTCCTTACAACATGAACTTATTTCTCACTCACTTCTTTCTAATATCAACTCAAGTTTTTCTCTCTTTCCTTTTCTCTCAAATTACAACCTGCCTTTCTAGAATACAAGTCCCTCTATTTATAGGAGAAAGTTTATACAACCAAGTTAGAGTGTCGATCCTGTTATATCTAATTAGTTGTTCTGTGATCGGGCCGACTCACGTTTCCTTAAGCGGTCGATGTATCTTGACTCCTCTCCTGTATTTCATTCGAGCCGATCTCTTATGGTCCTTTGTTGACGCGAGGTCGGCTGTCTCGATAGTCTCCCTTATGATCGGCCGATGTGTTCCATACTTTCTTGCATGTTTGACTGTAGCTCCTCGTTTGTCCCGTCACGCCTTATCTTGTCAGCTTTATCAGAAGTCTGGGTCAAGTCTTGTCCGACATTATTACGCCCGATCCACGTGGCTTTCTTAAATCTCGCGCTCTTTAATCTTTGCTCTATACTTCGCGTTTCTTCGTATTTGGGTACCCTGGGTCTAGGATGTCACCACCTGGATCTGTGGATAATTTACACCTACATTTATGCCCCTTCTTCCACTCGTGTGGGAGGCACGAGTGGAAGAACATCATCTTAACCGCCCATGTCTTCGCTCATGACTTGAATCCCGCCATGCAGCATCCCACTAACTCCACTTTATGACTGGTAACCGTCGGCATCGGTTACAATTTTTCTTCTTTAAATAGCCCGCTCCTTTCTTCCTTCTTCTTCTTTACCCTTTCTTTCTCTGTTCATCTACTGTGGTTTTCTCCCAAGTTTCTTCACATTTTGCGCTTCTCCAAAAACCCTATCTTTCTTGGTTTTCTTTCGTCGTTTTCTCCTCACCGACCGATACAGTAGCTGCTATCACCTCGTCTTTCTTTGCTGGGAACCGAGTTCTGTACTATCTTCGTTAATGGCTTCTTCTCCTTCCATGGCTGAAAAGAGGTCTGTTGATGACGTTTTTTCCGAGTTTGATGTTCCCCCCCTTGCTTCTCTGTTTTTGCTTGAGAGCCCTTCTAGGTATGATGATCGCGTGATAAAATCTATTTTTGCTGATAGCTCTCCTTCTATTTCATGCAGGTCCGAGAAAAGGGTGAAGGATCTTTCTGACGAGGAGTTCATTGCGCAGTTTAAGGAGAAGTACGATCTTCAAAATTACGAAGTGACCCTTCTCTCGGGCCGAAACGGTAGTTTGAAGAAAACCGATATGAAGAAGCACGAGAAATCGGCTAATTGTGTGGTCATCACCTTGGGTCAGCTGGAACTGGGCCTTCGTCTTCACTTATACAACCCTGATAGCCCATTTTGTTATGAGATTCTGTCCCAGATTCGGCCTTCTCGTGCTTTATCTCAATGGACTGGCAATACTTTTTGAATTATGAACGAGTAGAGGGATCGCCGCGATGGTCATGGTTCTACTGCCGAGTGGTCGACCTACAAGCCCGAGGACGCTCCTGAGTATACCGTTGCCAATTTCCTTGTTAACTATCGAGCTGGTACTTCCACCTTAGGAGAACTTGCCGGTTTAGCTGCTACTCCTCATCGGGTCAAAACTATGCCCGAGGGTGTTGAAAGGATGATGATGGATGCCGATCCCATCGGCCATGGTTCCAACAAGCGAGCCCGTCATTCTAATGACCCAATTTATCCCCGAGTTCCGCTCTTATTCCAAGTCCGATCCTTCATGGTGACTTCCCGTTGCCTACTTTTCCCGTCGAGCCCTATTCTTTCTGGGTGGTTAATGATGACAAGGCTGATAAGGTATGCGCTTTTCTTGATTTTTATCTTGCTAGCTTCGGGCGTCGGTTAGTCATTTGTTGTTGTTTAAAAATCTCAGGTCGGCTCCACAAAAACTATCGGGTCGAGGAAAAGGGGTGCTGGCACAAGGGTTGAGGAAGACCAGGGGAAGGTAACAAACATAATGATTTCCTTATAAGTACATGTACTTGCCCCTGTTTTTTGCCTTCACATGTTCTGACGAGACACTTGTGTAGAAACACCCAAGGCGCGATGATGATGATGACGCTGACGATGTCGACCCTACTCCGCTTAGGCGTAATCCTGGTAGGGGTAAAGAGATTGCTAAGCCACCGCCAAAAACGGGCCCCCTCATTGATCTTTCCGATGAGGATGAGCTATTTGGAGAGACTGTGTCGGGTGACAAAGGCGGTGAACAAGGTGTGGGCGACCAGCAGGAGCCCTCGGAGATGCCCGTCGTAGAGAAGGTTGTTACTAGTGTTCCGGTAGAGCTTCCTTGTGTGCCCCGGATTACTGAGGGATCGTCTTCTAGTGCTGAAACTTCCTTTACTGTCTCTGGCCCGATCATGAACTCCTTGGGCGCGCTTACTTCCTCCAACTTCGTGAAGTATACAGATGAAGAAATGTTGAATGTTGTGCCCCGTTATGGCGACATCGCCCTGACACTTGACACTGTGGTGAGCAAGTCGCTTTTGTATGGTTATGCTCCGCTTCCGATTTCTTTCTCGTAGTGTTGCTTATGAGTCAAGCTATTTGTGTTAGATTATGAATCGCGTACGCTTGGATGCTGCCAATCGCCTTCGAGATAAGCAGTTGATAGAATCTATCCAACTTCAACTTTAGAATGAGAGGGGTCGCGCGAATGAGCTGGAGATCAAGCTTGCCGACGCTCAAGGTATTTGATCCTTCTTAACTTGTGTTGATTGAGTTTATTGTGCCAGTATCCTGACTCGGGTATCCTTCTTCTTAGCCGAGGTATCTAGTATAGGTATAGACGCTACTTCGGAGTTTAGGATTATGAAGAAAAAATGGGATATTGAGAAGGGCCTGGTGGAAAATCTTCGTCAGCGAATGGAGAACAAAGATGACAAAATAGACTGTCAAATTGAGGAAATTGCAAGACTTGAGGACGAGTTAGAACGACATCGCCGTTTTGATTATGATCCTGCCGAGATGGATAACTTTCGGGCTCACTTGGGGTCCTCCCAACGCCTTGCTGCTGAAAAAACTACCTTAGCCACGAGTTTGGAGCAAAGGATAGACGCTCTACAATTGCAGAATCGAGACCTTCATGAGGACCGCCGACGAATATTGAGGGATAAAGATTTGGTGGAGCGAGCTAATAGCGATTTGCTGGGCCGAGTAAGTGACTTCGATAAAGTAAGGGGAGATTTAGAGTGGAGTAGATCGCAGCTTTCCATACTCCAAATGTCGCGCAATCGTTTAAGGGACGAATGGAGTGAACATAAGAAGTATTGCCCCAGTAACGAGTTCAATGAGCAACACTATAACGAACTAACCATGAAGTTGTCCCAGGACGAGGATGAGTTGTCCAAGTCGATAGAGTCGCTTCAGTCGGTGTTGCCCGCCCTGTCAGGTCTCTTAGACGATGTGTTGAGACCGTTCTTTTAGATCTAGATTGCGCCTTCTTCTTGCAAAAATGTTAAATCGTGCCCGATGATTAACACTCTATCTTTGTGATTTTGTAGCCGAGCAGAAGCGCTCTCAGGAGCTGGATCTGGAGGTTCGCCGATTGAGACAAGTCGAGGTCGATCTGGGTTCCAAGTTAGCTGAAGCTGAGGAAAACGCTTCCCAGATTACTCAACAACTCGAGAATGAACGCGCTGCCCATGTGGAGGAGTTAGACCAGAAAGTTGAGTCGGGTATTATGGACTGGGTGGAGAATAAGCGGCTCGAGGTCGCGCAGAGGAAGGCCGGCGCGGCTCCTCCCAAGGCTTAATGTTTCTTTTTGCGGTGTTGTGTCACTATGTTGCCCCCTCCATCGGGTTGTAAATCGCTCTGAACACTTATCCCCGTTTTATTTCTTATGCACTGTTTGTTTTAATGGGGGTGCTGCGTCACCGAAGTTTGTTTTATTGCCACTACGCTTTTTATTTCGTATGTCCGCGTGTTACTTTTCCGTACTTTGTTATCAGACGCTTGGTGTTACCGATTTAGCTTCTGTTTCTTATCTTATTCTGTCAGTTGTTGATTGATGTACCATGCGATCGATGTAGTTTTCATTTTGTATACTGCTCCTCTGGGTGTTGGTTGTTGTACGACATCATCGGTTTATTTCTTGTTCCGCGTGTTGCCCCGACCGGATTTTGATTAACGCACGATGCTATTCGTTTCGCCTTTGTTCCTTGTGTTTACGCCCTGCAATTGTTGTTGTTATATGTTAGAACCCTAACCATTTATGTCGAACACACCCAACAAGGAGGGTCATCGGGCCCTATGCCATGTCCTGATTAGGGTATCTCATCACTATCTCTTTGGATTCAGTGTAAGGGTACCAGTCATCCTAGTTCTAGGCCCGACAATCCCGAGTGGTTATCGACCAACCGATCTCGGGAAAGTGGACACGCCCACTTGCGATGGTGGTGACCTGTCAGATGTAAGTAGGCCACCTAGATGAGTAGACCTCGCGTCTAAACAACCTTTGGAACTGGTTTCCAACCACCAGAACCCTTAGGCTACCTCGGCACTTGCACACTTCCACTGCCCCGAGTTCGAATAGCCAGGCGACTGTAAGGCACCTCGGCACTTCCACACTGGCGTTGCCCCGAGTACGAATGCCCATTCGAGTGTAAGTCACCTCGGCACTTCCACACTGGCTTTGCCCCGAGTACGAATGACCATTCGAGTGTAAGTCACCTCGGCACTTCCACACTGGCATTTCCCCGAGTACGAATGACCATTAGTCGCTTGTGCCCTATCCCATACCCCTCACGGTTTCACAGAGATAGAAGACACGTTTGCTTACCGTTTTTTCCGCATCGCCCATCAAGGATGGTAGAGTTTCAGGAATCGGATGTTCCATGGTTTGAGCTCTCTTTTTCCGTCGAGTCGCAGTATTCGATACGATCCCTCGCCCGCCTTAGATTCGATTATATATGGCCCACCCCACTTTGGTGCTAGTTTTCCGCCTTTTTTGTCGCGCTCCCATTCATCTAGAAATTTCAATACTTGCTACCCGGGATTAAACTCTCTTGGTCGAACGCGCTTGTTGTACTCCCGTTGTAACCTCCTTTGATAATTTTCCGTTTTTTGTAGCGCCATTTCTCTTGTTTCTTCCAAGTCGTCGAGTTTAGACAAGATCAGATCGGACGACACGTTTCGCCTCCACGCTTCGGTTCTTGTGGTAGGTATCATTGCTTATGTTGGTAGAATCGCCTCGGTTCCGTAGGTAAGCATAAACGGGGAGAATCCCGTAGCTTCCCTTCGTGTGGTTCTGTATGCCCATAGGACGTTATATAGTTCCTCGCACCAGTTGCCATATTCCCCGTCCAGTTTCTTCTTCATGTTATCGGCGATGGTCTTATTAGTGATCTCGGCCTGCCCATTACACTGGGGGTAAATCGGGGTAGCTTTGCTCTTCTTGATGTTGTAAGTGTTAAATAGAAGATCAATGTTCTCGCCCTGTAGATGTTTTCCATTATCAGAGACGATGGCAGCCGGGACCCCGAAGCGACAAATGATATGCTCCCAAATAAACTTAAAAACATCTTTGTTTCGAATATGCCTCAGTGGTGCCGCCTCGACCCACTTGGTAAAATAATCCGTAGCCACGATCAAATACTTCCTTTGCCCCGTTCCTACATGTAATGGTCCGACAATGTCCACTCCCCATTTAGCAAAAGGCCACGGACTTATGATTGAGTTAAACGGTACGCCAGGAGCATGGATTTTCTTCCCGAAACGCTGACATTCTTCACAAGTTCTTGCCATTTGCTTTATGTCCTCGTTCATATACATCCAAAAGTAGCCCATTGTTTTTGCCTTAGCCGACAAGCTTCTTCCCGATCTGTGATTTCCGGCCGCCCCATAGTGTAGCTTGTGTAGGATTATATGGCCTTCTTCCCTGCTTAAGCATCGTAGGAGTGTCCCTAGGTAGGATTTCCGATATAAGATCCCCTCCCTTAACTCGTAAGCGCCCGATTTACTTTTGATATTGTTCATCTCGGGCCGACTCTTAGGTAGTTCACCCGTCTCTAAGTATTGATGTATCGGCTTTCTCCAGTCGCCTTCTTTGTATCTCTCGGCTGTGTTAACGGCCACCTCGATCCGTGCATCTGGTGTTTCAGGGATAGACGGGTTAAGTAGCCTCATAACGCGTATCCCTTCAATGCTCGGGTCTACTAACTGTGAGGCGATGTACGATAGAGCGTCCGAGTGTCTGTTATCCTTTCGGCAGATGTGGCGGAATTTAATATCTGGGATTTGCTTGATGTAAAATTGGGCGAGCTCCCAATATTTTTGCAATACAGGATCATGTGTAGCGTATTGGCCCGTAATTTTCCGGATCACTAGTTGAGAGTCACTAGTCAGTCGAACCTCATGCAGCCCCATTTCCACAATTATTTGTAAGGCATGGATCACCGCCTCATATTCGGTGACGTTGTTCATCTCCTTGAATTCTAACCTGAACGAATGCACAAAATTCCTCCCCTTTGGCGTGGTAAACACCAACCCGAGACCCGATCCGTCTTTGTTAGATGCACCATCAACAAATACTTCCCATCGTGTTGGGCTACTGGCGGCTAGCAGGTCCGCCGGCCCTTCTTGTTCTTCTATTATTCCTGGTATATCTTCTACCTCGTCCTCATCACTGAGGGGGAAATCTGCCAAGAAATCGGCCACTACTTGTCCTTTGATCGCGGTTCTTGTCTCGTATATCACATCATATTGTTTGATTATGGCTCCCCACTTGGAGATTGTCCCCGATCACCCATCACTATCCAAGACCGCTTCGATAGGTGATTTGGTGAGCACCCGTATTCGATGAGCTTGAAAAAATATGTTCGTAATTTAGAGGCAGCAAAGGCTAGAGCGAGCACCATCTGCTCCATTCAAGTGTAGTTCTTCTCGGCCGGACTTAAAGTTTTGCTGGCGAAGTATACCGGCTTTTCCACGCCCATCTCTGTTTTGACCAATACCGCACTTATGGCATAGGGTGTCGCGCCTAAGTATAAAGTGAGAATTTCTGACGGCTCAGGCCTTTGAAGAACCGGGAGGCTAGCTAGATGTAGCTTGATACTTTGAAAAGCTTCTTCGCTTTCGTCCGTCCATCTGAATTTTTCTCCTTTCTTCAAGATGTCGTAAAAAGCCTTGCATTTGTCCGATTATCGTGACACAAATCGCGTCAATGCGGCTATGCAACCGTTTAGTTTCTGCACGTCTTTCACCGTCGCGGGAGATGGCATGTCAAGGACGGCTCGTACCTTCTCGGGATCCTCTTCTATTCCCCTGTGAGTGATGATGTAACCTAAGAATTTCCCCGACATGACCCAGAAGTCGCACTTGGCAGGATTAATCTTCATCTTGTGTTTCCTCATTGTTTGAAAGATCTCTCGAAGGTCTCGGACGTGGTTTTTTGATTTCCGATTCTTAACTAACATGTCGTCCACGTAAACTTCTATGGTATCGTGAATCTTGTCTTCGAACATGTCGCCTACCAATCTCTGGTACGTAGCCCCGGCATTCCTAAGTCCGAATGGCATCTTAGTGTAACAATACAATCCTCTTGGCGTGAAGAAGGAGGTGTGTTCCTGGTCCTCGGGCGCCAGTGGTATTTGGTTGTATCCCATGTATCCGTCCATTAAAGTCATCGCCTCGTATCCCACTATTGATTCTACTAATTGATCTATACTGGGAAGGGGGAAGCTGTCTTTCGGGCAGGCCTTGTTCAAGTCGCTGAAATCAATACATATTCGGACTCCCCCTTTCTTTTTCGGTACCACGACCATGTTAGATATCCACTGTGGGTAGTGGGATTTCCTTATTATTCCGGATTCTTGTAACTTCTTCAGCTCGACCTCGACCGCCGCTTGCAATTCTGGCGCGATACGCCTCATTTTTTGTCTAACCGGTTTGAATTTCGGATCAATTTTTAAGTGGTGACAGCAGACCTTTGGGTCAATACCCTCCAAATCATGCACTTCCCAGGAGAATGCCTCCAGGTTTTCTTTTAATAGCATCGTGAGTTTACTGGCTTGTTCGTCCGATAGTAATGCCCCGATCCTCACTACTTTAGGTTCTTCTATCGTTCCCAAGTTTACTTCTTTAGTCGGCTCGACTGTCGAGAAGTTTGATTTGGTCTCCCTGACTGGGGACGCTTCCTTTAATTGTTATAAAGGACATTGCTCTCGCGTTTCGTGTGCCAGGACCGCTTGAGAAATCGCCTCCTCCAATTCTTTTGCTTACTTCACTTCCTTTTCTTTGTTCTTTTCTTGCCTTTGCCGAGCTCTCTGTTCCTCATTTATTTCTATATCAACTTTCATGCATTGTCGTTCCGCCTGGGAGTCGCCAACAACTTCCGCTATTCCCTTGCAGGTTGGGAACTTTAACCTTTGATAGTAGGGCGATGCTACTCCCTTTATCCCAGCAACCCATGGGCGCCCGATAATGGCCTCATAAGGTGAAGCGACTCCGACCACACAGAAAGTGGTTAGTGTGTCGAGGTAGCCACCACCATCTGAAACTCTTAAAGTTACTTCGCCCTTTGGGATGGTTACCGTGCCGTTAAATCCGTAGATACGATATGTTGATGGGACGAGCATATCATCTGAGAGTTTCATTCTTCTGAACGTGTCGTAGAATAGCACCTCGACCGAACTTCCGCTATCCACAAGAATCCTTCTTACTTCCCACTTTTCAATCAGCAGCGTGATGACCAATGGATCGTTGTGTGCCTGTCCGTTTGCTGGGACATCCTTAGCAGAGAACGATATGGGCACCGTCATCCAGGGTTCCATGGGAAGGGACTTGGCTACGCTGAATATCTCTTTACCGTCACGATCCCTTTTATGGATCCTAGTGGTGATTACTGGGCCGAGAGTGTAGTTTTGCATAGCCGAATGTGAAATGGTGCTTACAAATTGGTTCGCCCTATCGATGCGGACTTGATGAACTGGCGCATCGGGTGTTGCTTCCGTCCGAAGGGGGTGGCGGACATACTGCCTCAAATATCCATCGCGGATGAGGTGTTGAACAATATCTTTCACCTCCCGACAGTTGTTGGTGGAATGGCCCCTATACTGATGGTAGTGACAGTATTCGGGATGATCTCGGGTCTCTTGGAACTGTACCCCCCTCGATGCTGGGTAGTTGATGTCACTCCTCTTCTCAACTTCCTTGAACACCTCTTCCAAAGAAGCGTTTAGTGGGGTATACGATCGGGCTTCCTGCTTTGGCTTCTTCCCTTTGGCCATCCATTCCCTCTTCTCACTGCTCCTCGGGGAGGGTCCGATCTTTTTTCGATCGCTTCGATATGGTCGTCCGTGACCGTTTTAGTTTCGATCACCGACTTCAGATCAAGGCTTCTTGTACCCCTCTATCTCTTGATTCGGCCTGAATTTCTTCCAAGGCGATGTAGTGTTCTTGCATTCTTCTCATCTCCTTTAAGGTTTTAGGATTTTCAGAAAACATGGCAATCCAAATGGGGTCCGATATCCCCAGCGCGTTTTCAAACCCAAAGATGGCTTGGTCCAACGGTACTTTCCCAATTTCAGTACATAGTTTCCTCCACCTGTCGGTCAGGGTTCTCAATGGCTCTCTGAATCTTCGGGCGAGAGTAAACAGCTTGTTCATTCTTGGCCGAGGTCGACTGTTATGCATATAGGTCTCAAGGAAGGCCTCGACTAGCGCATCGTACCCATTGATCGTACCAAGTGCGAGCGAATAAAACCAATCTCGCGCCTCACCCTCCAAACTAACTGGAAAGAATTTACACATAACTACCGGGTTACTTCTCCATTGGATCAGTGACATGGTATACATCTTAAGGTGTTCGATCGCATCGCTAGTTCCATCAAATCTAGAGGGGAATGAAGGTAAAGTGCACTTATGTGGGAACGACATTTGTTCCAATTCTTGAGAGAAAGGCGTTTTCTCGGCTTCACTCATAATCTCGGCCAACTTATTCTCTTCTCTTCCGCCCGAAAGTTCCTTGATTTTTGCTTCCAACTCCTTAAGCTTGGCTTTAGTCATCTGATCTTGTTGCCCGTCCCTTCCTCGCCTTTCTTCATCGGTAGACGAGTCCTCGGGTGGTCCATATCTCTGCGTTGGGGGTACCGGAGGTAATGGTGGCTGGCCTGACTGATCGGGATGATTAATGTTACTCGGCCCCATCATGGGTGGCAAGTGATCGGATCGGCCGCGATAACCCGATGTTCCTCGGCTTGACGACCCTCTTGATCTGGTCCGTTGGTTCCTCAGTTGGTAGTTCTCATACTCCAAAGCTAAATTCCGCTGCTGGAGTTTCCTCAGTGCCGCTTCTTGTCTCCTATGACTCTCCAAAATGGCCAACAACGTCGGGTCCGTACTCTCATGACTAGAATTTCCATTGGGTTGGTGTGGCCGAGGTTGTAATGGTGCTGATGTGGGTGGTGGGGGCGGTGTTGGATTGGTCATATGATCGACAGCTTGAACGATTGTTGGGACGATGTCACTTGCTATTGCTCGCCCCAACTGAATCTGCCTAAGACGCTCTTGTTCCCTTCCCAAAGCTTCCTGGTGTTCAATTTGTCGCCTCGTCGATTGCCTCTGAGCTCGCGCTGCAAGTGCTTCCTCATCGTCATCGGTGTCTGAAGCTGTGAGTCCATCGGTTTGATCGACTCTTCTCTGAGTTAGTATAATCTGGTGCATAGGTAAGGTGTTATCGTCCCGCCCCAAATCTACTTCCTCGTCTACAACAGGCATCCCTCGCGCAGCTGCATGAGATTCCTCGGGCGGTGGTTGTCGACTGTCCCCTTGCCTCGGCCCCGTTATCCCTTCCTGCATGCTGCTTCTAGTGACTGTGCGATTCCTCAACATCCTTATCATCCCTGAAGTGCTAGCCATCAGTCACATCGTGTGATAAGCCGAGTATCGCCCGTCCCTATGTCAGCAAATACAGAAAAGAACCCCTTACTTCGACCTGATTTTTCTAACAAAAAAGCTAAGACAAAAAAGGCAATACGTTCGACTCTACGACTACTGTTACTATGCAGAGTCAACTTTGGTTAACAGGTGGGTTCTGTCTATCCTATTTTGGTCTTATGCTGAATCTGTGGCTGAACTCACTTCCCCATCACTATCGCTACGTACAACGTCGCTCTTTGTACTCGACCTATGCATTTAAGTTAGTTTGTCCTTTATTATACATGCTCCAAATCATTGACCTTATGCACGTGATTCTTAAAAAGTACGGCAAGTAACACCTAGAATCAATTTAAACTTGTACAAACTCCACTTTCTCGAGATTTAATCTTGACCCTTCCGACGACTTACACTATACCGCCGGCTAAAACTTTATACAAGGTCGACAGTTCATTACACGGTGAAACATCTAAAACGCTAACTTTTGGTAACTCCGAGCACCCGACTTTTTACCGCATCTAGAAACAACTCGCTTAACGCTAACAAACACACAACTATCAAGAGAAAACAGTCGTCCCTTCAACAGATTCTTCACGTAGCTTCTAACCCGAACTGTTAGTCGCTGGTGAGCTTGTGAAGTTTCTCTGTCGATCAAACTGTTGAAGACGCTAAGAAGACGCTGCTACTGCTCTGACTCTAAATGTTCAGTAAATGACTCAAAACAACCATTACTTCGGCCAAAAGAGTTCATCGTAGCTTCTACTCCAACATATTAATGTGTATTGAGGAGCTGTTGATCGTCTCTGAAGACTTTAATGGCAAGGTATCCGGAGATCTTAGTCGTGTCCCCTTAGTCGGCGCCAGAATGTAGATGTATTTTACTACAAACTACATCCAAAGGATAGAAACATACTACTTTTCTCAAATGAAAATAAACACTCGACCATGAACACAAGATATACGTGGTTCGGTATGATTACCTACGTCCACGGGGTGAAATGATGAATCTTATTACTCCAAGGTGTTACAAAGGTGTTGCTCTTCCGTGGATTTCCTTACAACATGAACTTATTTCTCACTCACTTCTTTCTAATATCAACTCGAGTTTCTCTCTCTTTCCTTTTCTCTCAAATTACAACCAGCCTTTCTAGAATACAAGTCCCTATATTTATAGGAGAAAGTTTATACAACCAAGTTAGAGTGTCGATCCTGTTATATCTAATTAGCTTTTCTGTGATCGGGCCGACTCACGTCGCCTTGAGCGGTCGATGTATCTTGACTCCTCTCCTGTATTTCATTCGAGCCGATCTCTTATGGTCCTTTATTGACGCGAGGTCGGCTGTCTCGATAGTCGCCCTTATAATCTGTAGGAGCGGAATATCACAGCAAATGATAACTTATGAAATTGTGGAGAGAAAATAAATCTTGCGAGCAAAGAACATTTTGCGAGCAAAGGAAGTCACGAGGAAAGCAAAAGAAGTTCGCAAAGTAAAGTTGCGAATATTCGCGGCATAGTTATCAAGTCCGAAGTTGAAGGACAAATTTAGTTGTTAACATTTTGTAAAATTATATAAATAGCCATTTAGGCATGAGAGGAAGGGAGAGACACATTTTGAGAGAGGGGATAATTTTAGGAGGAGAGAGAAATTTTTAGAGAGAGATGTATTTTCTTTATCATCTTCTTCCCCAAAATTCTAGAGCTCCAAATATCCATTAATGGAGTCTCAATTGTAAAATCATGTAATTACATACAATCACTAGTGAAGAATCGTGGATGTAGATCACATTGATCGAACCACGTAAAAATCTTTGTGTCTCCTTTTAGAATTTTAATACTTTAATTCTTAGTTTCATATCAAATTAATTAGATTTAGGAATCATTTTAATGGATTCTTATGAGGGTGTAGTTGTGAGATAATCCGCAACTACATAATTGGCGCTAGAAACAGGGAGAGAGTAATGGATTTATCCTTCCTGTAACTTGTTGGTTTAAGAAATTTTCATGAAGATTAATTATTGCTCATATTTTTCTAGATCTACAAATTTTAGGCTCAAAAATGGAAGTTTCATGGAAGAAGATACACTTTCAGGGAGTAAACATCATCAACAATTCAAAGATATGAAAAGAATAAGAGAAAAAATTAGTTGTTGTGGTGAAATTCAAGGGGAAAATGGAAGTTTTAGTTGAAGATTTACATGTTCAGGAGATGAAGATAAGATGCAGAAATTGTGAATTTTGTCACAAACAGGAATTCGTGAAATTGGTTCAGGAGTTAATGAATAACAGAGAGGTCGCAAGTTCGAATTTGTTTGCGAGCATAATTTTCTTCTTTTTTACAGAGAACAAAGAATTAGTTCGCAATATTACTTCATTATTTCGCAAAAAGAAGTTAGCACAAGTGGTCATCTACGAAGAAGAGAAGCTTAACATCGCATGTTTGAATCTCCCCATACACGAATCATTTTTCGCAGATTTTTGATATACACAGAGCGATTAAAAGAGAATAATTTGAATGAATCTCACAACCTCAACGCAAACATCAGCCAGCACAGATGGTCATGAGCAAAGCTAGGGAACTCAGCATCGCGTGTTCAAGTCTCTCTACTCGCAACATTTTTAATATTTTTTCACGAATGAAGTACAATTGCTAAAAAGAAGATCATAGTAAGTTCTCTGATTGAGGACTTTCTATCACAACTTAACGATAGAACAGATGGTCATGGGTGTAATCAACGAACATGAAGACGCGGGTTCAAATCTCACCATTCGCACAAAAATTTTTCCTCGCAAATGTTTACCTTGCGAACGTTCGCAGCACCAACACTTCAAAAACATTACATCGTAAACGTTTCCTTCGCAAATGTTCATCTTGCGAATATTCACAACACTATGTTCGCAACACTATATTCGCAACACTATATTCGCAACACTATATTCGCAGCATTATTCAGAAGTTTAGAAATTCGCAGAAAACCCCAGAAATTCACAGAAAAATTCAGAAATTTGCAGAAAAATCCAAGAAGCAGGTCAAGGGTTCAAGTCTCACTTCTCACACTTGTTTTTGCGACTCACATGAAAGCTAAGTACCTCTTTCCTTAAACATTTTACTTACAAAAAATAAAAGATTTTTGATTTGATTTACAAAGCGCGATACAATCGTAGAATTACAAAGATTTCACAATTACAAAGATGATACAATTACAAAGATCTCAAGATTTCACAATTACAAAAGAAACCGAGAAAAACATCTCGCACAAATCAATTTATATATTTCTCTTGAAAAATTTACTTTATTTCCAATGATATGATATTTGACATGGAGAGTAGTAGCTGGCAAACCTTTATGGCGTATACTCGTAAAAGGCAAAGCACCTCAGTGCGTCATATGAGGGGGTACCTATTAGGATCATTTCCATGGAAAAATATTTGTCAAGAGAGATGAAATAGATAATACAAAGGAAATCAAAACAAACAAAAAGATTTTGAAGTAGCATATAAATAAAAAATAAGAAATTTTGATAAAAGAAATGTTGAATACTAATCTAAATTTTTATTTGCACTACAGCATAGCATGAGGCAAAGAACATGGAGTGAGAGTTCGCATGATGGGTTCGCAATATTTCTTACATTTAGAGGATTAAGTACTTCTTAAGGATACTTCATACTTCTTATATATTTCGAGGATTAAGTACTTCTTATACTTCTTAAGGATACTTCATACTTCTTATATATTTCGAGGATTGAGTACTTCTTATACTTCATCAAGGATATTTCATACTTCTTATACTTCAAGGGTGATACTTCTTATTTACTTCGCAACATTCCGGAACTTCGCAAAAGAATAGAGGCAAGTATATACTTTTTGAGTTTGATATTCTTTCGCTCGTTCCTTCATCAACAAAGATCAAAGACTACACCAACAACTACAACAACTAGTTTTTTCTTAAAGATCGCTCTTCAAGCAATATTCAAGAAAAAAGAGGCAAGATGTAGGAGAGGAATATCACAACAAATGATAACTTATGAAATTGTGGAGAGAAAATAAATCTTGCGAGCAAAGAACATTTTGCGAGCAAAGGAAGTCACGAGGAAAGCAAAAGAAGTTCGCAAAGTAATGTTGCGAATATTCATGCATAGTTATCAAGTCCGAAGTTGAAGGACAAATTTAGTTGTTAACATTTTGTAAAATTATATAAATAGCCATTTAGGCATGAGAGGAAGGGAGAGACACATTTTGAGAGAGGGGATAATTTTAGGAGGAGAGAGAAATTTTTAGAGAGAGATGTATTTTCTTTATCATCTTCTTCCCCAAAATTCTAGAGCTCCAAATATCCATTAATGGAGTCTCAATTGTAAAATCATGTAATTACATACAATCACTAGTGAAGAATCGTGGATGTAGATCACATTGATCGAACCACGTAAAAATATTTGTGTCTCCTTTTAGAATTTTAATACTTTAATTCTTAGTTTCATATCAAATTAATTAGATTTAGGAATCATTTTAATGGATTCTTATGAGGGTATAGTTGTGAGATAATCCGCAACTACATAATCGGCCGATGTGTTCCATACTTTCTTTCCTGTTTGACTGTAGCTCCTCGTTTGTCCCGTCACGCCTTATCTTGTCAGCTTTATCAGAAGTCTGGGTCAAGTCTTGTCCGACATTATTACGCCCGATCCACGTGGCTTTCATAAATCTCGCGCTCTTTAATCTTTGCTCTATACTTCGCGTTTCTTCGTATTTGGGTACCTTGGGTCTAGGATGTCGCCACCTGAATCTGTGGATAATTTACACCTACAATGGGGGTATTTTTTTTCAAATTAGAGTTATAACGAGCGAAACCCTAATTCCCCTCTGTGCCATTGGCAAATCATGCCAGCCACACTTAGCCCAAGCTAGCTGTGCTATGCTAAATGCACTCTTCCTTGGCCCTAGCTATGCTAGTCATACCAACCGCGCCAAAGCATGCCAACCATGCTAGACGCACCCATGTGACAACGGAAAATCATGACAGCCACACCAAACGCGCCAAATCATGACAACCATGCTAGCCGCACCTCCATGCCAATGGCAAATCATGTCATCCACACCAAGCCCAAGCTAGCCGCGCCATGCCAAACGCACTCTACCTTGGCCCTAGCTATGCTAGTCACACCAAACGCGCCAAAGCATGCCAACCATGCTAGCCGCACCTCCGTGCCAATGGAAAATCATGCCATCCACACCTAGCCCAAGCTAGCCGCGCCATGCCAAATGCACTCTGCCTTGGCCCTAGCTATGCTAGCCAATTTCCTTACCAAGCCGCTATGCCATTGGCACATGCCAAAATAGCGACCGCGCCCTAGGCTTGTAAACCGTGCAACCTAGGCCAATATGGTCGTGTGTGCCATTGGCACATGCCAACACACATCGCTATCCACTTTCCAAGCCGTTATGCCATTGGTACATGCCAAAGTAGTGCCCGCGCCCTAGGCTTGAAAACCATGCAACCTAGGCCAATATGGCCGTGCGTGCCATTGGCACATGCCAACATGCACCGCTAGCCACTATGCCATTGTCACATGCCAAAGTAGTGCCCGCGCCCTAGGATTGAAAACCGTGCAAACTAGGCCAATATAGACGTTCGGGCCATTGGCACATGCCAACACGCACCACTAGAATCTTTCCTTACCAAGTCGCACATGCCATTGGCACATGCCGCACGCTCCCCTAGCAGCTTTGGCATTGCCGCTTGCACTCCAAGTGCAATCCGCAACCAAGGCATTTCGCACATGCCACACGCTCCCCTAGCAGCTTTGGCATTGCCACTTGCACTCAAAAGTGAAACCCGCGACCAAGGCATTCCGTACATACCATTCGCACATGCCACATGCTCCCCTAGCAGCTTTGGTATTTCCACTTACATTCAAAGTGCAACTTTCGGTCAAGGAATTCCACACATGCCACGTGCTCCCCTAGCAGTTTGGAATTGCCACTTGAACCCAAAGTGCAACCAACTCTCGAGACATCAACACAAACTGCGGGATGTTTTCTTAGGGTTTTGGTTTGGCGGTCACAGCATGCAGCGTACACTACGCTCGTATTAAGAAAGCGTGGAAAGGAATAAATCGGTCAATTAAATGGGGAAATAAAGGTGAAAAACGTTTTCACTCTTAAACACGCTGGTTACCACCTCCTCCAATTTAACTACCCTTTTTTTTTCCGTAATGAGGCCAGTGTACATTTAAGTCTCAACTTGTATAAATAGGTCTCACCTATTTATACTAGACAACAAGTCTTGGTCATGAGAAAAATACAACACTATCAGAAAGCAACTTTGGAAAGCTCACCAAAAAGGCTTCCATCTCTTGCAAGCTTCCTAAGCTTCTACTTTTTTTTGATACAAGTCGAGACACTACCCAACCAGAACTCTCTGGTCTCATCACCTTTCTTCGCTATCCTCCCCAAATCAACCCTTCTCCTCCACTTTGTGACCAAAGAAAGTCTGGAACGACCATTTCTTGGTTTAGGCCGGACTTGTACAGATTGATCTCTCGAACCTAAAAAGTGCTCAATGTGCAGCACATTTGTTTAGGGTTTAAACCAGTTTCTTACTCACCTACCGAATTTACCGAAATCGACAGAAATAATTTTTACCCATAAACAATTGGTGACCACAGCGGGAGGATTGATCTATCGGCTACAATGTCAGACTGTCGATCTCTTTCTTTGACCCAGATGTCAAGATGGTAGGGGAAGGCGACTCGATCCAACTCAACTACCAGACAACCCAGTTACGAGTCGTAAAGACTACACGAGAAAACTGGGGACTCGATGAAGATGCTACCAACGATTGGGGACTTGCTGGCGATCCTACCAGCAAAGCCTCCTTTTACATGGAAAGGGGCGTGTTCGCAGCAAAAAAGAAAAAAACCTATGAAGTGAGTAAGTTTAGACTGGGAAAGATATATGATCTGTTTTTGGGTTCTTAGTAAAACCGTCATACTATTGCGTCTTGTGCAAATTGCTAGCACACACTTTCATAAAAGCAATATTCCTTTCACAAAATGTAATCAGAGTTATATTATCAAAACTATTCATCCCAGAAATAATATAATATCCTCAAAAGCTACCAGCTGTCTATGAAAACCGGTCGAACTTTAATCCAGATATCCAGTATGTCTTTAAAAAAAAGAACCTA
Organism: Papaver bracteatum; assembly: GCA_023529315.1. Taxonomy (NCBI): domain Eukaryota; kingdom Viridiplantae; phylum Streptophyta; class Magnoliopsida; order Ranunculales; family Papaveraceae; genus Papaver; species Papaver bracteatum. The sequence continues at coordinate 243,142 of JAJJWX010004852.1, forward strand.
AATGAAAGTTTAACAGGGAATACATTCAAGGAAAATCATCCAACAGAGGTATACTCTTCTTAGAGAAAGTCAACTTTGCATCTTCAAGAGCCGCTCTCTTCATAGTTAGCATCTTGGAAAGATTTTCGAGTTCTACCTCCTGTCGTGTAATCTCCTCTGCAGAAAGGCTTTCGAATGCTGCATCTTTCAACTTTAGGATCTCAGCAAGGCCTTCGACAAACCACGAAGAGTTGAATTCCTTTTCTACACACACGTCGCAATGGTGCTCCCAGTCAGCAATGACGTCTTCAGAAACGGTGTGGCCAGTCACCTCACGCATGTCCTCGATGGAAGATAAAACCTCTTCCACGCGCCTAACCAGCGCAAATCGACTAGTGATATTCTTGGTTGTGGCCATATGTCCATACTTCTCCCAAATTCTGGTATACAATGCCTCATACTTAGCTAGCATGCTGAAACCGCCAACCAACACATGACCTGGGTAAGGAACCAAGTACGGGGGATCAAAAAAAGCGCCTACAACTGGACCCGCGACTTGCAAATGGTCTTTTTCCATGTCTACGGCAGCAACCATCATAGAATGATCCACCATTTGAACCGCGTTTGTGCCCGACGATTGGATAACTCCTATCTCCAAGTCACCAACAGCGGTCGCTGTCACCAAAGGAAAGTTTTCGTGTGGCTCCGCCCAAGAATCATTTTCCAAACCAGATTCCTCCTACAAACTTGAGTTAGACATTTTAAAAAAAAAAGAGGCGGAAGAAGAAGGGAAAAGAAGCGTGAAACTCACCGAACCACTTCCCGAAAAAGAACCAGTGATGTCAGAATAATCACTATCACTTGTCGAACTTTTTTATTTCTCTAGCTCATCACCATTATGAGGAGGCTTAGTGTTGCCGGAATTCTTCGAAGGAATTGCCGCCTCCTGGAAACGTGCAAGGGAAATGAAAGCATTAACACTACCGAAGCCCTGGTAGAAACAAGATACATGTTTTTAGCAGAAATTCACGTGTTTCGAGACAAACCAATAAGGAGATGACACATACCTGGTTATTGGAAGAACTAAAAGACACGAGAGCTGCAGGAGGATCTTTTGAAACCGCCCGAAACCCGCCAACACGATTCTTCATTCTCTGTTCCTTTGCCTGGGGACTTTCCGAGTTTCCGGGCAACTTTTGCTTGAGGTCCCTAAACATCGGATACTTCTTCAAAACTGATGGGGAAGGTTTACAACGAACATTCTTCACCACGTTATTTACAAGATCTTGGATCATAATGAACTCATAGTACCAAAACTCACTATAGCCAAAAGTCATCGAAGTTACTCTTCCCATTTGAAAGAAGGGAAGGCGGATACCCGACTCAAGGGAACTGGAATTGAGGGCGGCACGCAATGAATCCTTAGGAACCACCAGCTGGTAAGTAAGAGGCACCCCTTGATCAAAACCCATGTGACGAGCGCCACGGTTAATATTGTAAGAAGCTATTCGGAAAGACCTCATAAAGAAAGACGGCATATAACTAGGCAGGCAGCTTTGAATAAACAAGTTTTCACCAACACTCAAACTGCTGTCAGAAGACAAAGTCATATTCGGATTAGAAGCAAAGGTGTCAATTTGAGTCATAGACCTATGGACCGGCTCCTATGGGCGAAAACGGATTTCATACGACTTATCGAGAAGACTAACCAAGCTCACACCAACTCTTGGACGCCTGTTCACCCGTCAAAGATTTCGGGAGCCACCCCAACTCGCGGGGATCGAAGGCAAAGGTTTCGGAGCGTACTTCTCGGAGTGCTCCCATAACTAGGCTTGCATAAAAATAACATGCACATATGAATCCACTTTCATGAAACCATTCGAAACCCGCATGTTCGCAACTAGGTGGTCCAGATGCACATACAGGGAACCAAGGAATAGCTTGCCAATGGGAAGAACTTCACCTTTTTCCAACTTCACATTAATCACTAGCAATTCTGGTCTTATTTCCTTCTTGCCATGACCATCATCAAAAATGTCTCTAGACAACCAGAGAGACAAAAATGCTGCAACGTGAAGATCACTGCTTTTATGTTTAGGTTCCAGCTCGTCTGGAAACCATTGAGATATCCACCAGCTGTAAAATCACTTTTCATCCTCTTTTCGAACAGAATCCTTCGACTTTGCAGTGGAGTCTTTTCGAGCGAAATCTCCCAACTTAGCGGCAAGGTCATCCCGCATCTTCTCCTCATATTCATACATTTAGATATTAAGATTCCCGGTTACCGGAAGATTCAGCAAGAGAGCCACACTCTCCAAGGAGAAAGTTATTTCACCCCATCTACATATGATCGTACGAGTTTCCGAACACCATCTGGAGATGAAAGCAACAAAGCTCGGGATATCCTTCCTAATCTGGAGACTTACTGAAGCTCTAACAGCATCAATAATCTGCGCTCGAGTCAAGTTGGTATTTATGTGCTCCTTACTCACCATGAACTCAACCTATCTATCAAAATAACGCAATGGGCTTTAACATATCCTGAAATCAATGCTGGAAGAAGAATATACCCCTTTATGAAGACAAAACCGTATGGTGTTCTGTGGGCGAACCGAACGTGCTTTCTTTTCATCTTCACCACCGGTTAACAAAATTGGCATGAAACCTGGATGATTCTTCCTAGCAGGGGCGAGGGGTTTGGCAAACAATTCATCATTCGTGTTTGGTTTGGAATTATCAACATCCTTCGATGAAGCGAAATTTTGTTCAGGTAACATTTTTTCGGATTTCTTCATAACAATTCGGTAACAAGATATATGCACAAAACAAACGGAGAAAGACGAAATTATCTCCCTGACACATAATTGCACCCAACAAGAAAAAAAAAAGTGTTCTTTACGGATTCAAAACTGCAGGCGCAGTATTTTCTTCAAGTCCGAAATTCATATATGCAATATTTCCTATGGGTTCGAAATTATATGAAGCACATATGCAGTAATCTTCTTCGGGATTCGTATACAGTATTCTTCTTCGGGATTCATATACAGTATTTTTTCGGGTTCAAAATTATATGCGCAGTATTTTCTACGGGTTCGAATGCGTCTGCAATATCCTTCTTCGGGTTCAAAATTATATACGTAGTATTTTCTACGGGTTCGAATGCGCCTATAGTATCCTTCTTCAGGTTCAAAATTATATATGCAGCATTTTTCTACGGGTTCAAATCATATATGAAGTATTTTCCTTGGGTGCATATATACAATATTGTTTACAAGAAGCACACCAAGAAATCATATGTGCAATATCAGTGCAAATATTGTGAAAGAAAAACGCATGATGTTAGGGTTTGCACCTACATGAAAAGGGAAACAAGAAAAGTATTAGAGAACATACCTGGAAGTCGGTTTTTCTTTGTGACCTGTCACTAGTGTGAGAGGATGTAAAAACAAAGTGCAAGATGAGAGAAAGGGATTTTATATATGGGCGTGAAGATTCCGAAATAGGGAAGGATTTCCCTTTTACCAAAATCGTGTGTGCAAGGACCGGTCCCACCAGTTGCGCCAACTTCCCAGTACCGCCCAAGCCACACCGGTCCCACCAATTGCGTCAACTTCCCAATGACCGCCCAAAGTCACGCCATCTAGCACGATCATCTTCCCCACCTCGCACCGGTCCCACCAAGCTCGCGCCAGTTTTTCAATCTCCCAATTGCACCGGTCCCACCAATTGCGCCAACTTCTCAATGCCGCCCAGCTTCATGTTTCTCCATGATGCTGACCTCCCGACCGTTCCAGCCTCCCAATTTGTGCAAAACTGCCAGAGGCAAGGATTCCAAATCCTATCTATAAAAAGGTCAGACAAGCCTCATCAATTCTCTTTACGATTTACTCTTATGCTTACCTCGCAACAAAGCTCATGTTACGAGCTAAGAAGGGGACTTAATGTTGATGGTGGTTTTTAGACAAAGGGTAAAATTGTAAAACCCCCGAATAACCAAATGTCACCGTGACACATTTATTAGAACACTTAATGCATATAGTCATTAATTAACGGGGGTATTTTTTCAAATTAGGGTTACAACGAGCGAAACCCTAATTCCCTTATGTGCCAATGACAAATCATGCCAGCCACACTTAGCCCAAGCTAGCCGTGCCATGCCAAACGCACTCTGCCTTGGCCCTAGCTATGCTAAACATACCAACCGCGCCAAAGCATGCCAACCATGCTAGCCGCACCCCTGTGCCAACGGCAAATCATGCCAACCACATCAAATGCGCCAAAGCATGCCAACCATGCTAGTACCTCTGTGCCAATGGAAAATCATGCCAGCCACACCTAGCCCAAGATAGACGCGCCATGCCAAATGCACTCTTCCTTGGCCCTAGCTATGCTAGTAATACCAAACGAGCCAAAGCATGCCAACCATGCTAGCCGCACCTCCATGCCAATGGAAAATCATGCCAGCCACACCTATCCCAAGCTAGCCACGCCATGCCAAACACACTCTGCCTTGGCCCTATATATGTTATCAACTTTCCTTACCAACCCGCTATGCCATTGGCACATGCCAAAATAGAGCCCGCGCCCTAGTCTTGCAAACCGTGCAACCTAGGCCAATATGGTCGTGCGTGCCATTGGCACATGCCAACACACACCGCTAGCCACTTTCCAAGCCGATGTGCCATTGGCACATGCCAAAGTAGCGCCTGCGCCCTAGGCTTGCAAACCGTGTAACCTAGGCCAATATGGTCGTGCATGCCATTGGCACATGCCAACACGCACCGCTAGCCACTTTCCAAGCCGCTATGTCATTGGCACATGCCAAAGTAGCGCCCACGCCCTAAGCTTGCAAACCGTGCAACCTAGGTCAATATGGTCGTGCGTGCCATTGTCACATGCCAACACGCACCATTAGCAGCTTTCCTTACCAAGTCGCACATGCCGCATGCTCCCTAGCAGCTTTGGAATTGCCGCTTGCACTCCAAGTGCAACCCGCGACCAAGGCATTCCGCACATGCCACACGCTCCCCTAACAGCTTTGGCATTGCCACTTGCACTCCAAGTGCAACCCACGACCAAGGCATTCTGCACATGCTATTGGCACATGCCTCACGCTCCCTAGCAGCTTTGGTATTGCCACTTGCACTCAAAAGTTCAACCCGCGATAAAGGCATTCCGCACATGCCACATGCTCCCCTAGCAGATTTGGAATTGCCACTTATATTCAAAGTGTAACTTGCGGTCAAGGCATTCCACACATGCCATTGGAACATGCCACACGCTCCCCTAGCATCTTGGCATTGCCACTTGAACCACTACACCATTTTTAGTGTTTAGTAACAGCCTACTTCAGTTGCAAATAGGGGTTGCAACAGTCTGAATCTGTTATGAAAGTCGATGTTGCAATTTTTCGCAACTGCACATAAGCCGTTGCAAATTTTCGGTCGTAACAGTTTCAAACTGTTGCAACTCAAAAATATCGCAACATTTTAGAATAGTTGTGAAATTCCAAGATCGCAACAGTTTAGAACAGTTGCGAAATTGACACGTATCAACAGTTTCAATCAGTTACAAAATTTGGAACCGGGTTTTTTAATGAACGGACAATTTAATCCGAACCGGCTAAAATAGTTCTGGTACTAATTTTGCAACATAATTAAACAGTTATGAAATTTTTGTAACATCAAAAAAAATAGTGTCAGGTCTATTTTGGCCTGGTCAAAATTGGTTTTCCTGCAAAACAATATCTACTGTCTAAACCAAAGTTTCGCTGCAGGTTTTTCAGTGAAACACATCATTCAAGTAAAAGTTTCTACACCACACCATTTGTGTATATTGAACATAGAGAGGAGAACTTAGATAAGCAAGCATATAATGGTTTACTCTGCATTTTATAGAGAATGAGAAAGGATGTAACTAAGCAAACATAGAGTCATTTACTAAGTTGTTTTATTTTCAACTAATGACAAGTAACAACAAAAAAGCAGAACATATAAGTACCATTAACAATGCTCATATTCTATATCCTCAATTTTATCCAGAAGATCTAACTCAGAATATGTGATACCTAAGAGAACCTGCACAATGAATATCCCATTTATGAGATACAATCCATGACACAACCAACACTACGAAGAAAAAAGGGAAGAAAAAAAGTTCAAAATATGACATACCAATGAACAGTGAGTTTTTCCTTGTTCATTCCCAGACCTTGGTCCACTGTTTAAACATGAAAATGAAAGACATAAGTGCAATTTCAGCATACATACAAAAGTGTAAATAAGAGTCGTGTTTTGTGACTCCTAAAAGCAATTTCAGAAGGGTAAAGAAGAATTATACCCGCATGATATCTTAGCAGATCCCACTATACCCAAGAGAACCTGCATAATGAATATCCCATTTATGAGATACAATCCATGACAAAGCCAACATTACGAAGAAAAAAAGTTCAAAATATGACATACTAGTGAGAAATGAGTTTTTCCTGGTTCATTCTCAAACCTTGGGTCACTATTTAAACATCAAAATGAAAGACATAAGTGCAGTTTCAGCATACATACAAAAGTGTGAATAAGAGTCGTGTTTAATGACTCCTAAAAGCAATTTCATAAGGGTAAAGAAGAATTATACCTGCATGATAGCTGATCCCACTATACCCAAGAGAAACTGCACAATGAATATCCCATTTATGAGATACAATCCAAGACAAAGCCAACATTACGAAGAAAAAAAGTTCAAAATATGACATACCAGTGAGCAGTGAGTTTTTCCTGGTTCATTCTCAAACCTTGGGCCACTATTTAAACATCAAAATGAAAGACATAAGTGCAGTTTCAGCATACATACAAAAGTGCGAATAAGAGTCGTGTTTAATGACTCCTAAAAGAAATTTCAGAGCAATTTAAGAAGGGTAAAGAAGAATTATACCTGCATATTAAGTTGATGATGATCCAACAGCAGTACACTTCTCACTCAGCAAAAATCAATATTCAGCATAATACCTCGCAAGCAGATAGAAGGTCAGTTTCCATAAACATAAACTTAATAATATAAGTGCAAGAAAGTGGAGTACTTACCAAGGATTGATATTTCCCCGGGTGGCTACTAGTGCTTCAATTGACTTTAAATGAAGCCACCTGCGGAATCACATACAATAGAAAGACCACCCATATATACATATGTACAACAAATAGAAACAAGGCAATAAAAAGTAAACATAGATTCATAAACTTTTTCTGTTCACATACATATATCAAAAAGATCATTTGTTTCTAGGTGTAGTTAAATACTTTTTATGAGAAATTGCATATAAGTCTTCCTTAAGCACAATAGGATAAGACTCTTCCTCATGCACAAATGCATAAGAGTATGCATATGAGTGAGTTCAGCATACATACAAATGTGTGAACAGAAGCAAAAAAAAAAAAAAAACTAAAGCCATGTGTTAGCTAGACATTTATATAAGTGATGCAAGATGGCTAAGATATCCATGAATAACTTCATAGCTTATCTCCAAAAAAGTAGTGAAGTCGTCTTAATCATATGCGATGGACCTCTTTGGATGAACCACAAAACCTCTAATTCCAACATCTCTAAAGGTAGGTGCAAACGAGTTAGATTTCACGGTTTTTTTATCTGGCAGGAGAATGTTGTCGAGCAACACCTTCAAATGAGTAGCATGTACAGGTGAGCCGTGAGCCATAAGTGCTGAAACACCAGTACAAACTTCACCAGTTGCAATTATATCGCCCTTCATATTCAGCAATGAACACTGCTGATCGAGCTGGTGATATGGCATGACTAGGTGAAATTGTGTGAGTATATGGTTGGTATGACATGACTAGGTGAGCCAGTGTGAGCAACTGAACCTGATTGAGGTGAACCATCATGACCTTGTTCACATTTTTGACCACGTGAAGTGCTACAGATGTTCGATCCAACAACTGACAGAATTGCAGCTTGAATATCCTTCACTGTGTAGCATAGTGTTTTAAAGACTTCAATAAGAACTCCCATCTTTCCACCTAATTATTCCACCTTGTTGGTAATAACTCCATCTTTAGACTTCAATTCAGCTAATTTAGCACGAGCAGGAGCAGAGAGTTCAACTTGCATACGAGAAACATGACCTATAGCATGAACACGTACTCTTGAATCCTTCCCGAACAACTCAGTGACTGCACAAGTTTCTTCTACTGGAGTACATGCATCGAGTTTTGCCTTGATGTCTTCTAGCACCTTAGTAAGTTGTTCCTGTAGTGTTTAGCATATATAATAACCACTTGCTTATAATACTGATCACTGACTAGTATACATATAGTTAAACAAGACTACATATAACTAAAATTATTCTGACTCACATAGTATGGTTGCGCACTAGGTAAAATTACCCCACCCTCTTGTGAATGAGCTCTAATCCACATATCAGAGGTAGTGACTTGCACTTCAGGATTCGCAGCCACCTGCATTTACAAATACAATGAGTATGAGTCACACAACATTTTGAGGTATGAGGTAAGTTGCATAATTGAAATAAAAGACCTATGAGGTAAGTTGCATCATTGAAATGAAAGACCTACCAGTTCATCTCTCACCAAATAATGAGGCTTGTGGCCGGTGGTATGAGAGTAGTCATATCGTTCTCTTTTCCTCTTATTAGCAGCTCTATTTTGTTGGACTGCATCATCGTTCTCATGTTCACAGAACTTTATACAATCCTATGATTTGACACCTGGAGGAGTATTTGTAAGCGCAGTCCTTTCTTCATGAGTATCATATATATCATAATAGTCGATTCACAACTTAGACTTGAATCTCCTCCATGGATCAGACATTCCCTTTAACATAATGGGCTTGGAAGTCTCGGGTAAATCAAATGATCTCTGAAAATACAGAGGTAATCAGTGGGTTCCTAAATGTGTAATCCTTCAAATCAAGTAACTAAAAAGTAGAGCAAAAATCATGTCATGAGGTAAAATTTGTACCTTAAGTTCAGTCCAAACATCTTCCTTGTACTTATCAGGCACTTTCCTCCAGGTTTTGTACGAAATAGGAACATGGGTACGAACCAATGCACCCTTCATGTGGCCTACTTTTGTTGCATTGACAGAAATTGGTAGTCCATATTCATCGACCTCCACTGCTGCTGCCATACTAACCTGTAAAATACCAAATGTGGAAGATTAAGATCGCGCAAGTGAAAACAAAGCTAAAAAAGAACATCAATATAGCATAACCATCCACATAAGAAAACAAAGAAATATTCTCAAATAAATAGAAAGTATTAAGATAGTGCAAGTAATCAAAACATATAATTCAGAAAAAGAGCGCAGTCACAAATCCTTTAAACTACAGAATCAACACAAATAAGATTTTCTAAACTCTCATTATCAGTAAGAGCTGACTGATAAACTGTGGGAAATTCAAGCTTATCTACTGCGGATGTTAACTTCTGATATGAATGAAACACCACATACCATCCCTGTGGAGAAAGATCCGTTGAGTAGAACACTTGGGTTGCTTCAGATGCGAGGATAAATGGCTCATCAACCACTCTGTTGATACTTTTCATCTTGGATAAGTTAACCTTTATTGTAGTTATAGAATAACCTACAACTACACCCTCAGTAGAATTGGTAAAACTTAAGAAGTTCTTGACGATGAATGACAACTTTCTTATTAATTATCTCAATTGATTACAAAGAAGTATCTAAATGGAACAAGAATAGTTACAACTTTCTCTATTCTCTTCCCTAAGATATTTTCTAACACTCATTAAAATAACCTCTCGAATTTTACATTTGAACTCCTATTTATAGTGAAATTTGTACAGTTGTATATGAATTGCGAAGCATCGCAATTCATCTTCGCAAGAGTATTCTATCTTCGCAAATCTTCATACTTCTCCGTGTTTCTTCTATCATCGCATCATTTTATAATTATTTCCTCTTATATTTGTCGCGATGTTCGTAAGCTAATGCCTTGTGATATTCAGTACCTACATCTTGCCTCTTCTCATGTCAATTCTACGAAGAAGGAATGTCATGAGAATCTCTATTATCGTTCATTTAGTATAGTTATTACCACATGTTAAATTCGCAACACGTATTTTTTCTTTTCCATTATCTTTTTGACACGTTTCTTTGTAACCGTTCTTTTCAACCGTTCACGTTTAATCGCATTGATGAGTTTCTATCTTCATCGAATTTTCTCTTCTTTATAAATATTACCCTTTGTTTTTCTTTTTATTCTCTTACCATGTTCGTCTTCCTCATCACTTCTGCCTCTGTAATTTATTCCCTTTTTCTGCTACTACAATTTCTTACTTATTTCACCTCTTTTCCTTCCTATCTTCTATCTTATATCCAATGGCTCCAAAGAAGAAAACTATTGAACAAATTAACGCAGAGCTTGCTGATAGGGACCTCATTCTTTCTGAAATTGATGGTTATGACAATAAATCTTCTCTCTGTGTGAAGCTCTTTACCAATTATATTTGGAATGATCGGAAAGTTTTAATCTCACGAGGTCAAATCCTCGCAGGTCTTCCTCTTCCTCTTTATGATGTTAATATTCCTTTATTCTATGAGATTATTTCCCACCCCAATTTTTCATGTGCCATTTATCAATTGACCGGTGATTGCATTCGCATTCTGGTTGAATTCGCAACTCGTGCTGCCACTGGAAGATCTTTGTATTCAGTTGATCTTAGGAAATCTGGATTTCAAGATATGGAATTTATCGCTGCGGACTATACAGTTGAGGGTTTCTTTAAAAATTACACATTAATTCCTGCGAGGAAAAAAGATAAACGTTGGGCTATACGTCTTCATCGTAAAGCTAATATCTCAGCAGATGACCTTCTCATGCACGACATTGATTATGCTTCGGGAAATAATAAAACACCTCGTCATTCTAATGATGAAGATTGGTATAATTACCCTTTACTATTATCGGGTTCTTATATTTCTGGGATAGTAGATCTTCCTGCGAACCTTCGTGACCGCAATTATCAACCTTGGGTTTATAAAAATGTATGTATCTCCATCTCCTTATCTTCTTGTTATTCTTTTATTTATTTTCAAATGAGGTAAGAAACACTCTTTTATGTTTTTTAGACAATATATTGTTGCCTCTGTTTCTTATCCTTATTTGAATTTGAAGGTTCTTTATGATCTTCCTGAGGTTGTTGCGAGTGAGAAGAAGATTTCCACTTCTTCCAAAAGGATAACTGCGCGACAAAAGACACTTCGCTCTGCGAAGAACACCCAAACTTCTGGTAGTCAAGATGATGCTCTTCGCAAAGGAAAAAGGAAACTTGAAGATGTTGTTTATGAGAGGAAGAAAAAGAAGAAGCTCTCAACCAAGTCTTATTCCCATGTAATTTCTTCTAATGAGAATGTTGAGGAAGATCAAGGTGATGAAGATGATAAATTTCCTGAGAAGGACTTTGATTCTAATTCTGATACCCTTTCTGATAAAGGAGATGATGATGATGATGATGATGATGATGATGATGATGGTGATGATGATGATGGTGATGATGATGATGATGATGCTAATGAAAGTGAAGATGAAGATTATGATAACCCGGAAACTTTTGCTTCAGCAATGATTAATGTATCTGAGGCTTTTCTCCATTCTTCTCATGGGTTAGGAAACTCTCCTACTGTGAATGCTCGCAAGCTTATTGCGAAGGCTTGCAAAGTTCCTACTGTACTCAATAACAACTCTCTCAATGGAATTTCAAGATTCGTATCTCCTGCTACATTATATGCTTTAGGGAGTATGGTAAGTTTCTTCTCTATTCCTTGTTTGTTTCCCTTACTTCATTAATTTCTGACCCTTTTTGCTTGTTCAGGTTGGAAGAGTCAGTTGCGCAGCTGCTTCTGATTGGGAAAGACGTCATTCCATTGCTGAGAAGAAAAATTTAAGTCATTGCAAGAAGTTAGAGGTTGAAAATTCAAGGATTCGTCAGAAATTAGAGGATTTAAGTATTGATAACGCAGAATTAACATCCCATCAAGGAGATATTCCACAATCTGCGAGCATCGCAACTGAAAGTTCTTCTCTTCTTGAGGAGAATAATCAACTGAAGCTTGAAAACTCTTCTCTTCGTAATGATAAGAAACAACTAGAAGGTAAGTTCTTCATAATGGTAAGTATTTTGATTACTTTTCCTTCGTAATTTGCTAACCAATTCCTTAATTTCTTCCCTTATTTCAGAAGATTATGCGAAGATGAATAATGATCTGGAAACTATTCTTGCCGGTCGTAATCAGAAAATTTCTGATTTAAAGTCTCAACTTCTAATTTCCCAGAACAACCATAGTTTATATATCAAGCGTTTCCGAGCTAAGATGACTCGAAAGATTTGCGAAGATAATCAAATTCCTCTCAAGAAATATCAGACGCTCCTTTCTGAAGAAATTCCTGAAGATACCCCCTATCTGGAAATTTCTGATAGTGAAGTTGAAGATGATCTCTTTGAAGAAGAAAAAGAAGATCATTTTGATGGGAATAAATCACCCGAAAAATAGCTTCATTCCTTTTTGTATATCTGCTCTAATTCTTTTCATATTATCTGTTACAATACTTTCTTCTTTCCTGCACTTTTGATCAATCAACAATTTCATTTTGAAGCTTAACTAGTATTAATGTCTTAACTTTGCGATGACGAAATCTTTCTTTGACTGAGTACTTCCCTTATTCGCATAACTTGATCATTTGGAGAGAAATAATATATCTTAAAGACCTAGCTTAGTATTTCCTTTCCCCCTATTATTGATCTTCATATGATCAAATATTGTTGGGAATATTGAAGTATCTGCCCCAATTTATCTTACGAAGCTTCAATTTGTTGCGATTAAGAAATCCTTCCTTTTGAATATAAAAATACGAGTTATGAAATATCCTAAGCAATAGGAAGTATGAAATATCCTTAAGAAGTATTAGAAGTATACAATATCCTTGAAGAAGTATAAGAATTATTTAATCTGTGAAGAATTCCTCAATATATGAATGAGTATAAGAAGTATTTAATCTTTGCAAAATCTGATGAATATGAAATATCCATTGAAGAAGTATAATAAATATGAGACATTCTTGAAGAATTATAAGAAGTATTCAAGTTGTGAAGAAATATTTAATATATGAATAAGTATAAGAAGTATGTAATTCTCGTAAAATTTAATGAATTCTTCATTATCTGTTTTTGATTGCGAGCAAAATCGCATCTTCTGTTATGTCTTCGTGAAAATTCTTAAATGGGGTTGTCTTCTTTGTTAGGATTTCTTGTAAAAATTCTTCAATGATGTTGATGGAGCTGCCTTCTTTATCAAAACTTCATTATATATATTCCTGTAAGAATTCTTCAATGATATTGATGGAATAAATTTCATTAATTGTTGTGGTCTTATCATGCCTTCCTAAGTAAAGGTCTTATTTTGCCACCTCTTTTGTGATAATATTTTTGTATTTGCGATAATATGACAAGTCTGAACATTCTTGCGAATATACAACCTCGTGACATTACCGTCTTGCGATGAAATCGCAGGACGTTATTACACTTTCATGTAATAACCCATTGATCTCATCTTAACTTCTTTGTTATGTTCTGCGAGTTCTCTTTTTCTGTATATTTTCTTAGAATGCTCGTAGAATTTCAGTCGTTGCACAAATATGACAAGTCTTTATGTTCTTGCGAACAAAAAGCCTCGTGACATTTGCGTCTTATAGCACGTATCAGCTCCCTAATGGAGGGTGCTGCCCTTTATCTTCCCCCTGATTGCCCCTTCAAGGAAGCGTACATCGACCATACAAGGTTAGATCTTCCCATCCGGTTCTGCAAACAACCAGCTTTTGTTCACAACCTCTTGTCCTTTTTGCCTATAGGGCTTATAGTTACGAGGTTGCACCCTATGGGGTATCTTTGGGCCAAGTGAATCATTTTCCAAGACTTGTCAAAAATGGCAGATGTGCTTCAAGCCCACCCAGCACTCTTGACTCAACCATGTACCTCGGCGCCTTGATCGTTTTCTGCACTTCTTGGGGAAGACAGTATGCCTTAGTCGCCCAGCCTAAATCGTGTTACACCGCATAATATTGCGTAATGTCACAGGATTAGGTGAGAATCCAAGGTGTCTAACCCGGATAGGTACCCCATTATTGGGTTGTACCCCGTAAAAATTCCCATGTACTCAAGGTCCTTGGTGGTGTTCCGGTTACCTTGAGCCATGGTTATAGGTACCCCCTTAAATGACGCACTTTAGGACTTTTCCTCTTACGAAATGTTTCTTCGCGAACTAGGGTGTACGCCACAAAGGTTTGCATGTGTAATATTTATGCGGCTTTCTTTCTTTTTTGAAAGCTGATCACAGATTGCGGTCTTTTATTCGCAAATTGCGGTTTTTTGTTCGCAAGTTAATGTGTGCATCTTTCTTGTATGAAAGTTATTCGCAATAAAAAATTTGAAATTCGTAACTTTTGCATATTTCCTGCGAGTAAACAATATTCATAAAATTTATCATGAGTTTTATGGATAATACCTTTTCAAATACAGCATGTTCCAAGGTTTACCAAGTCTCAAATCCATGTCTCTCCCTTCTGGATCCTTCTTGTGTATCCTCTTGTTTCATTACCTTCTTTCTTCTTTCTTCGCGAATCACAACCCTTTGTTATCGTAAATTTCCTGTATGATTAACATTGTGATTTTACTCTATTGTGTCTTAATCTTCTTCCATTAAATTTTCACTTCTTTTCGCAGCCTTTGCTCTTTTTCTCCAACTTTCCTTTTCAGTAATTTTTCCTTCGCAAACTTCCACCTCTGTATCGTAACATTTCTTCCCTTCAGCCCAATCACCCTTGATAATTCCAACACCCTTTAGATGAGGAAACTTTATGCATTGATGTAGAGTAGAGGCTACACCCAGAATTCCATGAAGCCATGGTCTTCTTATAAAAGCATTATATGGTGATTCTACATCAACAACACAGAACAGAATTTCAGTTCGCATTCCAATCAAGGGGATTCGCATGCTTACTTCTCCTTTAGGCTTATTAGAAGTTCCGTTGAAACCATAAATCCTGTAGGTAGAAGGTATTAGATCTGCGTCTTTTCCCCCCATAGTTCTGTAAGCAGAGTAGAAGAGGATATTGACAGAACTTCCCGTATCAATCAAAATTCTATTGAGATCAATTGATTCTTCCTCCATATCATCTTCGCTTTCTTCCATATTCATGCAAATTGCTAACCTTACTACCAATGGATTATCATGTGCTTCACAACCTTCTGGGATTTCAGTGGCTTCAAAAGAAATTTCACGTTTCTGCCAATCTTCAAGTCGCGAAATTGTTGCGATGTTCATTACTTCCTTTCCTTCACCATCCCTCGCATATACCCTGCTTAACACATTATCATGAAAATCCTCTATGGTTTTATATGAGTGAACAATAGAATTACAGAAAACATTCCTTGCTTTTGATCCCACTTCTATATGTAAGGTTTCTTCTCCCTTTTCTTGTATTGTGTTCTCCATGCGAGTTATGACTGGAGCCTGTGGTAGTTGTTGCGATTGTGTTTGCTTAAGTAAAAATTGATCCAATTTTCCTTGATCAATCATTCGCAAGATAATCCTCTTGATATTATTGCAGTTATTTGTAGCATGTCCATGGAAATGATGATACGAACAAAATTCATGACTTCTTGGACCCATTGGTGGCTCCTTTCCCATATTCCATGGAGTTGGTATATGTTCTACTAGGATAATTTCCTGCCATATCTTTTCTACACTTGTATTCAAAGGTGGAAACTTTATTTCTTCTCTTATCATTCTTTGACCTCCTTGACCATTGTTATAATTTTGCCTATGATTCCCTTGTCCAAAGTAATTTTGCCTTTGTCCCCCATAATTTTCCTGTTGTTGACCTAATCTTGGGATTTGATTATTTCCTCCTCGATTATAGAAATTCCTTTCTCTATCATATCCTTCTTGATCTTTGCTACCCATTGCTACCATTTTTGGATCTAATCTTGGCTGGTTATTATTGATTTTCTTCATACTCTTCTTGATCTTTGCTACCCATTGCTACTATTTTTGGAAATTTGTTGAAGATGTTTGTGAGGATGTTTGCGAAGTACCTGCTATGACATTGATTATTTTAGGAAGTAAATTTGCTCATGTATCTTGATTGTTAGTGTTTGTCACTGGATATGACTCCATATTGTTTTGCTTTTCCTCTAATGTAATGTACTCCTCTTGCAATTCTCGTAACTCTGTCATCATTATGGAATTCTTCCTTCTGAATATTTGAACATATAGTTGTTCAGTTGCGAACATCGCATTTATGAAATATAGAATCAAGTATCTCTCATCCACGCGCCCTGCCATATCACTGCATATATTTTTCCATCTTCTTACCAAATGCTTCAAACTTTCACCAATTTTTTGTTTTAGACCAAACACATCTTCAATACCAAGCCGCGAGGAATGATTTGTGATATATGCTCCAAGAAAAGTTGCTTGTAAATGATTAAATGATGTAATAGTGTTCTTAGGAATCCCTTTGAACCACTTTAGAGCTTCCCCTGTTAATCTTGATGCGAAGTACTTGCATAATACAGCATCATGATTCTCCCACTATAACATGCATCTTATGTATGCTTTAATGTGCTGAATAGCACATGAAGTCCCATCAAAGATACTGGTAAGTGTAGGCAAATTTCATTTTGGTGGAATCCTTCCCAATTGTACTTCTCTAGCAAATGGAGTCCTCGCAGCTTCTTATATTGCTTCATCTAATTGCCTTCTATCTCCTCCTCTTCTATTGTTTATCATCCCTCTCATTTCCTCTAATTCTCGGAAAATACGTGCATTTGCCTCAGAATTCTCATCCATTGGCCTTTTCAACGCATCTTCTCTTCTTCTACGTTCTTGCATCTCTTCTCTTGCGATCCTTCGCATTCTATCATATTCTTCATTAATATTTTCATTTGCACAATTTTGCAAATATCTTCTTTCTAAATTATCACAATTGTTTTGTTGCAAAGCATCCTGAAATTCTTGTTCTTCCATTTCTATTCTCTTCATCCTTCTCATGCGAATATCAGGAATTTCTTCTTCTTCATTTCTCCTTCTTCTGTGATTTATTTCTCCTTGATTTGCATGTATTCTGGTTTGGCAGTTTGGTTCATTCCTTGCTATTTTTGTTTGTTGATTTCTATTTCTTCTCTGAATTCTTCCATACTCAGTATTTTGATTGTTACGAGCCTCTTCACGTCTTCTTACTCCACTCTCGTAATTGTTCTGATGTACTGCTTGTTGTCTCTTAGCTGACTCTTCCTCTTGATTTTCTTCACCATTTTGATTGTTTTCTCTAGGATTTGGCCTAGTTCGTAAATTCTCCATGTTTTGTTCTTGGTTTGGTATTAAAATGAAGCGATTCTCTTGATTTCTTTCAACTTGAGTCTGTGCTTGTCCTTGCATAGTACTTTCATCATTGATTGTTGGTGAATTCTGCCCTTCTCTCTCTGGTCTGGCATTTGATCTTGCAATTCTTTGAGATTTCCTCCTTTGTAACATCTTATTCTCCATCCACAATTCTTGATTCCGTCTTGTTAGATTAGCACGTTCTTCAGCTTCTAACCTTCGTTCTTCTTGAATTCCTTGTCTCAATGTTTCCAACATCTCCCTTTCTCTTTCAAGAATTGTTCCTCCCATCAACCTCCCATTTTCTATGATTTGTGGTTCTCTATACTCTTCTGCTGGTGTATCAGTTCTCCAAGTGTGTATACTCACTTGATCATGATCTATTGTTTGTTGAGCTTGATTTCTTCGATTACTCCCTCTCCTACTTGGTTCTCCTGTTATATTTGCTTCTCCTCCTGCGAGTCTTATACTTCTTCTTACTGCAGTTAATGGTTCTGATGTATTTCTTCTTCTTGCCATTTCTCTGATGCAAAATTATTCAACTCCTCCCTGTTTCTAGCGCCAATTATGTAGTTGCAGAATAACCTACAACTACACCCTCAGTAGAATTGGTAAAACTTAAGAAGTTATTGACGATGAATGACAACTTTCTTATTAATTCTCTCAATTGATTACAAAGAAGTATCTAAATGGAACAAGAATAGTTACAACTTTCTCTATTCTCTTCCCTAAGATATTTTCTAACACTCATTAAAAGAACCTCTCGAATTTTACATTTGAACTCCTATTTATAGTGAAATTTGATTGTGAATCATCGCAATTCATCTTCTCAAGAGTATTCTATCTTCGCAAATCTTCATACTTCTCCGTGTTTCTTCTATCATCGCATCATTTTATAATTCTTTCCTCTTATATTTGTCGCGATGTTCGTAAGCTAATGCCTTGTGATATTCAGTACCTACATTTATCACACTTGAGTTTGCATCAACTTGGCACCCATTAGTTTTATCTTCAACTCTGACCCAATCACAATAGAATACTGTTTCTTCAAATTCCAAGTAATTCAAATTGATGATCTCTTTAACGACTCCATAATAGGTAATTTCAGCTTCTTTGTAATTTATGTCCATCGACTTAGCTCTATGATGTGTAATAGCTTTCATCGACACACCACTATTTTGTGATACGCGCTTCGCATCACAATCTTGTGGGGAGAAAGTAAAGCCATTGACTTGGTATTTTGCATATGATTGTGCTTTGAAGAGAGGTCCTTACACGAGTCGCCAAAGAACTGAATCAGTTTCATTGGCTTCTAACAACTGTAAAAGATCATGTTCAAGTTAGTTGGATAGCCAAAACAATAATTGATTTTAATACAAACCAATCCTAAAAACCTAACACATTACCTCGTCGCGTAACCATAAATGAAAAGTCTTTGTGGTTTGGTTGGAAGAACGATTTCTCTGACTATGAGACTTGGTGTGGTTAACATAGGCATCATACTTTCTACAATTATATAACAATTCAAGCAGTATTAGATCAATAACCTCAATTATCAACAACAACTCATTATATAAAACTAATACTTTTACCTTTGCCAGTCATCGATTCCTACATACTTAGAAAGTACTCATTTTCGAGCTTGTTCAAACTGCACTTGATTTATAATAATGTCCTTAGCATTACTTAGAGGCATCTCATCAGCAAACTCTCCAGCATCATCCAGAAAGGCCCGTCGAGTATGTTTATGAGTACCATCGCCATCTTTTGATATGTCTTCCATACAGTATAAGCTAGCTTCTCGCATCGTATAGCCTCTTGCAATGCACCCGTCAATGTATCTTTTATTGCACACCAACCCTTTGAAACCTTTCATTAACCTACAGAAATCAGTGACAAAAAGTTAATTAGCTCCAGTAATGCAGTTCAGTAACGCCAACTGAACAAGTTATAAATCAGAAATCTTGATCATGTTTGGCTCATAAAATTCTAAAACAACAAAGTGTTCCTAGCATCTTCCGCTGAATATCAATGCACATCAAATGTGGTAGTACACAAACTCCTGGAAACCTAGCATGTATTGATTCGATTCATTGTTCAAAATCTACATGGATTATATGTTTACAAACATGTCAATGCTAGATATGCTCTAAGACATCTAGTGTGTGTACATTGCAACTTAAGAACAAAAAATTAGAGTGATAGCTAAATTAAACATGATATCTTAGCTTATGTATTCACAACAGAACATGGACTACCCCTACAATAACAAAAAAAAATGACTAGAAAATAGGCATGAAGATTTTGACAGAAAAACATGATATTTCTAATTAACAAAGTAAGTTGCGGTAGTTACCTCTCAAAGGGGTACATCCACCTAAATCTGACAGGACTGCAGATTAGTGCTTCATCCGCTAGATGCACCATAAGGTGAATGCTAATTACAAAAAATGATGGAGGAAAATGTTTTTCCAGTACACATATTGCTTCCACTACACTTGCCTTTGCTTTTAAAAGACGTTCTCTGTTAATGACCTTCGCGCACAGGACTTTGAAGAAGATACTTATCCGGTGAAGTGCAACTCGCAGATCTTTAGGTAGGGAAGTCGCGACATGAACCAGAAAAGGAAATAGATGTTGCATTAGAACGTGATAATCATGAGACTTGAGGTTCTTTATCTCCGGAGGATTGATGCTGACATTGTTTCGAAGATTGGAAGAGAAATTTGAAGGGACCTTTAAGTTCTTCAAAATATTACAAAAAGTAACTTTCTCATTTTTCGTCATCGCAAAACTACCCTCTGCCATTGATGTTTTACCAGTCACTTCATCTGTGTGCAGCAATAACTTCTTTTTAATCCCCATAGCCTCCAAATCTTTACGCGCATTAGCACTATATTTTGACTTACTACTCCCCATTACAGTGTTTATAATATGTTCAGTTATATTCTTCTCTGTGTGCATAACATCTGTGCAATGCCGAATATAGTTTGAACCCCAATTTGGCAAATCATTTAGGATTGATCTTCTTGAAAACAACACGTGATCAGATACCTCTTCTTCTTCATCAGCACCATGTTCAGATCCTCTTTTACGTTTCTTTGCTAGTTGTTATCCTTTCCCTCGTTTGCATTTCATATTACGTACCATCTCTTGAACCTTCAACCCTGTTAGTGGCCATGGAGTTGTACCATGTTCTACCCCACCAGCGAAATTCAATCTATCATCTCTATACTTGTGTTTTGCTGGAAGCCATCTACGGTGTCCAATGTAACATATCTTCTTACTGAACGGCAGCCAATCAGCAGCTGTATTTTCTCCACAAGTCGGACACGCATAATATCCATGAGTCACGCATCCAGATAAAGTACCCTAAGCTGGAAAATCATGGATAGACCATAACAGACGCGCTTTAATCAGAAATTCAGTCTTAGTGGAGGATTCATATGTTATTACACCTTGATTCCATAAAAGTTTCAATTTATCTATCAATGGCTCTAAATATACATCAATATCTTTACCCGGTGCTCTTGGCCCGGATGTCAACAGTGCCAACATTGATAATTCCCGCAACATAAAGTAAGAAGGAGCAAGGTTGTAAGGCTGTAAAATTACCGGCCAACAACTGTAATTCAGGCCGAAACATCCATTTGGGTTGAAGCCATTCGTTGCTATCCCAAGTGTAACATTCCGTGGCTCCTTAGCGAACTCTGGAGAAAATTTATCCGCACACCGCCAAGCTGCAGAATAAATTGGATGTCACATCACATTCATATCTGACTGCTCTTTAGAATGCCAGTACATTACCTCTGCTATCCATGGAATACTGTAAAACCTTCTTAGCCTTTCAATAATCGAAAAATGCCTTAAAGTCTTTTGCGCAACTTGGGTCAGTTTTCTCTCATCATTGAAAACTTTTATATATCTAGGTTCATTACAAATAGGACACTTCAACAATTGACTTTTATCCTTCCAATACAAGACACAATCATTTACACATGCATCATATGTTATATAATCCATCCCTAGTTCTTGAATCATCCTTTTAACTTCAGCAAACTTGCATGGCAAAGTATTTCCTTCAGGGAGCAACTCTTTCATCAATTCCAAGACTGCAGTAGCACCGTTTTCTGAAATTCCATATTGGGTCTTTATGTTAGTCAGCATCATAGCAACGTAAAGGGAAGTTTTTCCTTCAGGATAAAGATTGTACAAAGGTTGTCTTGCACGCTCATGTAGATATTGTCTTCTCTTACTCCTGCTAGTTCTAGCATTCTCATCTACTCTCTCTCCAGCATTCACATCTGCACCTTCTCCAACATTCTGATTTACACATTCTGTTGTAGCGTTAACTGAAGGGCCGACAACAGGGTCCACTGAAGGATCAACTATAGGTTCAAAATTGTCATCTACATCTCCTACATTGGCATCTACACCTTATGTTAAGTTATTACCCCTATGTGATTGATGCGCTTCAACTACAGAACTTTCACCATGAAAACGCCACAGTTTATATGATGATACAATCCCATGTTTGAACAAATGGTACGAAATCTCACCAAGTGGCAGTGACCCTTTACCGTTATTACAGCGTTTACAAGGACATGAAAACATAGTACTCTCACCACCATTATTCTTGACAAACTTTATAAATGACCAAACTCCTTGTATATACTCTTCAGACTTACGGGGAGAATCCATCCAACTCTTGTCAACATTAGATGACATTTTTCCCTTCAAAATCCAGACTTTACAAGATTGAATGAAGAAGTCCTAGCGGTAAAGGGTTACCGAATCCCTGTCAGTTAACATCGACACTACTTTCATCTTATAAAATAGAGTATAAGCTACAAGTAGCCTATGTAAAACCACTAGGATTATAGAACAACCATATAATTATTTATTATCTACAACATAGCAAGGATACACTAAATCAAGGAGTCATATCAATTCTTAATACACTAAACTAAACCATTAAAGCATATGGTAAATGTAAAGAACTGAAGTGGTAAATGTAAAGAACTGAAGTAAACAGAGAGAGATAGGGAGAGAGGGTTCTTTCAGTTTCAAAAATCTTCTTCTTTTTTAGTTTCTATATGATTTTTTAATTTTGAAAATAATTCAAAATCCAAAATAAACAAACACCCAGATCTTAAAAAGCTTAGCGTAGAACATTCATTTCATATCTAATATCATCTATCTAACACACCAATATGAAGACAACAAGTAAACAGAGAAAAATGGATGTATCACCTAGGTTGGCTTAATTTGCGCAACACAAATCTAACAGAACCATCATTTAACATCTGATTTCATTATCAAACCCCCATATATAACAAAATACTTCACATAATACTATCAGCAATACTCTTCATCATGGTTATTTCAAAAACACTTCTATCATAACCTTACAAATCTAACCTTACAAAGCAATTAAAGATATGATTGTATATTACAATTAACAGCAGCACAGTAAATAAAGATACATGACTATCTTAATATCCTAGTTCTATGTGATTTTTTTTATTTGAAAAAAAATTCAAAATTGAAAATAAGCAAATACCCAAACTAAAGCAGCTTCACATTAAACCAAAACCATTATTCAACCTCTGATTTCATTTATCAAACCCCAAAATCAAACAGACAAAGAAACTGACCTAATATTAATATCAGAAACCCTAAATTTCAATTTTGCAGATGTTAAGAAACAAAAAGAAGAAACCTTACCTAAATATCAACACGATTAATTGCGGTTAAATATCAATTACTCCAACTGCAGCAGTACAAGTGAAATAAGTTAGACCTAACATCGAAAAATAAAGATTAAAATCAGACCTAACCATTACAGATGAAGTTATTTTTGTTGATGTACTTACACAGTGAGTTTACTGAGACTTGATTGCTGTATTGAGATTTAGTTTTCTTATCACTGAATTTCTAGATCTAGTTCACAGAGAGTAAAGAGAGGGAGAGAGAGAGAGACATAGATAAAGAGAAAATTGTGGTGGAGAATGCATCGTACAAAGAAAATAGGGGGAACTTAGGAAATATCCCGCCCAAATAAGGGTATAAACATCGAAAGGCAATTTCTATTTGGGTGGAAAAATTTATGGAAGTGTAGGATGGTAGAGTGATGACTCGCACGCGTACAACTAAAAACAGTTGCAAATCATAACTAGTTCAAACAGTTGCGTGTTTTGTAACTGAAGGGAACTGTTGCAACATTTTCGCAACTAAAAATTCGCAACAGAAGCTAAGCAGTTGCGAATTCTAGTTACTAATCCTTGAATTTGGTGTAGTGAACCCAAAGTGCAACCAACTCTCGAGACATCAACACAAACTGGGGAATATTTTATCAGGGTTTTGGTTTGGCGGTCACAGCATGCAGCGTACACTACGCTTGTATTAAGAAAGCGTGAAAAGGAATAAAAGTGGTCAATTAAATGGGGAAATAAAGGTGAAAAACGTTTTCACTCTTAAACACGCCGGTTACCACCTCCTCCCATTTAACTACCCTTTATTTCTTTCCGTAATGAGGCCAGGGTACGTTTAAGTCTCAACTTGTATAAATAGGTCTCACCTATTTCTATCAGACAACAAGTCTTGGTCAGGAGAAAAGTACATCACTATCAGAAAGTAACTTTTGCAAGCTCACCCAAAAAGCTTCCATCTCTTGCAAGCTTCCTAAGCTTCTACTTTTTTCTGATACAAGTCGAGACACTACCCAACCAGAACTCTCTAGTCTCATCACCTTTCTTCGCTATCCTCCCAAAATCAACCCTTCTCCTCCACTTTGTGACCAAAGCAAGTCTGGAACGGACATTTCTTGGTTTAGGCCAGACTTGTATAGATTAAACTATCGAACCTAAAAAGTGCTCAACGTGCAGCACATTTGTTTAGGGTTTAAACCAGTTTCTCACTCACCTACCGAATTTACCGAAATCGGCAGAAATGATTTTTACCCATAAACAATAAGACATCGACATAATTATATGAATGCTATTGTGATTATGTATGGGTATGAGGTGAGGATTTCATCCTAGGGAACAATGTTTACATGTGTTCTAAGGAAGTAAGTTCATGATATGTGTTGTGAACCGAAAAGAAAATCGCCAGGCGTTATTGGGGATGTTCTTCATTGCATATCCTATGAATGACCAATATGTGTGAATTAGTATAACCGATCACGACTTGTTTGTGTTCTTGGTAGAACTATTCACATGAGGCCTGACTTATGTATTGGTATGACTTTTATTAGTGAAACCGATCTTAAGTAATCACCTGGGGTATGATCGGATTGTGTATGCCTAAACTTATTACTGGGAAGAGGGGAATCGATCCTAGTAAGAGGTACAGTGCATCACAAGGGGAACCGATCCTTGTATGAGGTGCATCAAGGTTTATGGAAGAAAGGGGAACCGATCCTTTGAACATGTGCAACAAGTTTTTGGGAAGGGGGAGCCGATCCTATGGACATGTGCAGTTCATACAAGTTAGATACCAAATATCTGTGGGGAACCAATCCTAGTACCTAATCAGCCGTATCTTTGGTAAGCTAGTGTAACTATGCACATTAATCACATGGAGGTAGAACCGAAACTTGTTTTGGTAGAACCGAAACTTGTTTTGGTAGAACCGTAAACCCATGAGTTGTGATTGAGTGGAACTTGATCAATCACATAGTTCTTGAAAGTCAGATGAACCAATTCTAAACTTGTTTGGAAGTGTGGTAAATCGGTTTAAAGTGAGCAAGCATGGAAAAGACTTGCAAGAGTAAGATGTCGTCACTCTTTGAACACGGTGCATTAATGCTTATTCTATATTGTTCAAATATATTCCTTAACGTCTAAGAAGGAAGTAAATCACAAGATCGAATTTAAATAAGTTAAGAATCTTTTTAATTAAGGATTTTTAATTATATATGGAAAATAAGAATTAGTAATGTGCATTTGCTAATTAAAGATTTTCCAAGGAGATTTCAATCATTATTTTTGGACAGTGCATTCACAGGAATTATGAAAACCGAATTTGGTGAGTAATGAATAATATCTTGAGAATATTTTTGGTTTTGGAAATTCCTTGGTGTCCAAACTTCCTTGTCTATAAATACTTTGAGTTTGCATTTATAGCAAACTAATCATGCGTAATCTAGACTTACTCTTTTGTCTTTGTTACTGGTGAAGCCACCTATCGGAGATGAGAGTAATATAATTAGGTGAAATCTCTTACGGCCGCTCAATTTAAAGTCTTCTTTAGGATTGAGAAGCTCTAGCGCGACCCGTTGGTGGGAAACTAGATATTGCGGTTTATCTTTAGTTTTCGTATTGATTTGTTTGACTAACGGTGGTTGAATACTATTGCACCTAGTTTGTTTATACTTGAGAATCTTCTATTCTGATATAAGATTCACTCAAAATAGTTCAAGGTTTCGACGGGGATCTTTAGACTGTTGTTAGGTCTAAAGACGATCTTGTGATAATCCATTGTTAACAGACTCCGTTCTGTGTGTGATTGATCACAAGAGATTCAAGTGATTGTGTGCAGGTGTTTATTGAAGATCTAAGAATATTTGAAGACAAAGAAGATATTGAAGATTTCTTACTTGGTGTTTTTATAATCTTTGGTGTGCACAATACTTGTTTGGGAAAAAGAGGATCCAATTAATAATCGGTTTATCCTTGTGGTAGATTGGATTGATTAATTGAGGAAGATCGGCATCAACACATATCACTTGATTGAAGAGTGTTGTTGGCTTAATCTTAGTGATTACCTTTGGGTGATTAAACGTAAGATAGATCTTAGAACCTGGAAAGAAGTTTATGTTAAGATAAACAAGGGAACCTTTACACAACTCATATCACTTGGTTGAAGAGAGTTGATACCAAACAAATTTGTTGATCCTTTACTGTTTGGAATACGAACCAAAGGAATTGGTCCAAGTACGTGACTTGTTTACAGGTTGGAGGTGTGGGAATACAGACGGAACTAGGTGAACTATAGATTTAGTTGCTTGGTCTCAACTATACGAAGTTCTCTTATTTTGTATAGAGGCTTAATCCTGAGAGTATTCAATTCTGTACTAGGTCCCGGGGTTTTTCTTCATTTACGGTTACCTCGTTAACAAAATCTTGCTATGTCATTTACTTTATATTTCCGCATTATAATTAAATTAAATTGCACAAACGTTAATTCCTATTTACTTGATACATGAATCCTATTGAGTTTGGTTAAGTCTGAACCTTCGTATCAAGCAAACACACTTTGTTGTTGTATTGTCTCGATCTCGTATCCATATACGATCACACAAAGTATGAATCGATTTGTTGTATTGTCTCGACTCTGTCTATAGACAATCATTTTCGGGGAAAGGACTTATAGGAAGGAAAAGTTATAGCTTGACGTATATTTGGGGTACCCTCGCCTTTTCAGTTAATATAGTAATGCTATGTGGATTTGCTTATTTTGAACAAGCATGAAGATGTTTCTCGGATATACTTCTAAGCATTTGAAGCTTCGAGTTCTTAATAATTTTCTCTACGTATTTTTCTATGTTTGTATGTGTATTTTCTCTTTAAGACACAAGTTTTGGTGGAAATCAAAAACCTAGCTGGGGTAATTCAAACTCAAGATGCTGCGAAGCAATAACTAAGAATATCCTTGGAATAATTCAAAGGAGGTCTAGATAGCAATGGACCCAATGGCCTGAAAGTGTGCATAACCCTACCAATTGTTTTATGTTCTATCTATCTGTAATTTACCATTAATTATTACGCTAGGCCCTTATTAACTAATTGTGTTTATGGAGTTTAGCAATATTACTACAAAGGATAGAAATTTCTAGCAGTACGGTATGATGCAACACCTACGCAACCTTCTTGTTTGTACATCAAGGCATATGGTCCTCATGTTTTAGCCACATCTACCTTTCTTAATCTCGCATAACTGATATTTTACTTAGTATAGTCTTACCATGCACAATGACTTCACTGCAGCTACGAGAAAAATCTTTACTCGAGAATGTGTCCATAAATTGACGAATTAATGAATCTTGGATTGAATATTAAATATTAATTCTACAGAAAGGAATATGTGAGCATGTATGTGCGAAAGTAAATATTGTTTTACCTTTTCTAGAGTTTTTTGGTATTAGAAATATCAATACTCTGATACTAATTAGGAGGATAATATCAAGGTTTAACCATGATTTAGATAAATATAAATTTTATTCATGGCATGTTGTGTACTGTATGAGGGTTGTACTTTACTGCATTGGATTAAGCGGGGATATTTTGTATTTCTCAACGAATAATCTTCATCTATAACTAACATTTATAAGCATACACAGACAATGCTTACCCTATCACAAAAAAAAACAAAGGTCTTGTGTTTTCTGGGGAAAGTGCAAAAGGGTCTGGTAGGGACTGGAAATGAAAAGGGCTTATAGAGTTGCAGAAAATTAGTCTTAATAAGTAAGAAAATTATCTAATGGGTTTTATGTTCAATTTGGTTTTAAAAGGTTCATTGTTTTCATTCGATTTTGTTGGATCTTCGGTAAAAATGGCAATGACAGTGTGACCTTGACATTCCGTTTGGGGTGAATTTCATTTCAAATTTGAATTGGTTTGTTTTAGTACAGACCTTGCTTAATATATGTCTTAGTAGATAGCTTGGCGAATGGAGTTAAGTTACTTGTAGGTGCTTATGTCCTCCATGTCATATTCTTTTTATTTATTAAATTATTATGAAAATTTAAATCAAGTGGCAACTGTATTACCCCAAACAACCAAATGTAAAGATTTTTCGTATATGTACTCTGTTGTATATTTACCAAATTGCGGAATATTTGAAGATGTAGATCTGGAATGATGTCATATAATGGGGTTGTATTTGCTTAAAATTGCTTTCTTGGAAAAACTATTGGTGATGCACTTGGTGGTAGTTGTATTATGCCAAGTGGCCAAATGTAATGTGAACATTGTACGGTAAAATGTTACCAAAATGAGGACAAGATGCCGGAATAGCTCTATCAATGATGCTTTTTCCGACTGTTGATATTGGAGGAGGTATGAATGGTAGAATTGGAATTTTAAGCAGATGTTACATGGTTAGCAGATTCATTCATGTTAATCCGTATAAGCAATTTTTCAAAACTCCATGAATAGCTCTCATTTCTTGACCATCCTTTAATAATGGTGATGCAACATCGACATAAAATAAGTAAGATCAGACATAAAAAATCACTTGGTGTAGCACCAAATTGTACTGTAAATGCGATGTAAGCCCGTGCCATCACGACAAGGGTTAATCCCTAGTTATAATATATAGAAAATAAATATAAGGTTCATCTCTTTCGATGTTTTCAATGTCTGTGTTGTTGGTAACAAAGACATTGAATTTGTTGATTAGAAAAGCATGGTTGAGATGATTTTTTAGTAAATATAGGGTTTTGAAATAGAAATTTTCAACCTTGCTTCTCTAATTAATAGGTACAACGTCTTGGTAATCAACAATAGAGATATTGACATTATAGAAAGAGAATAACCTTATCACAATTTAATAGATTAAAATGTTATATCGTCATCAATAACATCACCATTTTAGGTCATGCCCTTAATTATGTCCCGAGAATGTATGCGTGCAATTCTAGGTTCTTTTTCTTCTAGTGATTTAGTTTGCATTGAATCATATCCTGCAAGTAGTATCTGCATTTGGAACCCATCTATCTGAGTATATAAACCAATACCAGCTTCAGCATACTTAAAATACTTATTGTTGTCTTGCACATGGGTTTGGTTTTGGTTGAAAAAATGATGTTTATAAGGTATTAACAAGAAAGTAAAGAAAATTGGTATAGACACACCTATCCAAGCAAATTGGTTACCTCACCATCAAAACCTAAACCCAAACCAATGCTAACCAATCCAATCAGTTTCTGATCTTATTGACCCCTCCAACCATAACTGGAAGCATGATCAACTGAATCACCTCCCACCTACCGCTATCCAAAACATATTAAACATACACCTTCCCCTATATATGCCTCAGGAGAAAATCCTATGACCATACTCAAAATCTGGAAAAGACACTACTACCACTGGGTACAATTGTTTAATACAATAACATGACACCCAACACCACATAAACCCCCTACCTCCAACTAAATTCTTGTGGAACTTACCTTATCCAACAAAAATTAAGCTTTTCTTGTGGAAAGCTATAAATGAAGGTCTCCCGACTTTCTTTATTTTACACCGCTTTAACATCACAAATTACAACTAATGTCCCTGATGCAACGCTGAACCGGAAACAATGGAGCACATGGTTATTCACTGCCCAATACCAGCAACATCTTGGAACCTCCAATTGTCTCGCATATCAACAAACCAAAATAACATCAACTCACATATCACTTTAAACAATTAAACAACCATTACCCAAATTTTACAAAACACTAGCCTTTCCCCCCATATATCATCTTATTGTTTTCTTTTCTAGAACATTTGGATGTCCGGAAATGATTTAGTTTTCCGGCAACATCGTACAACACCGGACAACATCTTGGCACTTACCCTCCAACAACAACAAGAGTTTGAATGGGAAAAAAATTTCTACCCCCAGTTTTACCTGGGGGAAACACCATCCAGAGCACCCAAATAAATACCAGATAAACAACAATGATATTGGCAGGAAGGAGTATACCAGATCCGGATTGGATAAAAAATCAACACGGATGGGGATGCTAGAGGACACTCGGGAATGGTAGGAGCGGGTTTTATTTGAAGGGATTAGACGACTCAAACTATAATGGATCTATCTCAACCTCTAAGTATCACCACGACGCTAATAGCTAAGACATGGGCGATTCTGCTAGCTTCAAGGACAACTATGGAAAGACAATGGCCAAAAGTCATCTTTGAGATAGATTCAGAAGACCTGATTCAATTCGTGGTATGTTGTAGAAATGATTACAGAAATAAAAAGATCTCGAAGCTTCGTGGTATGTCGCAGAAATGATTACAGAAATAATACAAAGAATGCGACAAATTAGTCATTGCACAATTCAACACAACTATAGAGAAGGTACTCAAGCAGCAGACGGTATGGCGAACTACGCAGCAGACGAAAGTCAAGCAGGAAACCTATCAACCTCAGTCTGGAACCAGACTTTCCCACATTCTATTAGCCAAGTTATATTTAAAGACTCTGTGGGTACAAAATACCCATGTGTAATTGCTCCTTAGTCCGTTCTTTTTCTTCTGTTTTTCTCATGCTTCAAAAAAAGAAAAGAAAAAAAGTAAAGCAATATTTTAAGGGAAGACTACAATAAGACCGAAACATTTAGGATGGATCCCTACTGTAGTTCAAGGTGTTCCTTCAGAATAATCTTAAATCCACAACTCATACGTTATAACTTCATAGATGCAATTCGTATTCTGGCTCCTCACTTGTTTCGCAAGCATCCAGAACCACTTGATATTCATTACGTAAGCTGAGATATTAAGATAGTGACAGTTATAGAAAAACATGCGGATGAGAAACAGGTGCAGAGTTAGGATTGAGCTGCAGACATATTCAAAAATTTTAACAGCGGCAAATGATTGTTGGTGCAATGACTGCAATGTAATCATCTCTTGCTATGACCCTGATACTAAAATACCCCCTCCGTCCCACTATTGGATGAACTAATTTAAGTTGGCATAATTTTTAAGGCAAGGAAGGAAAAAGAGTATTTTAAAGTATTTTTTACAATTATACCCTTATGGATAATAACTAGTGAAATTTTGAAATGATTAATCTCTCAAACTACACCACGGATGTTCACAAACTTTATACCATTGAAAAACATTTTAAAACACATACGTAACGAATATAAACATTCCTATCAAATTATGCATATTTCTTATACTAACAATAATCAATTAAAAGGATAATTTCAGAAATATCTCCTTATTTAGTGATATAGGTCATCTATTGTGGGATAAAATATAAAAGTAAATAGGTCAACTAATAGTGGAACATAGGTAGTATAATTGCTAGGAAGTATATTAAGTATAATTTCCAATCACCAAGTGGTCTGGTGGTTGGAATGCTCCTTCCGACTGCGGAGGTAGGGGTTCAAACCCTGGAATTGCTGAAATCCACTCTAATTTAAGGATTTTGGATATAGTCTAATGACCACTAATCTAGGGAATCAAAAAAAATATTATTTAATGAATTTGGATATAGTTTAAGGACCACTAGTCTAGGGCATGAAAATAAAGTATAATCAAGGATGATTTTACTAGAATGGTATTTACAACCACTCGAGCAATAACCAACGTGAAAGAAAACAATCCAGAGGAAACAGAGTAAGATAAACTATAAATATCAATAATTCCACACCTAATCTCTTAGAATCCTCACCTTATTTGCCTGACATTCAAAACCAAATCAATGAAGATTTCAACAACTAGAAGAAGATTCTTTGGGAAAGGAGAAAGAAGGAGTTCAAACTCAAGTATGTGGATACTAAATATCACTTTACTACTGGCAACCTTGAGGGGACAAACCCATTCCAAACACCCAAGGTACATTATTCTATCCATCACACTACCTTACTTAAGCTGAATAATATCTACATTGTGCTCACTCTAGTTATGATTCCTCTACTCTTGCATAAATCATGTATACTCATAATAACCATGCTCCATAAAAATCAATGCTTAGGCTATATCATCATAATCTTCTCTTATCCCATTATTTCTTATTTTTGGAAATTCTTCTCTATCATGACTTGGAACTTCCAAGGCATAAGAAAACAAAATACTAGTAGACACCTGCATAACATGTTAAATAAGCATAATCCTGACATCTTTTTCTTATCTGAAACTAAACAACAATCTAAAAACCTGAAAGTTATCCTTAGTAACATAGGAGTCACATTTCTGGTTTGTAGAACCTAGAGGAAAAGCTAAAACTGCTGGAGGCCTTGCTCTATCTTGGAAAACCAACTTACATGTCACTATACAAGATTTCTCTAATAATCATATTAATGCCATGGTTACACCTAGCATAGGGATTCCTTGGTTATTCACATGTTATTATGGCAGCCTCTATACTACTCTTGATAAACTTCATTCTTGGAAATGATTGAAAATACTGACAAGATTAATTCCTTGCCTTGGCTGATAATGGGTGATCTTAATTTTGTGTTGCATGACCATGAAAAATTTAGTCAACATGCTATAAATTCTTATGAATCTAACATCTTTTTGGAAAAATTGGAAGAATCTAATCTCACTGATTTGGGATACACCGAGTGTCCTTTCACTTGGACAAATAGACGAGTAGGTCCTCATCTTACTGAACAAAGATTAGATGGAGGCCTATCTAATGAAGATTGGCCTGGAATTCACCCAAACTCTACCATTTCCAACCTACCAGCTATTGGTTCTGATCACAACCCCATCTTTCTCAACACCAATCCCAATTGGAAACAGATCCATATTCCATTCAAATTCTTTGGCCCTTGGCTACATCATAAAGATTGTAAAGACATCATAGTTGAATGCTGGAAGACTTATCATAAAGGTTCTCTTGCTATCAAGATTGTTAGGAAGTTAAGGGACATTAAAATCAAACTCAAGAAATGGAATAAGGAAGTTTATGGTAATATGAAGACCAATCTTGAGGAAAGTCTACAACACTTGGAATGGATCACAAAAAATCAGTTACTATCAATAGAGGTCATGAAATCAGAGAGGCTAAAAAGATGGTTGAACACTGGCAGAATGTTCAAGAATGTTTTTGGAAGAACAAAAGTAGAGATCATCTCATAAAGCTTGGGGACAAAAATACCAGTTTCTTTCACATCTCAGCTAAAAAAATATACAGAATAAATAAAATTGTCTCAATTTAAAAAGAAGATGGTACCTGGCTTCACAATAGCAATAATATTTCCCTCTCCTTCACTAATCATTTTGCCAACGTGGCCTCTACTGAGCCAATTTCCATTAATCAATCCATCATTAACCTCATACCTACTACTATCACAAATGCTGAAAATATTAACCTTCTAAAGATACCTGATGCTGTGGAAATTGTTAGAGCATTGCTCGGTCGAACTCGCATGCGTTTCTATCTCAAGTATGTTTGTCAATATTAGTGAACAAAACTATACGTCTTGATTTCTAGTTTACTTATGACTAATTCTCGGTCTAGGATAGTTAAGTATAGTTGAGCTCCAGACTCCATAGCGATTATCTTATGAAGATGAAGAACTACTCAAGGAACCACTGGAACTTTATCCGACAAAAAAGGTATGTGGAGACTTGAACTTGTATTTAGCACTCAAAAGTATATCTATATCCTACTCTTGAGACAACAGTGGTATAACTATAATAGTTTTCATACCTACACGTTTGATATTTCGAGCCAAGTTTACTCTCCTATCTTTTTCTCAAAATATGTGTTGGTAAGCTTTCGCTTTAACCATCTTTCATCTTTACCCATGATGAAATTCATGATGATGTTTCAATCTTGAAAATATATTTGATGACGATAGTCGATTATTTATGTCTAACGACTATTATAACATTATAGAAGAATGTTTCAATGATTGAAATGTAGAGTTGAGATTATGTAACCACCTATGGATATAAGCATATATAGTGTGTTCGCACATTAGTGCATAAATCCATGTATGGGAAACCAAGTGCGTTCATATGTGTACATGCAATATTGGTGAAGGAGACAGGTTGGGTACGTGTGCTGGCGGAAGTTATTGAACCGAGAATTTCTGCTGAGTTTGTAGTTTGAAAACTAGTAAACCAGTCACCTTAAGCACGCATACCCGTATGTGTACCCATGGAAGTTTTCGAACCAAAAATTTCTGATGAGTTTGTGAACTCAAATCCGGTAGCTAAGGTACACATACCCGTACGCGTACCCAAGCTGGCTATATTTCTCAAATCGGTTAGCTCATGAACTTAAACAATAAATCAATAAGGAATGCAATCTTTGCAAACCGTGGCTATATTTTTCATGAATTGATTCGTATGAATCAAATCGATTTTGTTTCAATTGTATCTATGTATAAAGATTTAAGCAATTGAACAACTCTTCAACTAGTCCTTTTGAGTCATTTGAACTAGTTGTGAAGAAGATGAATATGGTTGATATGAAAGTGCTCATATGGATAACCATTGGTTAACTATTTGTGAACCAACTAATGTACATGTTTAGGTACAGTTACTCAAAACTAAATGAAATACATTTCATGTGTGTGTGACAAGCTAAGTTTCGGTCTAACGGTTGAATATATTAGATTGGATAAATCAGGTTATTCATCTTATTGTGAATATTGAATGCTTTGTTACCAAGGTAACTTAGATTGTAAACTCTGATTTGAAAACTATATAAAGGAGATATCTAGCAACTGGAAAAACTAATCCCCACACCTCTTGTGTGATACTAGTTGGTTTGCTAGAGTCGATTCTCCTTTAACCGTAAGTTTCTTCTCGAGACCCTGTCGGTTAACGGGTCAAAGACTTCATTGGGATTGTGAAGCCTGACGAAACTACTTCTCTTGTAGTTGTGCAATCTTATCTTTCCATTTTCTATCGTACGAGTTTAATTGAATAATTGGCTTGAGATTATATCTCTGATAGGGCAAGATAAAAAGAAATCACAAACATCTTCGTCTCATCGTTTGTGGTTCTGCAATATCTAGTTTCGCTACCATACGATTTAGATTATTGTGAGGTGATCAATAATTCTAGGATGTTCTTCGGGAATATAAGTCCGGGTTGTTGATAAGTTCATGTTCACCTTGATTTTTTCAAAATACGGAACAAAACTTATAGGTTTATCTGTGGGAGACAGATTTATCTATTATTGTAGATTTTTATGTGTGATACGGATTTGTTTATTAAAGTCTTCAACTTTGGGTCGTAGAAACTCTTGGTTATGGGTGAGATCAGCTAAGGAAATCAAGTGCATAGTATTCTTCTAGGATCAGAGATGTAAAGGGTGTAACTGTACCTTGAATCAATGTGATATTGATTAAGGTTCAACTACAGTCCAGACCGAAGTTTGTTTGTAGTAGGCAAGTGTCTGTATCAGTTTAATACAGTGTGGTGTTCAATCTGGACTAGGTCCCGGGGTTTTTCTGCATTTGCGGTTTCCTCGTTAACAAAATTTCTGGTATCTGTGTTATTTCTATTTCGTATTATATTTTGTTATATAATTAAAATATCACAAGTTATGCGTTGTATCGATCAATTGTGAAATACAACCTTTGGTTGTTGATTGGAAATTGATTGATCCTTGGATATTGGTCTTTGGTACCATCCAAGTTTATATATCTTGTATTTGATAAAGACTCCCAAATTTCTATTTGCTCGAGTAGATCAAATCGACAGATAGAGATATTAACTCCTTGATATACTTTTTATTAAGACTGAGTCTGACTATCTAGTTGATTCTCTTAAAGTATATTAGAGTTAGTTTATACAGATTGCTAATCGAAATATTGGGTTAGGTTGTTATACCCCCACTTTTTCAATTGGTATCAGAGCGGGTAAACACGCAAAAGACCTCAAAAGTTTGTGTTTGTAGCAATCTGATTCTGTGGACAAAGTAGTATCTTCTGTCTACGTATATTCTATGTCTTCCCATACTTTTGATTACGTCAAGTGTCTTGGTTTTTCCTCAAAGGATAATACCTTAGCCGATTCTTCCGAATCCAGAGAAAGAAATGAGACAATTGATAGAATGTTAGAAGTAGAAAGGAATGTCACCAGAACTAAAGAAAATCCAACTAAGACGATTTATTTCCATAATCATTCTCAACTCTTGGATGAATTTGAGAAGTCTCATAGTCGAGAACGTGAACTCTATAAAATTATTGAGTCCTTCTCTAACAATATTAAAAAAAACTCACTCGGGAGAATATGCTACAACAAGAAAAGATTAGTATCCTTGAGAATATTGTTAAAGAGGGAACAATTAGAGAAAAACGTTTGATTGAGATACATTCATCTGATTTGAACAATCTTCGTGTTGAAATAGAGAATATATATGCATCTCTTCACCTAGTCCAAAAACAGTTAATCTCCTTGACAAAGGAAAACACTGTAATGAGAAATTCTTCTATGTCACTCGCTAATTCTAAATGTGAGTCACCTGAGATGAAGAAAAACTCATCAAAGGAAGTTTTCGCAAAAAATAAACGAGAAACTTCCAAACGGGACTTTGGTTTGAAACACATACCTGTCAATCATTCTCTTCCACGAACTTTCTCATTCTGTGGGAAAAGGAACCATAGTGCTAAACATTGGTTTTCTAGGAAAAAACATATCTCCGATCTTCAAATTCTTCTTCTATTTACCGTCAACCGAGTTAATCATCTGGCGGCATCAACAATGGATAGTGCTCCCATAGAAAACCAGAATTCTCATAAAAAGATTTTTAATGATCACTCATTTCAAAAATATTTACAGGGATCATGTTTTTACCCATAGTGAAAACTACACCACAAAAACACAGCTTCCCAGTATCTATGAGAATAAAACTAGTATATCTAAGTCTAGAAGGTGGAGACCTATCTCAGTTGATCCTCTAAAACCAATCTCTAGAGGTCCTAGACTTAGTCATCAAAAAGTTCCATTTAATGGATTCTCTCAAAGGGTTGTAAGAAATTTCTATGGAGTTAGAAACAGTCATGGAGAGAAAATAAATACGAAAATCAGACTGACTGCTGGTATTTCCAAATCATCTCTAAACACTTATGGTGAAATCATATCTCATCATGCTACCTAACTATAGGTGTTCTCATCCTTGTGTCTAACTTGAGAGTTACAAGGATGACTGTTTATGAGGTGCTCAAGTCTTAGGTCGATTACCATTCGTTCTGTTGGTTTGATGTTTGTTTTTACAGATCAATTTTCCGTGTTTCACTCTCTGTATCTAATGTAGGTCTTTTGCTCTATCTAAATTGTTCATATATTGAGACAAGTTTAAAATAGACATTTTAAGAAACAATATGTATTTCTTCTTGGGTCATTCTTGTTTTTGGTATTTTCTCCTAGTCCACGAACGTCCAAATCTTAGAGGGTTTCTTTCAAAGGTATGTTTCCCTCAGTTGATAACATATATATTACTTGTATGTGTTTATCCTTTTTCCCAGAAAAGGTTGTTTATGGGAACCCCAGTTGAATCTCAAAAAGAAGTAAAAATTGAGATGGGAGAAGACTCTAAAGGATGTAATTATGTTCAAGATCCACTTCTGAAAAGGATGCTTGAAAGACTAGAGTTTAACTCTTAGATAGGAGAATCTGTCAAGGATTTAATTCTAGTTCATAATGAAGTTAAGAATGGGCTTGTTAACCTTCAATTGAAGATAAACCAACTCTTTGATGGACAAGCAAGAATCCTTGATAATCAAAACAATTTGATCAGAAACCAAAAGAAGGTCATCCTTGATTACGTCAAAGCCAGGAATCTTGCTCGCATCGTTGATCTGAAAACTAATGGTCTATCTCATGAACATGGTGTCTCTATGGTCAAGAAAATCAAGGATATCAGTGACTTGTATTTTGATGGACCTATTCAAAGGTATGAAATAATCAAAGAAAACTGATGTTATTTCTCTAGGAAGTCTTCTTATGAGAATTTCATTCTTGTGTTTTAGGAAGAATAACTAGAGTTTGGAATAGCCATTATTGTGAGTACACATAGCTATGTCCAATATTTTTTCATCTTTGTTTTTAGATTTATTTATTTAAACTCTAAAATTGTTTGGAAGATGATTTTTGCAGCATTAATCTGTATGGTTTTATATATTGCAATATGTTATGGGATATGTGTGTTTGCGTCCATGAACTATTATTGTCCCATACGATGTCAAAAGTTATCTCTTTTGATACAAGATCGATGAACTTTTGACAAACAAAAGTTAAGCCTATTATGTCAATTTTTGATGGAAGATAGGTTAAAATCTTTTGGTTACAAGGATTATGTCTATTGCATGTCATTGTGAAAACAGTATTGATCTTTCCCTGATCCATATTTTATATATATTGCAATGCTCTATAAGGTTTTCTTGTGTTGATCATAAAATGATTGAGTTAATCATTCTTTTATGGTTAACATAGTAGTAGATCCGTAAGTTCTCTTATGTCGAGCATGTTCAATTATATTGATCACTTTTGTGTTTAATTTGATTGTGTATTCTGATTAAATTAATCATGGGTTTTTTTGTGGATAGTTTAATTGAAAATTTTGGATACAGAAAATCATTTCTTATGGTTTTTGGTTTCGAATAAAATCCTTATTTTCTTGTAAAAGTAAGGTCGCTCTTGTTGTTCTCTCGGGAATGACATCAAATGGGGGAGAGTTCTTGTGAACTTTTGCTTAATTTCCATATCTTTATGGGGAGTGCGGCTGTGAAATTTTTAGGGGTTATCTTTATAAACTCCTTGATGAATGCATTTAGCTCCGGGTTTATGATTTCATCTAAACAAAGTTGATATGTCCTTTTCTTTGGTCTTGAAGCATCTCCATGAAATTTTCATTAGGATCCCGTTTTCGTACCTTTGCCAATTTTATTGACAAAAAGGGGGAGAATTAATATGTAGTTCACACTATAAATATATATGTTTTTCGGATCATTATGTAAGGGGAAGTGGTTTTCGTGTTGAGATGAATGTATTGACTAAGGGGGAGTGATACATATCACCATAGTATTGTTGTCGAAATTGCGATATAAGAACTTTGATGATGTGTAATAATACTATGACACTGTATAACAATGATTGAGAGCTTTTGTTTTCTCATTGTTATGGCTACGGAACTTCGACAACTATGATGCTGAACTGAACATCTATCGAATCATGGGAGTACTTGGAAAAGACGAAGTTTTCGAGTAATGTTGAAGCACCAAGGAGATCAAGCATGTGGACGAGAAGCTACACAGTTTTATCTATTTTGTAATCTATATGTATTGATAGTTTTGTCACTAAAATTGACAAAGGGGGAGATTGTTAGAGCATTTCTTGGTCGAACTCGCATGCGTTGCTATCTCAAGCATGTTTGTCAATATTAGTGATCAAAACTATACATCTTGATTTCTAGTTTACTTATAACTAAGTCTTGGTCTAGGATAGTTAAGTATAGTTGAGCTCTAGACTCCATGGAGATTATCTTATGAAGACGAAGAACTACTCAAGGAACTGGTGGAACTTCATCCAACCAAAAAGGTATGTGGAGACTTGAACTTATATAACACTCAAAAGTCTATCTATCTCCTACTCTTGAGACAACAGTCGTACATACACATTTGTTATTTCGAGCTGAGTTTACTCCCCTATTTTTTCTCAAAATATGTGTTGGTAAGCTTTCGCTTTAACCACCTTTCATATTTACCTGTGCTAAAGTCATGATGACGTTTCAATCTTGAAAATAGCTTTGATGACGATAGTCGATTCTTTATGTCTAACGACTATTATAATACTATAGAAGAATGTTTCAATGATTGAAATGTAGATTTGAGATTACGTAAACACCTATGGATATAAACATATATAGTGTGTTCGCACATTAGTGTATAAATCCATGTACCGGAAACCAAGTGCGTGCATATGTGTGCATGCGGTATTGGTGAAGGAGATAGGTTGGGTACACATACCCGTACGCGTACTGGAGAAAGTTCTTGAACCGAGAATTTCAACTGAGTTTGTAGTTTCCAAACTAGTAAACCAGTCACCTTAGGTACGTGTACCCACAGAAGTTTTCGAACCGAAAATTTCGGCTGAGTTTGTGAACTCAAATCCGGTAGCTAAGGTACGCATACCCGTATGCATAACCAAGATGGTTACATTTCTCAAATCTGTTAACTCATGAACTTAAACAATAAAAATAAGGAATGCAATCTTTGCAAACCGTGGCTATATTATTCATGAATTGATTCAAGTAAATCAAACCGATTTTGTTTCAATTGTGTCTATGTATAAAGATCTAAGCAATTGAACAGTCTTCAACTAGTTCTTTTGATTCATTTGAACTAGTTGTGAAGAAGATGAATATGGTTGATATGAAAGTGCTCATATGGCTAACCATTGGTTAACTATTTGTGAACCAACCGAATGTACATGTTTAGGTACGGTTACTCAAACCTAAATGAAATACATTTCATGTGTGTGTGACAAGCTAAGTTTTGATCTAACTGTTGAAAGATATTAGCTTGGATAAATTAGGTTTTTCATCTAACGGTGAATATTGAATGCTTTGTTACCAAGGTAACTTAGATTGCAAACCATGATTTGAAAACTATATAAAGGATACGTCTAGCAACTGGAAAAACTAATCCCCATACCTCCTGTATGATACTAGTTGGTTTTCTAGAGTCGATTATACTTTAACAGTAGGTTTCTTCTCGAGACCCTGTCGGTTAACGACTCAAAGACTTTATTGGGATTGTGAAGCTAGATGAAACTACTTCTCTTGTAGTTGAGCAATTTGATCTTGCCATTTTATATCGTACGAGTTCAATTGAATAATTGGCTTGAGATTATATCTCCAACATGGCAAGATAAAAAGAAATCACAAACATCTTCGTCTCATCGTTTGTGATTCCGCAATATCTAGTTTCGCTACTATTTATATTACTGTGAGGTGATCAATAATTCTAGGCTATTCTTCGGGAATATAATTCCGAGTTATTGATTAGTTCATGTTCACCTTGATTTTATCAAAAGACGGAATAAAAATCATAGGTTTATCTATGGGAGACAGATTTATCAAATTGAGAGATAGAGATATTAACTCCTTGATATACTTTTTATTAAGATTGAGTATGACTGTCTAGTTGATTATCTTAAAAGTATATTAGAGTTAGTTCATACAGATTGCTAATTGAAATATTAGGTGAGGTTGTTAGACCCCCGCTTTTTCAGAAATCAAAGCTATCCTCTTTAGCATGGCAGGGGACAAAGTTTCAGGTCCTAATGGTTTCCCACCTAATTTCATTCAAGCTAGCTGGGAAACAGTGGGAGATGACCTCATCAACATGGTTTAAAAAAAATCAATTCTGGTTTTCTCCTGAAAGAAATGAACTCAATCTTCATCTCCCTCATTCCCAAAACTGAAAACCCCACTAACCCCTCTCAATTCAGACCTATATCTTTATGCAATACCACATACAAAATCATATCCAAGCTTCTTGCCCAAAGACTCAAACCTCTTCTCCGTAAACTGATTTCTCTATTCTAATCTACCTTTATCCATGCAGACAAATTTCAGACAATATTGCTATAGCTTATGAACTCATACACCATATGAATATCGGGAAAGGGAAAAAAGGAGCCAATGGTACTATGGGCATCAAGATTGATATGGCCAAAGCCTTTGATAGGGTCAATTGGGAGCTCCTCATCAAACTGATAACCCAAATGGGATTTAGCACCCAGTGGTGCAACTTAATTCATCAATGTTTCTCCACCACCAACCTTGTTGTGATTGTTAATGGTTCTCCAGGAGTTTTTTCT
The DNA here is from genome assembly GCA_023529315.1 of Papaver bracteatum. Classification (NCBI taxonomy): domain Eukaryota; kingdom Viridiplantae; phylum Streptophyta; class Magnoliopsida; order Ranunculales; family Papaveraceae; genus Papaver; species Papaver bracteatum. The sequence goes on from JAJJWX010004852.1 coordinate 285,071, forward strand.
CTCCTACTAGAGATCTCAAACAAGGAGTCCCTTTATCCCATTATCTATTCTTATTCTGCATGGAAGCCCTATCCAGATATCTTATTTCTGCAGAATCCAAGGATCTCATTCATGGTACAAAGATTTGTACTGATGCTCCAACTATTAGCCACCTCCTCTTTGCAAATGACTACTGATGTTGTTTCAATTTTGTTGTAGTAATATGGTTCGTTCAAGACTCGTGAAAGCAGATTTTTTAGACTTAATTTTTAAAACTAAAAATAACAAACTCAAATGAAAATGTGTTGTGAAAATTATGGAGAGACTGGGGCTAGGATTCCACCAATTTCCGCACTCATATAGTTCAGATATCAAATGATAAAGTTTTATTTACTCTAATTCATTGCCTAAGGTAGATTTCGAATGTAATGGGTGTAAAACTAAATCTTAGGACATCAAAACATCTAAGCTAAGAATGACCCATCAATTGTAATCACAACCATTCGATGAAACTCATAATTCAATTGAATAACAATGCAAATAGTCATAGCAAGAATTGATAGAATTGCCACATTTGTGAAACTTGACTTCCTTCATCGCCCCAGAGGATGGGTTTAGCTTCTCATCATGGAAACACGCTCAAAATTTTATTTCATTGCTCAAAGGTTGTTTACAAATAATGAAATGGAGAAAAACTATTAAAAACCGGGTTTGTAATACTTATTTCTGTTACAAATTAGCTATTACAGATAACGATATAAAGCAACTGACACTGTAGAAAAAATGTCAGTCCTCTAACATCTAATGTTCTTCACTACACCAACAGAAAAGAATTTTCCTGCAAGTGATCTTCCCGACTCTGTGATGCTCTAAACTTCCCTCAATTATCTCCGTCCCCCCCACAATAATTCCCTTACAGCATTTATATAGTCATGGAACCAGGAATATCTTCGTTATAACTCTCAAATATTCTCGTTTTCAAACCATAAACTCGGGAATATTTTCTTCCCTGATTTATCTTCCCATGCGCCTGATTGATGCAAACACACTCCAAACACGTAAAAAAATCTTCTAAGACTGATTCCAACTCTTCGAAGGCATAATATCCACGTAACTTCCAAAAGCACAGCTCATAGAATCCAGTGACTTCTCATAACTCTGTTTTCCTTAATTGCACGCAGTCATCCCATTTTGTGGAAACTAAGCCATTACCAACCCTATCTTGGTCAAACAGGTAGGTACCAACTGATTCCCATGAAACTCTATAACTGAATCTCGTGAAATATCAACGTATGTGAATGATATACTTTCCCGCAAAAAACTAGTATTAGAACGATGAAGAAGGGCTGCCCTGTTTTTGCTTCCACACGGTTTTCCAACCAAATCCAGCTGATTTTGAAGACTATACCACTCCTGTTAGTCTTATTCAAGTCATCCCTAACATTTTTAGCCATTGAATCTTCTTGAAACACACCCATATCACTAACCCTAATTTTGTTCGTCCACTACAAGAAATTCCTGCCAAAACTGGAAATTCAAATGAAGAAGAATGTCAGCCCTTATCCAACAGCTGGGGGTGTGAATATCAGGTGTGTGCCCCTTAGTAATTATGTTCTAAATAGTAAAGAATGTGCCCTTTATTCAATAATGAGATTCCTAATAACATGTCGGGTGTCTTTGTCAACTTTTTGACCCGAATTTTCCAAAAATGTTAATTCCCAAAAATACCTACAAACACAGAAAACACCATAATTAGTACAAAATTGAGTACCAACAATACAGAAAATTAGGGACAACTTAGACACAAAAACGTGTCTTGTAGGATCAGAATGTTGCAACAGCAACACATTTGCGAAACCTTCGTTTACAACATTACGAGCCACTTTCTATTCTAAGCCGCTACCCAGTTGTATCGCCCGCAACTTGGCTAGGGTGGCCGTGCGTGCCATTGGCACATGCCAACACGTTACCACTAGCCACTTTTTATTCTAAGCCGCTACCCGGTTATAGCGCCCGCAACTTGGCTAGGGTGGTTGTGCGTGCCATTGGCACATGCCAACACGTTACCACTACCCAATTGTAGCGCCCGCGACTTGGCCAAGGTGGCCGTGCTTGCCATTGGCACATGCCAACACGTTACCACTAGACACTTTCTATTCCAAGCCGCTACCTAATTGTAGCGCCCGCGACTTGGCCAAGGTGGCCGTGCGTGCCATTGGAACATGCCAATACGTTACCACTAGCCACTTTCATCCCCAACCTGCTAGCCAATTTCCAAGGCATTCCGCACATGTCATTGGCACATACCACACATGCTCTACTAGCGACTTTGGCATTGTCATTCACACTCAAAGTGTAACCTGCGGCCAAGGCATTCCGCACATGCCATTGGCACATGCCAAATGCTCCACCAAGCGACTTTGGCATTGCCATCCGCACTCAAAATACAACTTGCGGTCGAGATATCTCGCACATGCCATTGGCACATGCCGCAACGCTTCACTAGCAACTTTGGCATTGCCACTTGTGCACACTCTCGAGATATCAACACAAACATGGGGATGCTTTCTTGGGGTTTTGGTTTTGCGGTCACAGCATGCAACGTACACTACGCTCGCAATAAAAGCAAGGCGTGCAAGGAATGAATACGGTAAATTAAATAAGGAAATTTATGGTGAAAACGTTTTCACCATAAAGCCAACGGTTTCCACCTCCTCTGTTTTAATTGGCACATTTACTCAATTCCTTAATGAGGCCAGGGTACGTTCAATCTCACTTGTATAAATAGGTTTAACCTATTCTGCCAAAACACACAAGTCTTGGTCAGGCAAAATACAACACTATCAGATAACAACTTTGCAAGATCTCTCAAAATCTTCTATCATTATCAAGCTTCCGCAACCTTCTACACTTCTGATACAAGTCGAGATACTACCTAGACAGCATTCTCTGGTCTCATCACTCTTCTTCGCTATCCTCCCCAAATCAACCCTTCTCCTCCACTTGATGACCGAAGCATATCTGGAACGGCCATCTTCTTGGTTTGGTCCATAGTTGTACAAATTAATATCTCGAATCAAAAGTGCTCACGTGCAGCATATTTGTTTAAGGGTTTAAACTAGTCTCTCCACCATCGAATTTACCAAATTCGGCAGAGGCGATTTTCTCCCATAAACAAAGCCAACTCATTTTGTCTGGCTGAGCAGGGTGAATCGATATAGACAAAATAAGATTTATTATTTCTGAACTGAATAAAGTATCAAGAAGAGCACTGTTCCATTCTATCATATCTGTCGAAAAGAGTTGATGCACATGAGTATAATTCTGTGTAACACTGCATCCTTGTTTTGGTTGTGGGGGATTTTGAAGCTCAGGAATCCATCGGTACTTCCATATTAGAATTTATTTACCATCCCTCAGATTCCATCAACTATGATTTTGAACAAAGAGAAGTTCAGAACTTATAATGTGCCAAGACCAGGTTGTATTAGACTTCTTTTTAAGATCGAAAAGATTCTCGTCTGGAAAATATTTCGTCTTCAGAGATTTGAACATAATAGAAGACTGATCCGTACAGAGTTTCCAGGCTGACTTGTCCAACAAGGCTCTATTGAATGTGTGCATATCTCGAAAACCAAGACCTCACTCTGATTTAGTATGTCAAACCATTTTCCAAGTAATTACTTTCCTACCTCTATTAGATTTTTTATTTCTCCAGAAAGCTTGTTGAACAGAGTTCATCTTTTTAATCGTCACATCTGGGAGTTTGAAACTTTGCATATGATAGATAAGAATAGCATCAAAAACATTTTAGATCATCACCGAGCGAGCAGCTTCTGACATATTGGTAGCATTCCAACTTGTAAACCGACAGTTCATCTTCTCATACAAGACTCCAAAAAGCACTTTCTTATTTCTTCCTACAAAAAATGGCAGTCCCAAGTATTATTCCTCTTTTAGATTCATCTCACGTACTTGAAGAATACCACTGAACATCTGACAAGAAGAAGGATCCATATTTGAGCTAAAATAAACCGCAGACTTGCTGAAATTTATTAACTGACCAGAACAGACACTAAAATCTTTAATTACTTGTAGATGTTTGTTTGTCTGATCAAGAGAGGCCTTACAGAATAAAATACAATCATCTGCGAATAGTAGATGATTAATTTTAGGAGATGATCTTGATATCTTCATACATGTGATTTGCTTAGTCCTCCCATAGTGAGATAGAGCTCTAGAGAAGGATTCCATGGCCAATATGAACAAATAGGGGGATAGGGGATCCCCCTGACGTATGCCCCTTGAAGGATTAAAAGGTTTAGAAGGACTACCATTTATAAGAACTTCAATCTGAGTAGTTCCTATACATTGCAGTATGAGTTGGCAAAACTTGTCTCCAAAACCAAACTATTTAAGAACATCAATCAGAAAACTCCACTCTAATCTATCAAACGCTTTCGACATGTCCATCTTGAGAGTTAAGTGACCACTGCGACCTTTTTTTTTTTTCATGGCTTGAACAATCTCTTGAACCAAACATACATTCTCTGAAATAACTCTACCGGGAACGTATGCTGCTTGCATCAGAGAGATAATTTTTGTGTTGTGTTTCTTCATTATAAGAGAGATAATTTTTGATATAATCTTATATACCGTGTTGCATAATGCAATTGGCCTGAAATCTTCAGGTTTACTTGGAGATATCACTTTTGTAATAAGTAAAATTCTTGTTTTGTTGAGTTCTTTGAGTAAAAAACATGTGTGGAAAAAAGACTTTACCATGCTGCAAACATCCTCTTTAACCACATGCCATTGTGACTGATAAAACCCAGGTGGGAAACCATCCGGTCCCGGGCTTGTCCATGGTTTCATACACATAAGAGCTTTATTAATTTCTTGTTCAGACGGGATTGCCTCTAGTTCAAGATTGTCAGCTTCAGTAATGATTGAAGGAACGTGTTCCAAGAAGTAGTAACTATTGTCCGGTGAAGAGGTTGTCATGATTTTTTGAAAATGAGAACTTAATATATCTTCAAGAGCATCTTTGTCTGTGTACCATGTACCGTCTGGAGAGAGTAAAGCATTAATCCTATTTCTTGATCTCTTTTTGTTGGCTCGGACCTGAAAGTACTTCGAATTTTTATCCATATCATTGAAGTAATGGTATCTTGATTTTTGTTTGTTGGAACTGGCAATAATATCATTGAGAGAATTAATTTCCTTTTCAAGGTTGACGACTGCATCAGTGTTTGAACCTTCTTTGTCTGAAGATTGAAGTTGAGAGATATTATCTTGTAAGTTCTTGATTCTGGCTGTAATATCTCCATATGTAGATTTACTCCATTTAGACAAAATATGTCTTGTATTAGAGAGCTTATTAATAAACACAAAAGCATTAGAACCATGATAAGAAGCAGACCAAGCATTTTTAATCTCTTCATGACATTGAGTATTATGTAACCAGTGATCCCAAAATTTCCAGATTCTACCATTTCCTCTATGGGGTTTATAAAGTTCCAGTAATATTGGGAAATGGTCTGAGCCTCTTTGAGGTAAATTGGTGAGTAAGGCATCAGGGTAGGTAAGAGTCCATTCATTATTAGTGAGGGCTCTATCAATATGAGATTTATATCTACCGGTTCCATGTTTATTGCTAGACCAAGTAAATGATTACCACTAAATATAATATCAGCTAAACCAGATTTATTGATGGTTTCCAGAACTTCTTTAGGTGTACTATTCGGGGATTTAGTGTTTTTATCCTGGGGATAAATAGTAATGTTTAAGTCCCCTATGAGGACCCAAGGAATGTTCACTTATTTACTGTGAGATATAAGATGTAAGACCATTGATCAGGTTGATCTTTCTTGTAGGAAGTACCATAAACACAGGATAGAAACCATTCTCCTTTACTAGGGTCGTTCAAAACTATCACGTGAAACATTTTATCAGTTGAACCTACAAGTCAAAATCAAAGCCATATTTCCAAAGCAATAACAGACCACTAGCTAAGCATATTGAGGGGACAAAGGTTTTATTAGGAAAACCTAAGAAATTTGAAAGATGAATTATTCGATCATCATTGATTTTAGTTTCAGCTAAGAAGATTATATCAGGAGAGTGAAGCTTATTGAGGTATGAGAGATGGTCTCTAGTATCTACTCCTAGAAAGCCCTGGCAATTCCAACTTAACACTTTCATGCTTGAGAGATGATTTAAACCAAAGGAAATATAAATATACTGAACATCTAAAGAAAAAGCAGCAGCAAAGCGTAAATAAGGAACACAAAGAAATAGAGGGATTGAGAGAAAAGTTACCACAGCGGCAGGGGCCTCATCAATTTCATGAAAGAATTCCTTCTCAGCCAGTTCTCCTTCCTCAATCAGATCATGTTCCATCTCAACAGTCTCATTTGTAGATGGTCTTTTTCCAGTATACTTATCATTGGTACCTGAGCTAACATTTCCAGTTTGATGATCTTCACCTTCAGACATCACGTCTTCCAACTCATTGTTTCTAGACCTCTTTAACTTCCTATTATTTTCCATATCTTCAATATCTTGTTGGTTCAGCCTGTTCTGACTAGCTTCACAAATTCTCTGCACAAGTTGATCTAAATCATCAACGATTTCCACTTCATAAGTTCTGGCAAGCTCATGGATATATGCAATGTATTCTTCATTAGTATAACGCCTGATTTTTAAGTCCTCAACAACATTATCACACTCCTCATCATTGTGATCAATCACAAAACAATCCTTATATAAATTATGAGTCTGTTCCCAATGATAACGAACCCACGCTACGCCTCCTGCTGCAGTATTCCACCACCCTCCTCTATGAAGAGGTTTCGAATTGATTCTTGCAGTTATAGGACTTCCAACACCTGGTCTGCAATTCTCTAGAATAATCCAAATTTTCTGACCAAGTTCATTAACTGCATCTTCTACCAAAGAACGAAAATAGTGTTCCAATAAGAGATGCTGGAATTGCACATTCCATTCCTGGTTAGTAAACTGTTGTTCTTGCACTTTGATGGTAGGATCATAAACTTTAAGATTTAGAAGACACTTGAATACATTCCAGGGACCCTTTTTGAGAACTGCTTCCATTGTTTCTGCTGATTGGAACTTAAAAAGAAAAATATTTCTTTCAATTACACGGACTTCCTTGAGTTTAAATCTTTTCCATAAAGAGATAGTAGCTTTCCAAATATTTTCAGTATCAATTGGATCCTTAGAAAAAAGTTTTCCAATCAAAGTATTCTTCCATTCATTAACCTTCTCTTTTAAAAACGTAAGTTCCGCATTATCCTTTTAAATTTAAATTGACTTATTTTTAGTTTATACATGGAAAATAATTTCTTACATGGGAGTAACATAAACCGGCCCGAGATATTATTTTCTCACACCAACTCAAATATTAACTTATTGGTTATTAATTTATTCCATATATGCAAGAAATAAACCCGTGCATCGCACGGGTGACAAACTAGTGTTTCTCAAAGTGTGAGATAGTGTGAAAAGAAGGGTGTGAGGGGATCCTCCCTCAAGGATATTTGCTGTCATTTTATTAGCTTTTACGAATGAAATTCTCCACATGGCAGTATAGGACACGTGGCATCTTAAGTTTGGATGTCTTTAATCTAATTTTACTTGATTTAATTGGGGGCCGCCCACATTAAATGGGGCCAGGCACTAGAGGACAAAAAAAGGTCACCCAAACCTAATTTGAGCCACCCCTTATAAAAATATTTTCTAAATGGCTAAAATGCCCCTAAGTGATTAGAATTAAAATTTAATTAATTAATGATAATCTTACTTAATTAGAGTTTAACTTTTTTTTTCCAGATTGTTTGTCAGCAATTTTTAGTCCGTTTTTTTTTTTTTTTTGCCCAGATCAGTATGAAAAGTCGTCAATGTATTGAATTTTTTCATTGACGACCCTAAACAGTCGTTAAATTTAAGACTGTTTGAGTGACGACTCTTAACTATCGAAGGTTCATTAATGGCGGAAATGTATGAAAAGTCGTCAATGTATTGAATTTTTTCATTGACGGCCCTAAACAGTCGTTAATTATAAGACTGTTTCAGTGACGACTCTTCACTGTCGAAGATTCATTAATGGCGGAAATGTATGACCGTTTAGAGTCGTCAAGAAAAAATCAATTCCCTTACGACCCTTTTAAAGGGTCGTTACTGTTTTATTACTTAAAGGACGACTGTAAATAGTCGTTAACGTTTTTGTAGTGTCGTTATAAACTGTCGCTAGGCTTTAAAAAGCGTCGTTAATGTACGACAATTTAGAGTCGTCATATTCATAATCATTTCCTTGACGACTCTAAACTGTCGTTAATGTCGCACGAAGGGTCGTTTTTTAGGGTCGTATTTTGAAAAAAAAAAAATCAAGGGTAAAACACTATATTTACTGTCGGATTAATATGGCCCGGAAAATTTTTGGGGTGCAAACAAAATCTCATTGCCCCCATTTAATATGGGCGGCCCCCAATTAAATCAGGTAATTCTAGTGTTATTATCGTTTTCTCATCATCATCGATTTGTGCCCAATTGTTAAATTAGGGTTTCAAATTTGATAGTTACAGTATTGTTGTGATGGCCGAAAGAAAGGGTAGTCGTGGATCCAGTAGCAGCTGCAATACTACTCTTCCTGACTTCAATTTTCCTCCTGTTAGCTCCAGCCATTCTTTTAATTATCCTTATCAGCAGCAAAATCCTTATGGCTTTAATCATTGTGGCTTTGATCGTGGTTCTTCTACCGCTCCTGTCTTCTATCAACAACCTTTCTATCAGCATCGTGGTTTTCATCCCATGGATTATCAACAATCACCTCTGTATTCTTCTGCCATACCCCAATCTTATCCAGTCTCTGCTGTAAATTCAGTCTCTGCTGTAGATTCAGTATCTGCTGTAAATCCAGTCTCTGCTGTAGATTCAGTCTCTGCTGTAGATTCAGATAACTATGGACAAGAAGACACTTCTGATGAGGACTCTACTCAGGATCAGATTTCTTCTGATGTGCTTGACAAGTTATCAGAACAATTGAAGTCGATGAAAATGCCCAAAATTGATGAAAACAGATTCTATGGTGTTCTTATAGACGGTTACTATAGAAAACATCTTTCCAAAGGAGGTTATGGAGTTGTGATCATCGATCGAAATGGAAAACCACTTGCTGCCAAAAGTGGGTTGTCTGAATATGGAGCGGTTTCAGAATATCTGCATACATTAGAGGGGGTTTTAGCTGGAATCAAATTGGCAGAGAGTTATGGTATAACTAAGATATGTCTGGCGTGCAACAACGACTCCGTCACTGATGACGTGAGGGACTGTCTTTTATCATCTACCGAAGGCTGTTTTGGCGTCACTAATCCTTTTAATCGTCACATCTATTCCGATAATTTCTGCATTACTTGTTATGTTAAAAGGACTGGGGAAGAGCGCTCGCACGTGGTGAAAGTACTAAAAGAAATCACATCATTTGGTGATCCATATGGTGCTATTGATCGTATCTCTAAAATCCACAAGGAATCAAACAGAGCAGCGGACTTCCTGGCAAAGTGTCTGAAAGCAGAGGCGTATTCACTCCATGAGTTGCCGCCTGAAGTTTTCCAATACGTGAAGGAGGCTGGCGTGCCATATCAGATTCGCAATGCGCTTCAGATTGTGGTTAGAAGAGATGGCTCAACTTATTTGCCTCGAGTACGTTATCTTGACTTTCTCAATTAAGCTTAATTATGTGTGTGTTCCTGTTAGATGTGATGGGTTTCTGAAAACTTGCATTGTTAGTCAAATTAACTCATTGAGAAACGTGACCTAAGTATCAACTAATTGAAGAGCTTTTTCTTGCTCTAGAAATATGATTTCGTTTTTCTGTACATAGATTCTTATACGGCACGTAAACTGGATTTGTTGTTACCTTGTTGTGTGACAACATTCCAAGTAGTTACTTATATTTTGTTTTGATTATTGGTTCGACCTTGATCCCCCATTCGAGGCATTTTTAGAGTCATTGTTTCATTTTTATCAGCATGTAGTAAAGACAGTGACATAATTGACTGCCTCATGATACTGTTACATATATACGATATGTTGTTATCATTCGTGATCGGATGAGCTGTGAGTAGTCATGGACATTCCGTTTAGGTAGTAATCCAATGACATGTATAAAGCTTCGAGGTCTCTGCGGTAAATTTAGGTCAAGCTTATTTGCATGAGAGTGACCCATAAATGGTCGGGTTGGGGCTCCCCGTATCGTGTCCCCGTATGGACATAGCCACACATACTCGGACACACCTAAAATACTTCCATCTTACTATAAACTAGGAAATAACTGAGAACTAAAGGTCACCTACCTCTAAGGAAGATTATAGTCGAAAACATGCATGTGCTAGCAAAAATACACTTGTGCAATTGTAAACAAGTGCAAAACAAATACAGATGTGCGGTTTTCTCGTTTACATTTCTATATATATCTTAAAAATTGATGTACTTCAACATATACTGCTGTGTCCCCGTATTATAGTTTTTTTTTCAAGATCGTTGTGTCGGACACCCGTATGTATTATTGGACACGCAGACTAAGTTCTTGATTCAGGTTGTAATGTCGGACACCCGATCGCATACTTTGTCGGTTGAAATTGGTGCAACATCAGGAGATGTGCAATAAATTGTTGTAGTCAAAGCTAAGTTCTTGATTCCCGGGAAAAAAAATATGTAATAGTCAGAAAATAGTCGCAAAAAAAAAAAAATGTAGCTAGACCAATTCGATCGCATACTTTGTCGTACTGAAATTTCTTTGGTACAGTGGACACATCAGGAGATGTGCAATAAATGTGTTGTAGTTTGTTTTCCCCACTTTCTTCCTCAGGTTTAACATTTTAATGTGTGTTACAGGATAGGAAGACACTTGGACTCAGCAAAGCTTAGTATGTTTTCTTGCTGCCGTTCGTTCTCTTGTGGAATCCGGAGCGCTAGAAAATGCTGTGATTGAACTATTCTGGCTTTTCTGTAACTGTCATCATCAACAGCTGTAGATTATCTTTTCAAAGTAACATTTCTGCTGGATGTAGCTCTTTTGCTAATGTTATCGGAAAGCTTGTCCTAGACCATGTCTACCCGGGAACGAGTTTTTGGGCATACCAAAAAATTACCGGGCATATTCAAGGTTCGGCTCATAACTTTTTTTTTGCCTAGGTTTTCAAGGTTCGGCTGATAACTTGTGAGCCGAACTTAGACAAAATATATGCCCGATAATTTTTTTGTATGACCAAAAACAGCTTTCTATTTATATCCAAGGAATTCCCTTGGAGGTCTACTTATGAGATGTTCATGTCATTTAATTTTTCTTGCTCATACCCATTATCTGCAGCTTGGGCTTTGCCCAATTGTCTGAGACTTCTTGGTAAATGTGTGGCAATAACGATAGCCAAATGGAATTTACCCAAACTTGTAAAAAAAAATAGTAAATTTCTTTAACTCACTTTACAATTACCTAGAAACAATTTTGAAGAAAATTTCAGTAACCAATTTTGGCTTGCCTGCACATCTTCATTAAGCTGTCAAGGTAAAATTACAAAGCCATTAAAAGGAATCAAGGATTGCTGAAATGAGATCTGAGACAGAATAAATCACAGGACAACAGATAAAAGAAGAATAACACCAGATTTATCTCTCATTTAACAGAACTCGTATATTGTATAGTTCCCTGCAAAAATATCAGAAAAAATTCCATACAGGCATGAAGTATAAAAAAAACTCCATCAATTTTAGCTAGAAGCTCCATTTGTGACTGAACAAAAAAGTGAACAGTCAGCGAATTGGTAATTTCTCAAAGTTCTTATGGTGTTGGCATAATGTGCTGCATCTTTCTTGTCGTGGAAAGACCTCAAATTCTTTAGTTTTGAACAAAAAAGTGAACAGTCAGCGAATTGGGTTCTTAGCATAATGTGCTGCATCTTTCTTGTGGAAAACCTCCCTGAAATTGGAAAACAAAAGCCTCATCATCTTTCGATACTTTTAAATATCTTATCTTACTACTAGAACACCGTTGTCGCGGTGGAAAAGGCCGACCGAAAAAAATCGAAACACCACTATAATGGGACTGTAAAATAAATTTGTGATCTCGATATTTTCTAAAAATATGACAAATTAAAAAAGTGAAAGCATCACGTTACGGTTCCACCTAATAAAAACAATTGATTTGTGATTCCACCTAATAAAAACAATTGGTTTGCAAGATAGGTTAAGGATCCTGGTAATGGTGAGGACTCTCATATAGTCATATTCAATTTTAGTTCTAACAACTAAACTAATTCAGTTTATTCTGATTTAAGTTTTCGGAACATATTGACGTTAAGAGAAGAAGACGGGGTAAATATTGCCCATTTTCACGGACACTACCTATGCCTTCTCTTTCCTTTCTAAATTGGGGCCTATACCACTTAATTGGGGCCTATAGGTTTTCCTTCTCACACCCCAAATTACTCTAGGCACCCAAACCTTGTAAAAAATACTAATTTACCCCCACATTAATTTCTAAAACTCACTCGTATAAATTCTAGTCTTTCTATTTTCAGTAAATCCAAAATTAAAAAAACCTAAACCTAACAAATCTTTCCTTTTCTATCAAAAACTTTCCAAATTCTAAAACCCCTAATCAATTTTTTTTTCATCCTCTACTCCGACGATCTTCGATCCAACCAAGAAGAAGGTAAATCTCCGTCAACCCATCTTCTTATCTTATTGATTTACATCTTCAAATCAACGTTTTTGACAAATCAAGACTCTGAATACACCCAGAATCGGTTTTTATTGACCTATCGAATAAACCGATTCTGGGTTTTGTTTACGGCCATGAAGAGCATGTATTGTAATCGGTGTACAATAGGATTTACATTATCCGATTCTGGCCTAGAAATGAAATATGAAATTACATCGCCAAAATCGGTTTATATGTGTAATATGTATAATCCGATCAATATAGTCTTTTCATCTTCCTTTCCACAATCGGGTTTTATACAAGTACCACATAACCCGATTCTTGTAGTCTCTTAAGAATCGGATTACTTTTGTTTCTATATGTACCAATTTCTGACTTGAGGATATCTTGAGGCAACCACAAAGAGTTCCGGTGAGGAGCTTATACAAGTTTGCATTCGGAGCTGAAACCAGGCTTGAACAAGCCCTAGCTTTGATTTATAAGCTTTCACTTGAAGAGCTCATTGAGGTCATCACCATCGCCGGGATGAGGAGAAACATGATTTTATCTGGGAGGGAGGAACATGCAAAAATGCAAGATATGTGGGAACTAATGGCTAAAGCAGAAGCTGCTGCTCCTGTTGGTGGTGATGCTGGTGATGGTGCTCCTGCCGGTGCTGGTGCTCCTGTCGGTGTTGGTGCTCCTGCTGATGGTGGTGCTGCCGGTGCTGGTGCTCCTGCTGATGGTGGTGCTGCTGGTGCCGCTTCTCCTGATGTTTAAGTTCTTATGTTTAGGTTTTAGATATTAAAAGTTTAAGTTTACAAAACTTTTTTAACACTCTTTTAAGGTTTTTATTTTGGATGATATCTGTGTTGACCTTGATGAACTTGAATCTTTAATTCTAATTATGTGTTTCTCTATAATTCTAATTATGTGTTGCTCTTAAAAAACCCATTAAAGAAAATTGATACTAGCCTGACATCCCAACAATCGGTCGACTCGATATGCCAACGTAAACTGATTGCTCAAGCCATTTATCCTGGATGTTTTTCAAGCAATAATCGGATTACATATAAAACTGTATAAACCGATTGTTGTCACTGAAAATTCAAAATCTAACAGGTCTTTAAACGGTTTACGTTGGTCTTGGTCCCAAAAACAACCGATTCCTTGTGGCATATCAACACAATCGGGTTTTATTGATCTCTTAAAACACCGATTATATCAAATTATTTCACGTTTTCCAAAAAAAAAAGTCGTTAGGGACTTTCTCTATAAATAGAGACCTCACCCTTGGACCCCATTTTCCCCAAAAAATTTTATTTTACCCCCCCCCCCCCCCCCCTACACACACACACACACACTCCATATACTCCACAACTACTCATTTCATACATATACATACAACAAATGTCATCATTTGACTCCGCGGAAGATTTTGCAATCACCAAAGCTTGGTACGCGGAAGATCGACTTAGACATCAATCCTTCGAAAGGGAGGATTCCAAAACCTTTTGGGCTAGGGTACACAACAAATTTTGCGGCGAGTTTGGGAATCCTAATGCAAGAAGTGTTGAACAAGTCCACTTTAGGCACCTAGTAATCGAAAATGCGATACTTGCTTTTTTAGCCCTCCAACCTCGGATTTTTAACACTCGCCCCTTCACCTTGTCCATTGCACAATTTGTAAGTAATTTTGTGGTTTTTTTTTACGTACCCCGTGTTATTTTATCTTCCAATGAAACACCACTAAAAAATGTAAGTTTGGTTTTGTAGCATGAAGTCGTGAAAGCGCGCTACTTGGAGGAAAAGGGGGAAGCATTCTCTTTCGATGCAAGCTATCACTTCTTGGAAGAAAGAATCCCAGAGGATAACCCAGACTACTTGGATGCTGAATCGTCTTCGGAGGAGGAAGATTGATGGTTTTAGAAGTTTCAGTGTAGGTTTTGTGGGTATACCTCTATGTAAGCCCTCACGAGACTATAACTTGTCCACTAGGGTCGCCTAGGGGTTTAAAGGCTTGATGCATGTGCTAAATGCATCCTACAATAATAATGCGATGAATGAAAATTGGTAATGAAAGATAACAATCGGTTTATATATGTCGTAAACAAAAACCGATTTTGATAATCAGATTATAAAACATGTCAAACTAAACCGATTTTGAATGTCCTATGGTACACCAGCCCATAATCGGTTTATAATTGGATGAACGTAAACCGATTCAGTGTAATTTTTACGAAGAAAAAAAAACGAAATGTTGATGCTTTGATGAACTCTCTAACATTAGTTAATCTCACATCCAAAACAAAATTAACCCATAATATGATTAATCAATGCTAATTAATTAGGGTAAAATAAGTAGCTTGGTAATTATTTTGATAAGGGATGGTGTGATGTGATTTCTAGTACCTTTTTGTCATCTACCTACATGCCCCAATTTAGGAAGGTTCTCTTTCTTGTAAACTAGATCACTTTTTGTGTGCGTCCTACACCTAACCCTTTTGCATTATCCACACGTGGCCAATCTGGAATTCGTCTTCTCTCAAGGAGTTAAAATTGTAAAAAATGAATGATTACCCGTTACACAATCTTCAAATTAGTGTTTACACGCACAAAAACTCAAAATAGTTGTTTGCCCGTATTTCTCCCTAATACCTTATTTAATACCAATTAAAAGGTTATTTAAGACTTTTGTTTTATTTAGTATTCCAGTTTTATCCTTTTTTATTCTAGACATTTTTTTTATGATCAATTAAATTGTTAGGTAGATGGGCAATCAAGTTATTACGATATTTAAGGGTTAACAGTTGAACAGAGATTAAATTCATAGAAACCAAGGATTAAATATCTCATGTTTCTCTCTTCTTTCTCATCGCCATCAAAAACGTTTGGTTGGAGTTTTCTGATTTTCCTCGTTTTCGTCCTTCTATGGACTAATTCGAGTGACATTTTTTGTAAGTCGGGTATTAGCTTTCTTTCTTTTTTTCTTTCCCTTTTTTCTTTTTTTTTTTGGTCTGTGTATAAGTGTGTTGGTGGTGAGTCATGAATTTTGGATAAATTGGTGGTTTGTTTTCAGGTGCTGGTGATGGGATCTTGTTCCGTTGTCGATTTGTTTGCTCGTTGTTATTGGTGGTAGTGATGGTGTGTCATGTTTTGGGGTTTTGGTTATCACCAATTTTTTCTTTCTCTTGGAGAGGTTGTGATGGTGCTATGATTAGAGGAATTCAAACATTTTTTGGTTTTATTCTTATTAACCACGGATTTTTGGATGGGCGGTGGATGAAACTAACCTCTGTTGGTGATAAATTGTTTGGTGGGTGTTTCTGGATGGCGTTATTTTTCTACTGATGATTTAGTGGTGCTTCTCCTTTGGTGGGTGGTGTTACTGTTTTGCTTGCAGAATGGTTATTGACTCTAGTTGCAGTTCTAGTAGAGTTCTCGGTTATACTTGTAGAATGGTTATTGAATCCTCCTCAGTCATTTGTTTAGTGTCTTTGTACATAACCAAATTAATTTAAGGTTACTGAAATGATCGAGTGCTTTGGCTCAATTGCATTGAAATTGGAGAGAGACACATTCATCGTCTAAATTTAGTTTATGGGAACTCGAGTGTGTTTTGTAAATAAAGTTTGTAGAGTAATAACAGCTTCCATTAGGGATCAGAAATACAATTCTGCTACATTAAGATTTAAGAACTTCTGGTTTATATGCACGTTTCTCGATTTGTGGGATGAAAAATCCACATTTAAGTCCATTTTTGAAAGGAAAAAAATAAAAATGAATCCAAATCTACACCTTAAACGAAAACGAATCCGTCTTTGCAAGGCATATGCATTTCTTCAATCAAAAACCCAATCCGTTACTATGCATATACTTTTTTGCAATTTAAAAACAAAAGTGAATTTGTTTTTGCTTAAATCCACATTTCTGCTCATTTTTTTACCAACAGCAAATGGTCGCATACATATGTAATTAGACGAAAACGAATCCGTTTTTGCCAGGCATATTCAAATCTTCAATCAAAAGATCAATTTGTTAGTATATATGATATATGCATATACTTTATTGCAATTAAAAATAAAGCGAAATTGTTTTTTCCTAAACTGAAAATATAGGTAACAAGATCTAACGTGATTTTCGCATATTAAGTATTTCCCAGAAACTCGGTCAACAAGGTCAAATTATCTTTTCAGAAACAAATAACCTTTTTTCTTTTCTTTTTTTGGAATTTATGCAAAATGGAAAATTCAATAAATAAATAAACAATCATGGTATTTTGCATTTTCAAACTCATTGACCGTATTATAAATTTCAAAATATGGGTAAATTCTGATTTTCAAAAGATTGATGTGTAAACACTAATTTGAAGATTCTTGTTAGTGTAAACACCCATAACCCGTATTGGAAAACTTCACAAATCATTTATTTCCTCCCATTTCAACAGTAATGCATTCAAAACATCCCATTTCTTCGATTAAACTTATCAATTTTTTAAGATTATGCTTCACTGATTTAATTTTATGGGTATTTAACTATTAGTGATTGCAAAAAGGAGAGAGATTGTAATTGAAATGAAAAAAATGAAGGTGGTCCTGATGGTGGTGTTTAAGGTGGTGTTGGTGTTGATGGTGGAGGGGGTTATTATGATGGTACTGATCTATGGTGTTGCTCATGGTGGGGGTGGTCGTGCAGGTGATGGGGTTGTTTGGTAGTTGTTGTATTGAATAATCACTGAATAAGATAGAGATTTGGTGGTGTTGGTTGTGGGATTTTCCTGCTAGTGCTGGTTCAGGTTATGGTGGTGGTGCTGGTTATGGAGTTATTCTTTTGATAGTGGTGATGGTGAACGACTTACTAATTACGATATGATTTTTGTCATTTGATTATGGGTAGGGTGGAAAATTTGATTGAGGCGGTACTGGTGGCGGTACTGGTGGCGTTGCCGGTGTTGTAATGGTGGTGGTGAGCGATCATTGAATAGGTTAGAGATTGGATACGGTGGTGGTGGTGTGGGTGGTAAGTGAATTGATTGATGACTCAATTATTAGATGAACGACTCTCATCAATTCAATTCCGTGTTTTTAAGTTATGTGATCCAACGGACCACATTGAAATTGTACACAGAAATTTTGTAATCTTTTTATAAAATCGTTAGGGTCCATTCGACAAAAAAGTGGTCATAAAAGGGACTCCCTCCCTACAGGTCCTTCGGGCCCTCCGGTCGGTCGGCCCAAATATAAAGAAAAGAGGTAATTGTTTGGTAGGAGACCCCCTAAATTACTTAGTTGTCCTCATTTTATAAATATTTACATAAATACCATTGTTTTAAAAATAAATCAAATTTTTTAAAATCTTAATATCTTTTAAAATATATGTCGAATTTTTGTAAATTTAATAAATTTGAAAAGCTCTTTCAATTATCTACGTAACGAGTACAAATAAGAATAATAATTTTTTGTTTTAGGAAAAAAATTTCATGACTTTCAAATTTAGTATTGTTGGATGAGTAAAATTCAGGCACGTGCATCGCACATGAGTCCTTACTAGTAAGAATAAACAATACATGACATGTTAACCGAATCGATTTCAAGAGCTTTTTTCAAGTCCAAAACAACCAGATCCAAATCTATTGAGCTCTCAAAAAAAGAGCTTTAATATTAGAGGAAAATACGGTCTAGTTCAAAATCCCACCCAAATATACTAGTTAGTCCTAACCCATTCAATAACAAATCAATATAAACATGTAAAATGTTCAACGGTCAAGAACTCCAAACCATATGCACTAACCACCATGGAACCACCACCGAACCATCATCGAGCCTTGGCACGTCGAGTATTGAACCACTACAATCGGAAGTTAATTTTGGTCCTCAACTTCCGATTGTAAAAAAGTAGTTTCGCCAATACGGCTTACTCGGTTATAGCTCTTTTTACGCTTGGGTGAGCTTTTTTGTCTTTTAGTGTGGCCCCTAATTCTTTTCGAATGGCCTCTAATGACGCGAGGTAATTTTTCATTGAAATTAATTTAGAGGAAACAATGAGAACCTACCAATTGGGTTAGTAAGAAAGAAATGGAAAACAAGGCGAAGATTAGTAACAACGCTACAGGCTTTAATCATCGTTCATTTTCTAACATAATAATCTAATTCACACTAGAGAGACTCCCATTCCAACCACAACTTCTATACTTGAAAAAGTAATTATGTTGGAGAACATAACGGTAACAGGGGTGTTATTTTCAAGAATCAGAAATTTGCAAGGTTTCCAGCAAACTTCGACAGAAACTCAAAAGCTGAAATCTTATCGTGATCTTTTGCTTTGTTCTTTTTGGTTTCGAGCACGGCTTTCACCATACGTGTGTAAAGCCTTTCAAGCTGCGGAACACCGTAGCCTTCAGTGAGCTTCACCATTTGCAGCTTCACAGAGTCGATTTTGTCATTACCGCTGGTAGAGATCTCCTCTCTATCTGACATGATAGCATCTTCCTGGCACTGGTTTCCTGCAGCGGGAGGAGGAGGCTCGTTCCCACAAACTTCTTCCAACTGCTCATCACAGGCAGCCACAGTGGAAGGAGAATTTCCCTTAGTCCCTTGAGTAACCGGTTCCAAGGTAGTGGTGGTACCATTTGCCTGGAGGTGTTCTAGGGATGCCAATGATGGTTCTGGCCTTGATGATGATGACAAGCCCAATTCTGCATGCCTAAATTTGTCTTCAACCACTACTGAACCTTGATGATGATCGCTGATGCCACCTGTATAGAGAAAGAGTTGGAGATTGCAGTTTCGGAACAGTATTAGTTTAACTCGAACCATTAATCAGACTGATAAAGTTCGAACAGAAGAAAGAAATAGAAAACATAAGTACCCGCTTGTTCAGTATCAAGACTCTTCTTTGAGCGCCTTAATGCTTCGTAGCTTTGAGTCAGATTCACTTCAGGTTGGACATTACGGAGTCGAGCACTTACTCTAGTAACACTTGTCGATTGCACAACGGGCGCAAGTGGGAAAGCCAGGCCTCCAGCGTCATCTGGCACACTCATTGGGCCCCCTTGGGAGGCAATCTTATCACAGAACATCAATGCTGGGTCCATCTGTGACAGCATGCCTTGTACCTAGCAGAAGGTATTATGTTAACAAGAAGAACTGAGATATATAACACTACAAAACTGTGTATTATAGCTAAAACAGGTGAAGAAACCACTTACTGCATCACAAAGCTCGTATGCTCTACTAACGATTCTAGCTCCAGTGTAATCTTCGCCATTGTAAGCCTAAAAGCTTAAAAGCACTTTTAGTACTAGAGCAGATTTGTAACTAGTCGTGCACAAAATTTATTATTTTTCAAAGAAAAAAGTTCATCATGTAGAAAATAAACTCAAAAGTAATCAATCAGAAAAACATATCTAGACTTAAATATCAGCACCTTTGCATTTGTCAAAATCAGTTCAACATCTACCGCAAATGCTGAACACGTGATATACTGCCCGCAGTCTACACGCTGCAACAGAGTAGCCACGTCCATGGGATTTTGAACTATGGTCCGATAATTAGGTGCCTCCTCCTCCAGGACGGGATAGTGAAAAGCACTGAAGCGTTTATCATATAGAATCCTGCACCAAATAAGAGCAGGCATAACTAAAAATTCTCATTATGGCACTATAATATGGAAGGATCGGGATTCGGGATATTAAAATATTCTGCCAGCAATGACTTTCAGAGGTTTCTTAAGCAAGCATATTTAAGACGTGAACTCTGAACAAGATCTAGAGAACAGATAAAGATGTTAATAGATATTTACCCACCGATTGCAAACATCTCGAAGATACATTCGCAGACGGCGAAGGGCATGCTGCTCGGCTTCTGCTTGGGCTTTGAGCTCCGAGGCTCTTGGGGCCTTTGGTACCTTGGGAAGTTCAGGAAGCGATTTTAGCTCTTCGGATTTGCTAGTGGTCCCTTCAGACAAGATAGAGACGACAGCTTCAACCAACCGATCAAAGAACAAAGATCTGTCTTCAGATGTTGGTTTCTCCAGTTGATAACTGTGAAGGTAAAGTAATATGAGAAATGAATCAAACAGAACTACTCTGTTTTACAAAAACCATATAACGTACTTTATCCAAAAAAACAAGGAAGAACTGGCTAGTGGAAACTGTAACTACATAATCAAGTTTTTCGCTATTTTCATCATCTAATTCTATGACAGCTCCATCTTATGACTTTCAAGGATACAGTTATCTCATTTCGTAGGGACTAAGAGTATGCGTCATCAGCAAACCTCGACAGCTTGCTAATAGTATCAGAAAAGATTTCACATACAAGTTGGAATAAACTATAGAGCAGCAATTGTAGCAACCAGGTCTTCTAGAAAAAGAGCATATATGCAACTGTTCAGTTGAACTCTGGAACAAACATCTGTTGCTAACAGGATATGACCCCAAAAGCATGGATGGATGGCTCTTTTGGTTGTAGTCATTCAGACATTAGAGATGTATAAATAGTCGAAGATGACTCTCAAATACGCCAACACACAAATCACACTACCGAAGGCACGATGTAGTATAACATACGCATTACGAGGAGCAAAAACTGATGAAGCTTCTTCGTCCAGTTGATCAAGGGGAACTGATGATGTCCCCAATAATAGTATTGGGAAATCGCTTGGCAACTCTTCTAAAAGAGAAAACAGGACTGCCTTAAGCTGACCGTGTGCCTGAATTTTAGCCATAGGAAACTTTAGAACACAAACAACTTAACTAAGTACACAATTATCGTCTTACGCACCCGATGTAAGCATAAGCTATAAGAAGTCAAAATAAGTTAAGCAAATACTCACAGTTTCCCACCAAAGCTGGAATTGAGGTAAATACAAAATAGAGGGTGGGGTTCTCCTTGCTTCACCAAATATATGCACCAGTGCTTCTTCCGGTGTTTTTGCACTGGGGTCAGAGAGAAGAGAAGGAAGCCCTAAAGAATGAACAGGGAACTTCTCCAGTTCATGCAAAACAGCAGGCCCGATATGATCCTGTAAAACTAAAAGCAGTAAGTAAATTTACATAGTGTTCTCACTATCACCAGCAATTCTACACATCAAAGTGTTTCTGAGATCATTACCAGGCCTACGCCTTCATCGCCACACATCAAAACACGAGGCCTATACACAAGAGGAACTGCAGAACCATATGAAAATACAGAAAACTTGAACGTATCTGATGATGCTGCAAGAGTAGGAAAAGCTTCAGATATATGACCCATAACTTTCTGGAGATGCCTCTGTAAGCACGGTGCAACTACTAATGACAATGGCCTTGACTGTACAACAGAGCCTCTATGGGCAGCAGGAGTAATTGTTGACATAGCCTGCAGGAAGTGGTATTTTTCAACCTTAATTGAATCAACATCAATCAAAACCTTGTCATCGCTGGTGTAAACTTGAGGATATTTTTCACGAAAAGCCTGAATAGCAGCTTCTGTGCAAAGGGCTTTCAAATCAGCACCACAATAACCTACACAACTAGCTGCAAGTTCCGTTTTTAGCTCCTTTGAAGGGGGTTGCTCCCATTTGCGTGTGTGAATGTCCAATATTTCAGCACGTGCCTCAAGGCCAGGCAAAGAAAAGTTGAACTCCCGATCAAACCGACCAGGCCGACGTAGGGTTCCATCAATGGCGTCAACCCTATTAGTAGCTCCAATCAAAACAACTTGCCCACGAGAATCAAGACCATCCATTAACGCGAGCAAAGTTGATACAATGGAATTGTGGATCTGCTCTTGCTTGCTCGATCTAACTGGAGCAAGGCCATCTATCTCATCAAAGAAGATAATAGACGGTTGATTCCTCTGTGCTTCTTCGAAAAGTAGTTTAAGCTGTCTCTCTGCCTCGCCTACCCATTTGCTAAGTA
Source organism: Papaver bracteatum (assembly GCA_023529315.1). Taxonomy (NCBI): domain Eukaryota; kingdom Viridiplantae; phylum Streptophyta; class Magnoliopsida; order Ranunculales; family Papaveraceae; genus Papaver; species Papaver bracteatum. Next base: position 307,672 of record JAJJWX010004852.1, read on the forward strand.
CATCAGCTCCCTTGCGCATATAAAAACTCACTTTCTGACCAGCCTTTGAAGCGGCAGAGGCTAACGCTCGTGCAATCAGAGTCTTTCCAGTTCCAGGAGGGCCACACAGCAGAACACCTCTTGGAGGTGTGATGTGGTAACTTGCAAAAAAAAAAAAACCGGATAGAGCAAGGGGAAAAAGACCATTTCTTTCAAAGAGTCGATGTATTCTGAAAGTCCACCTATGTCATCAAAGCTTACACTTTCATCAACTTGTAAAGGTTGAATATCTGCTCCTCCTTTTGAACTTGGTCCAGCAGTTTGCACTCCAGAAGTCAATGAAGCAAAGGCATCACTCTGATGACCCCAACCAGAAGCAGCCACATTTAACCCCCCGGATGTTGCCCCATGCATATCTAGCCCCCCTCCTAAAAGCCATGATGCACCACTTCTATTTCCGCCACGTGGCCACGGAATCGCGGGTCCTTGATCAAGCTCATCCACAAGCAGAGAGTCATCTGAATCCTCAGCCCTGGTTACGCGATTGCGTTTATGAACTCGATTTCCACCCCTTCTAACATCCTTGTTACTCTTGGTACTCATTCCTTGATGTAATACTCTTCGAGGAGATCGTTGTCTTTGTTTGCCTTCCTTCTCTGGGGACAACCTTCGAACTTCCGCACGATTGCGAAGATCATATCACCTTCTCCCATCCTCTTCTTCTTCTTCTTCTTCCTCCTCTTCTTCTTTTTCTCGTACGAAACTCGGCTGGCCTCTGCATAAAATTCAAGCAAGTTATTCCCATAATGCAATGTTTTGGTTGGCGTTAATCAATTAGCTTTGACATATACAGAAAATTAACTTGTGACTATTTTATTGAGATCCTACTCTAATCTGAATTTTATAACACTGTAGTAACAGAATTCCCAAATCCTAATAGACTAGTGGGAAAAGGATTATACAAATCCTGATAATAAGTGTCCCAGATCTAATCTAGCATACTGTGCCTGTGACCTTTGTTTATGCCTTCATATGAGACAGACAAATTAAGAAAAGTTGGAAAAACAGTATTAAAAAACCTTTTTATATTAAAGCATCAATGTAACCCACAAACATAGAACCTACCAAAGAAGCTCATGCATGAACAGTTTATTCCCATATGAAAGAAGCTAAAAAATGGAAAACAATGGCATACACCATCACTAATTAAGGGATGAAAACAAGACAAGAATTTATATAAAAAGGTTCACGCATTTGAAATATAATCTACAGAAACTATATCCTGTATAAGGTTTCACGCATTTAAAATATAAATGAAGCAAAAATCATTTAAACACCCGACGACAATCCATCTATTATTTGCTGAACTAGTGAATGACTCCTTAACTGGCTAACCCCCAACCCATTCATAATATTCATTATTATTTCCTGATTCCGACTTATCTGTACTTATCATCGACTATGGGTGCTCAAATTCAGTTTCCCAAGGATCAGGACTCGCCTAATAATCAACTTAGATAATCATTCCACACTTGTGAGGGCATAAAGTTTCACCATTAGGTCATCATCTGATGCAGAACTATCTGTTTGGTAACCTCGAAGTTGTCCTGAACGCTTCCTCTTCCTGGTAGAACGTCGAAGGTTTGTCCCAACTGACTGTAAACAAAAGCAAGAAAGGGGGGATGATAATATGTCAGTGACAAGGAAACTTCCATTTATAATAAGCATATACATGCCAAATAAATTCAGAACCAAATGTGGCTCAAATGACACTAACTGAAATTGCTCAATAAGTCCAAACCCATCTTTTCACAAAATCCTTGAAAGCCGAAACCACTACTCTAATATATTTTGTATAAAAAGAAAAAAGAACAAAAAGATTCACCCCACAAGACAAGTTATATAACATTCTTAAAAGTTCAAAATAGCGACAAAAATATTTTAATCCAACATTTTACTTAACCAACCAAACAGCCACGGGTTCCATTTTGTTAACTAAACAAACTAGCTTGTCAACTTGTCGGTTACATAAAGCTGACAATACAATCTCAACAGTATTAAGCCTATAACCAAAATTTCCATTTTAAAGGAATCTGAATGTCAAGACCAGCTAAAAAACTGGAATCTGAATTAGCTTGTCAACTTGTCGGTTCATATATAACTGACATGCACACCTAAAATATCAAGACCAACTAAAAAACTGGAATCTATCTTTTTCATTTCTTTTTCTCTGATTCAAGCTAAAATTCTTAGTGATAGTGATAATGAAATAGACTTTTGCCATTGTAGCTTACATTTTTTACAAAAGAACATCCATGACTGCTCAAAATCGAAGACAAATTCACTAAAATCACATGTCACAAGCCAAACTAGGTTAATTAAAAACTAATCAATTGAATAGGTTATCCGCATGAAAATTAAGTAGAAAAAAACTAAGAAATACGAAGAAGAGTAAGAAACTTACATTAGTTAGACGATTTCTCTCAGCACCGGGCCTCAACATTGTAGCAATTTGAGAAGCAGCAGTTCTAGTCTTACTTTTACTCTTCTTATGACGACGATTTAGAGTATGTGGAGAATAATCGGCCGACCAAAGGGAGGCCTTCTATATGATCAAAAAAATGCAGATTGTCAGATACAACAAATGTCCCCAGGTTTTAAAATTGATATTTCAAATCTCGCAATTCCAAAAAATTAAGGTTCAATTTGAGGTAATCAATCAAATTGATCACCAATTTCGGTCAGATTTAATCAAACAAGCTAACTAACTGTTTAAAGATCATCAAAATGTCCAGTAAATCGATCGGAATCGATCGATTACAGTTTCGTTTTCATAAAAAGAAAAAGAAAAAAAATCCTTTGTTGATTTCATCCAAATGAATCTATATACTCAACAACCCATTGATTTAAAGCTTGGAACAATCAGATTAGATAGATTGCAGTAGCTAACACTAGATTTGAAGAACTAAAATTGCTGTAGCAGAGAATCGGGTTGAGAGGATGAACTTGCCGGTTCCAGTAGATCTAGATCCGATTTATACCCATTAACCCACCCCACTCACCTTGTTAGTCAGTGAACTGAGGATGAAGAACCATATTTTCCATCTGATTTAATAGAAGCTTGAATCAAAATTGATGGGAAACGATTAATTTGAAATGTTCATTTGACAAAAAAGAAAAAAAAACGATCAATGGAAAACTAAAAGGGGTATAGGCTAATCTGTTTGAAGTAAGCTTATGGTTCTTTGGTTTCCTCTGAAACCTTCACCAATCCTCTGTTCAGTATCGGTGGTGTAGCAAATCTCTATTCGGAAGAAGAAGAGAAAGAAAATCGACTGCAAAAGAGCTAACAAAAGGGTGATAAGGAATAGTCGAAAATGACCTTGACATTTTTGAGATCTGGACATTTGGTCAGCATGAATGTTCAATCGTTCACTTACGTGGAGTTTTTATTTGGTACGGGAATTTTCTATTTCTTGTCTTGAAATTTGAGTTTCCATTTACAGGAGTTTTTATATTTACTGAACAGTGTCACCAAGTGAGAATGACATTTAGATTTGTTATCGATGTAATCAATCGTTCTTAACAGACCGAGATTAAAAAAAAAAAAAAAAAAACTCTTAAAACTGCCTCGGAGTTTCTGTTTTTTTTTTTTTTTTCCGGGTCCCAGTAGGTCCCGCCTATTGGAAGAGGTGCAGGGAGTGAGCTGTGAGGGGCGGTTTTTTTCCTCGGTTTTTTTCTTAGTCTGTTAAGAATTTTTGTGCTGGAATGGGTGAAAAAATATTTATTTCTCTTCGGCCCCCACTGTGCGCGGTCATCTTGACTATGGATGTGGAATGATTATTTTAAAAGTTGAAACATTTTGAAGTCTATTTAATAAAAATAAATGGATAATCTATAGAAATTCGCATAAAAAGATCAGTTATTTATTTTGCCACATTTTTGTTTATTGGTCGGCACATACTGCTGTAGCAGTAATCTAGTAAATAAGAGACCTATTCACATACGCTTTAGGTGCTTTTCTTATCCTATCACTTACTCTTACAGGAGCAGGAGCAGAAGCAGCTCTAATCCCTTCGTTTGATTCCATTTCTTTTATTAATAAACTTAATCAAAACTTTATTATCATCTTCTTATTTATCCTACAAAAACAGAAAACGATTATCATACAGATTAATCACTGTTATTATCATTTTCAACAAGTAAAAACCAAAGGAGGAGGAAATAGAGAGCAATGTGAAACCCTAATTGAAAAATAACGATGAAATTGATGAGTTGAAAGATTAATTGAAGGGAATCGTGAATGTAAAGGGTTGATTGAGAAGGAAACAAACCTTAGGCTTCCATTGAGAGAAGCAGAGAGGAAAACAGAGGAAGAAGTGAGGAACTCTTTGGTTGTTGGTGGTTTTGTTGGAGTAGAAATAGAAATAGAAATAGAGAATGAGAGAGAGAGTCGATGCTCTTGTTGTTTGTATAACGAGAGTGGGTTGAGGCACGTGCCTTTTTATGTTTGGGCCCGAGGGAACACAGAAAAATCAGTAAAACAATAAGAAAAAGAAAATCCAGAACTACTATGGATGGTACTGTGAGACCAGCATAGAAGGAAGGAGCATGTTTCAAATATACAACATGGATGGAGGCTTGAACATCCACGTAGTTGAACTGTGTGGTCCATCTTTATATGTTGATATAGAGGGAAAAAAGTTACTCAACGATTTTATTACCTAATTATTTATTTTTACTAGTTTATCACTCGTGCGATGCATGAGTATGTTTCTTGCTGAGCTTATTATAAGTGTCGTAGCTTGGAAACTTAATAAATATATTGAGAAGTGTGAAACCTCATGACTGCTTAATTAATTCATAATTTAGGGGTTGCCATTCATAAAGGAATTACAGGGCAGCTTGTTACTCGTCTCCCGTCCAATTTATCGTTAAATATTGATAATGATTGATTTTAAATAGAAAAAAATTAGAAATTATAAAATTAAAATACTAATGAGTAACAAATTAGTAGGTATGATAATTATAAATAAAAATTTAATACGCTAATGATATATGAGTTGGTGTGCAAGAAAATAAAATGAAGCAAAAAGGGATAAAATAAATATAAGTTCAAAGGAAGACAATGCAATAAAAAAGAACTTCTTCCTAACATTCTTCTATATCTTCGTTGTTCCGGCCGTAAAACATTCTCATCTATCCTGGTAAGGAAGGATCATTGACTTAGATTTGAAATATTGTTTCCTTTACTTTTTGTCTTGGTAAAAAGTATCATAATTATTGACCTTCAAGACTATGTATCTATTTGATCCATTTTCCATGTTGAATCCTAAAAACGGCACATCAAGAATATGTCTTGTCCATCTAACAGTGCCACAATCATTTTCTGGGTTGATCCCCGCTTGATATTATTATACAAATGTATTAGTATATTTTCTTTGTCAACATATCACTATATCCGAGGTAGTGTTTATTAGGATAATTTGTTTTCAATAATCTTTTACTGAGTTCCTCGGTGCTATAGCCCATGAACTATTTTGATCGAATGTCCATAAGAACAAAACTGCATTGGCATGTCCATAAGAACAAAGATTTCATCGAGAGGGTGGTCCACCACTTTGAGATAAATTTTATATTTACATGTAGATTTGCATCCAATCCGCATGATTGACATCATTTTCTTTTGTGAATAATTTTTTAAACGCAGAATGGTTTAGTTGGCGATGCCGTCCATCACAATTATGCACAATTTTCCTGTTACATTTGCAGCAGTTTATATAATACTAATCTTTGTCGGAAAAAAAGATGAAGGTGTGGACCATGGATGCTTCTTAGGTAGGTCTCTAATGAATGTGGTTATTGATAAACATATTTACGGAAAAAAAATGTTTCCATATAGCAGCCAAGGAAAGAGTACATGAATATCCATCTTTCAAGCCTAAGGTGCTAGGTAGGTGGAGTTGGGCGATTATTTTGAATTCAAAGCATGATATCAGATGTGTATATATGGGCCCACATATATTAAGAAGATTTTCATAAATAAAGATCATATTATATTGAAGATTGGAAGATATCGAAGACCATGCAATATATTTTGTACATAGCAAGTCTCATATAAATTAGGAGTAGTATTTATTCTATTTTATTTTTTCTTAATTCTCTTTTATTTCTTTATAATTTATATCTTTGTAAATCAAGTAATGTAATTACATATATATTATATATATGTGAATATAATTCTTAGTCTAACCAAGTTGGAAGACAAACAGACAAGAGGTGTGTTAATATTTGTGATGGTACAACAGAGCTAGTGAGTAGAAGATCCACAATCCAAGTAAGTTTCTACACTTTTGTTTGATCAATTGAAATGATGACTCCTCCTCTTTCTCCAACCAAAAAATCAGATGATTCTGAAATTCCAATCGAACCCACATCAAAAGTGGTGATTAATGATCCTTATGCGATTCACCATTCGGATAATACCAGTCTTGTTTTGTTCACACCTCTCTTGAATGGCGACAATTATGGAATATGGGCACGTGGAGTCACCATGGATCTTTCCGCCAAAGACAAGATGAGTTTTGTGAATGGGGCAATTGAAGAACCTAAGGATACAACTTTGTATGCTAGATGGAAAAGATCTACTAATCTTGTTAAGATGTGGATCACCAACTCAATATAACTAGATATAAAATCTAGTTTTATGTATTGTGATTCAGCATATCAACTCTGGAATGAACTCCGTGATCAATTTTACCAATCCAATGCTCCCAAAAAAATTGAGTTGAAACATGCAATTTCCACTCTAAAAATTGATGGGTTGTCTGTATCAATATTTTTCACAAAGATGAAAGCATTATGGGAAGAACTGGACGCAACTTCCCTGGGGACTACCCCATGTATTTGTGTTGCAGGAAAAGAAATTTTTGAACACCGCAATAGAGATAAGGTGGTGGAATTTTGTCAAGGTCTTGATGACAGATTTGCGAATATAAAAAGTTATGTTTTGTTGATGGATCATATTACATCAGTCATTAAGGTTTACAACCTTGTTTGTCATGAAGAAAAACAGTTACATATTTTTACATCCTCCAATGTTTAAGTTGAGAGTGCAGCACTTTTTAACCAAAGAAGTGAATCAAAGTATTCAAAAGGTCCGGCGAATAAGAAACCTAGACCCTTTTGTGACCATTCTAATATGATTGGTCATTCTCGAGAAAAATGTTGGAAGTTGAATGGTTATCCACTAAATCATGTTCCAAAGTACAAAGAAAGACAAGGGACAATGCTTGCCACATCAAGGAACGAGAAAGAATCTTCAACACCAAAAAAATCGTTCACAGCTGATGACTATCAAGAGTACATGAAGTTCAAAGCTTTTATGGCTTCCAAAGGTGGTAATTCTTCTGTTGTTTCATCAGCAAATCTTGCAAGTAAAATTCTAACTATATCTAATTTTGATTCTTCTTTAGTATATCTAAATCTAGCAGGTAGAGTTTTGAGCGTATCTAACTCAAGTTGGATAGTTGATAGTGGTGCATCAAACCATTGTTGTCATTTACTCTCAATGTTTTTATCTTATAAATATGCACCTGCAAATCTAACTGTTCAATTTCCTGATGGATCTAGTACCCGTGTGAAACACATAGGGACAATTATATTTTCACCTCTTCTCAAAATAGAAGATGTTTTATCACACACCTGATTTCAAATTCAATTAATTATCTATTAGTCAACTCACCAGATCACTTGGTTGTTCTGCAAATTTTTCTTCTAACTTGTGTAATTTTCAGGACCATACAAAGAAGATGCAGATTGGTCTGGCTAATCAAGTAGGAGGTCTTTATTATCTTCAACAAAGTTCGATAAATTCAGTTAGAAATAATGAGTCATTTGATTTATGGCATTGGCATCTAGGGCATCCATCCTTGGAACGTCTTAAATTTTAAGTAGTAATTTTAATTATATTAATTATAGTTGCACTCACAAGTGTAAGATTTGTCCTTTAGCAAAACAATCAAGGTTACCTTTTAATAAAAGTAGTATTTCTAGTAAATCTCCTTTTGAGTTAATTCATTGTGATTTATGGGGACCTTTTTCAGTTCCATCTTGAAATGGTGCACGATATTTTATTACCATTTTTGATGATTACACACGTTGTACTTAGGTATTCTTGATGAATTCAAAATTTAAAACAAAAAATATTTAGATTATTTTTTAAATTTTGTGATAAATCAATATAAGTCAAAAATTGGCACTATCTTGTACGGATCTGGTAAAATATATATTCCCCAGATTCAAAAATTTTGTTCCGATAATGGAACTGAATTCCTAACAAAGGATTCACAATAATGGTTTCTCCAAAATGGATTTTTACATCAAAGGAGTTGTGTATACACTCCACAACAAAATGGTATTGTAGAACGCAAACACCGTCATCTACTTAATGTAGCAAGATCACTCCGTTTTCAAGCAGTTTTACTATTAGAATTTTGGGGAGAATGTATTATGATCGTAGGGTATTTGATCAATAAGATGCCCACACTATTACTCAATTATATATATATCTCCACATGAAGATCTTTTCGGATCATCGCCAAATTATTCACATCTTATAGTATTTGGTTGTTTATGTTTTGCTTGCAACACAAGCCCTTCTCATAAATTTGATGCTCGAGCAAAACCAGGAATTTTTATTGGGTATCCATACAATCAAAAAGGTTATAAGATCTTTGATTTAGAAACAAGGAAAATATATACTTCAAGAGATGTCATATTTCATGAACGAACATTTCCATATGGCAATGCGATTTTACCATCGCCAGAATTAAACCAAATCAATGATTATGACCAATATTCAGAAGATTTAGAAAACGGTAATGAACATGAATCGGATAAAAACACCACAGTTCCTACTTCTCCAAGAAGTACGACTATTACTCCTTTTAGTTCGCCTGGAAATTTATCTTCCTCGTCACAAGGATGCACATATAGCCATGTTTCGTCGACCAAAAACACTCTGTGTACAACTCCTCCATCCATGAGTGAGTCAAATCCATATTCAACCTGGACCATAATTATCATCATCAAATGAATCCATGTTGACTGAACCTAAAATGAATGAGCGAATATCATCACGTCCCATTAGGGATCGTAATCCTCCAACATATCTAAAAGATTATATAGGCAAAGTGATGGAAAATCCTATTTATAGGGTTCAAAGTATCCTATTAATCATTTCCTTTCTTATACGAAAATGTCTGAACAACATAAGACATTTCTCACAAAAGTTCTCGTCACTGACGTACCCGCTAATTATCGCCAAGCCATCAAAATTCCAGTATGGAGAGATGCGATGTTCAAAGAGGTACAAGATCATAAAAAAAAATACCTGGACAAAATAATCCTTACCTAAAGGGAAAACAATGATTGGTTGTAAATGCGTATACAAAATTAAATATAATCCAGATGGCTCGATCGAAAGATATAAAGCCCGATTAGTCGCTAAAGATTATACACAAGTGGAAGGTGTTGATTTTCATGAAACCTTTGCACCTGTCGCAAAATTAGTAATTGTAAGAGTTTTACTTTCTTTGGCTGCAATTCGTGGATGTCACTTACATCAACTTGATGTGAATAATGCTTTTCTTCAAGGAGATTTGGAAGAAGAAGTATACATGAAACTGCCACCAGGATTTGAAACTTCAGATGGCACGCAAGTATATCGCCTAAACAAATCTATATATGGTTTAAAACAAGCATCCCGATAATGGTTTGCTACATTTTCATCTGCACTTATTGGTGAAGGTTTTGAACAATCTAAATCAGATTATTCAATCTTTACCTATAATCGCGGATCTACATATATATACGTTTTAGTATATGTGGATGATATTTTCATCACAGGTAATGATGAAAACTCTATATCGAAATTCAAAGTGTCTCTAGAAAAGCGATTTTCACTTAAAAATTTGGGACGCTTACAGTACTTTCTAGGGATTGAAGTTTCCCGTTTAGATCAAGGTATATTTCTTTGTCAAAGAAAATGCATTATTGATATTTTAAAAGACATGGGGCTAACCGCATCCAAAGTAGTTTCTTTTCCCATGGAGCAAAATCTTCGCCTCAAACCTACAGATGGTGAACCATTATCTGACCCTACACCATATCGTAGACATATTTGTCGACTTTTGTATATAACTGTTACTCGGCCAGACATCACCTATGTAGTGAATATTTTAAGTCAATTTATGCAAAATCCTAGACCTTCTCATCATGATGCAGCTTTACGTGTTCTGTGTTATCTCAAAGGGACCATTAGGCATGGAATTCTTTTGTCCGTTAGAAGTTCTCTTCATTTACGGGGTTATACCGATTCAGACTGGGCTGGTTGTCCAACCACTCGTCGCTCAACAACGGGTTATTTCACCATGTTGGGAGATATACCTATTTCATGGAAATCTAAGAAATAACCAACTGTTTCTCGATCTTCCGCCGAAGCCGAATATAGGGCAATAGACAATTTAACCGATGAATTACAGCGGCTAAAGTATCTTTTCCGGGACCTTCATATTCCTATTTCAGAACCTTTCACACTTTACTGTGATAGTCAAGCGGCAATTCATATAGCTGAGATTCATGTGTTTCATGAACGAACCAAACATATCGAAATCGATTGTCATTTCGTTCGTGAGAATATTCAAATTAATCTCATTACTCCACGTTATATAAAATCAGCCTATCAAATCGCTGATATTTATACCAAACCTCTAGGTGCCGAATTATATACTCGGTTAACTAGCAAGTTGGGAGTTCTCGATATTTCTCCTCCACCTCCAACTTGGGGTGGGGGGGGGGGGTATCAGATGTGTATATATGGGCCCACATATATTAAGGAGATTTGCATAAATAAAGATCATATTATATTGAAGATATTGAATTGAAGATTGGAAGATATCGAAGACCATGCAATATATTTTGTACATAACAAGTCTCATATAAATTAGGAGGAGTATTTATTCTATTTCATTTTCTCTTAATTCTCTTTTATTTATTTATATTTTATATCTTTGTAAATCAAGTAATGTAATTACATATATATATATATATATATATATGTGTGTGTGTGTGTGTGTGTGTGAATATAATTCTTAGTCTAACCAAGTTGGGAAGACAAACAAACAAGAGGTGTGTTAATATTTGTGACATGAGACAGAAAAGAAAAACAAAATCTAGGTAAATTAATAAAATTTTAAAATCTAATATAACATGAAAAATAGAATCTAGGCAAAATGATTCTGTTATCTTCAAGATATTTTGAAATAAAATAGAACTACAAAAATTTAAAACATAAAATAAAATTGATTGATCGTGGCTATCAGTATTACTATGCATAGGCTTCGATGAAACCGCATGCAATCATGTGCCAGATATACACAATTTGCTAGATGTTGAGGCCAAACTTGAGGAAAGAGTTCGCTGACTTAGCCAAAACGACAATTTTCTTGAAATGGTAAGCAAATTTAATTACCGCAATAAAAATATGACTAAAGGTGTATTCTACTGTGTAAGTGCTACACATACCAAACGTGTTCTGATTTCCACAAGGTAAAATATCAGGAAAATAGGTTACATAAATTTAAACACAATTGTATTTTCGTAGTTTCACGGTGCAACTTTCAATTTGTTTGCCACGCGAAAATTTCCTTATTGTGTTGGTTTTCTCCATGTAGTTTCTTGGATGGACCTTTTGATTTATTAACTAAGTGCCGGATGATAGGTTTGCCTTGTATTGGAGGAAGAGGAAGCTTTCCTTTGTTTTGAGTATAACTGGTCACTTCTGTTTTTTAGTACAAATATGGAGAATGATTGGGACAATTTTTTCCTAATTAAGTAGTTTAAAAAGACAAATACGTAGTTTTTTCATCTTCATTATGTGATTGCACACCCTTTTAAGAAGATACGTATGCGGAACATTTATATTTCTGTCCCTGCAATTTGCGTCTAACAACACAATAGTCAACTTGAAATGAACTCAAACGTATACTGAATCCAAAATAAGATAGGGATTAATCTATTTGCATTTATTTGAGTTCTCGCAAACAAAGCTCGTACCAAAATCTAAATTTTTGAATTCACCCGTCTCCAACTATATATTTCCTCACGGATTAATTTATTGAATCGAATGTTTGGAGGTTTTTTCCTTCTTTTTATGAAAAAAATAAGTGGAGAGAAACAGATGCCAAGAAAATAAAAAACCGATGTAGTTCCTCGCGTTTCTTAAAATAGATTTTAATTCTACATAATGATCCTACACAAACTGTTCTATAATTAAGAATTACAACAACAAAATAACTTACTAAAACCATCTTCTAATTGTACACGATTACAGTCCGACCCATTTTTCCCATCTGAAGAATCGTCCAACTCTGAAAGACAACTCATAATATTTAATAACTTTTAAGGAAAGTCTAATTATGACCTCTGTGTTCTCGCATCTCAACATTTGTGCAATCCTCATAAACTACTTGCTGATTTTGTTTGCTGCAAAATGATAGAAATGCATATTCTATAGTAAGTCCAAATGGCCGCTAAATAAAAAAAAACACGTGTAAAGAACCAAGCATACAATTATGTCAACTAAGAATATAGAAAACATGGTAGAGATAATGGTTTCAAACTGACAAAATAACATGAATGATGAATGCCTCTTATACGAAATCAACACTTGAAAGAGAAAAAACCAAAAAACAGAAACATGGAGCCATTCGGGTGGTTTCACTATAACATCTTACGGCTATTAAGAATTTGTCATATTAGAGTAAATCAAGAGAATTTACTTATAAATACTAACCTGTGAAAGGACATATTTTTAATCTCTTCGTTAATATTATTGGTAATGATTGCAGATCCCCGCAGGGTGATATCCACGGATCAGAAAAGAAAAGAAAAAAAATGCAAGCATCCATATGACAAAAAATCAGTTGTGTAGTGCAAAAACAATGATGCTAACCGGTCCGTCAGCGTCCTCACTAAGTAAATTAATATAAAAAAACATTGAAAATCAAAATCGTGTTCATTACCATGTCAACTTGCACAATAATGAAATATAAGCATAAAATAATATTATCAAAATACCTGCACAATAAGTCGCCAATCTGCCATCTATGTCTCTCGGTAAAAATAAGGTAAAGAAGAAAATAAAACCTACAAAGAGAGAAATTTTGGTCCTATTCATATGCATATACCGCGGTTTGAAAAAGATTATAGAGAGTTACCAATTTCTTTCATGCGGAAATCTATTATAGTGCCAGTTGACTATGCTTATGAAGAAACCTGCAAAGTAATAACAGACATCGATCTGCTAAGCAACAACAAAAATCAACAATAAAAATAATTCAGACAACAAAACCATGAATCGAGAACAAAAATCAAAAATCAAAGTCGCCCAAGCGGCACCTGAACAATGAGATTGGTTGATCTTTGCATTCTTTATATTGAGACATCAAACCCATAATTAAAAGGAGTTTGTTTTGGAAATAATGTTAATGTATAGAATTTTGAATATTCTCGGTTTGCTATTTTACCTATCTGGAGGACTATCATCAATAGTTAAAACAAATACTAAGATTACTGTAAAATATAAAAAAAATCATAGTCATGTACCTTGAATGAGTTCGCTAAAAATAGTCGATATCAAATATTTTAGCTTTGTCACAGCCATTGATCACACCTAGGAGCTCCATGCAAAACTAAACACGTCGCGGCCATTGTTCACGTGATGAGAGCCACATGCAAAGAAAAAGCCGATCTTTTTTAGTAAACAAAACCCTAAAAACGAAAGTAACATAAAACAACAAAGCCCCATAAAGAAAACAAAAACACCCAAACTCTGGATCTTGCGTTGGCATGAGTGCTTTATATATGGAGCGACCAAGTTAGAAATTTCCAAGAAAAAAAAAAGATTACTTCGGAGAAAATCTTGTAGAATTTTGGATATTCTCAATTTATTTCTATTGTTATTTTCTTAATTTAATTTTCTTGTATAAAAAATATATTATTTTTGGAATATATGTATTTCTAATTTTTTTCTTTTGTTATGCATAACAAATTTAGAATTTAGCTTCAATTAATAAAAAATTATTTTGAGCTTATTTTATTTTTAATTATGGTATGAACAAAATTAAGAAAAGTAATATGAAAACAAGGCTTATTATGTTCTCATTGTTTGAATTTTTGTATGCTTGTTTTTGTATTGACTCGCTTTACATTACAATTCTTGTTTTAATTTTTTGTTTCAGATTTTAACAGTTATGTAATTCTTACTTTTTGACAGGATCACTAATAAAATTGTATAGAAATTGACGTTTAGTCCCAAAGTTATTGGGCTTTAGACTGTCTAGTCCTGCCATCCCAAGCCTAGTACTAGGGGATCCAAAATTTCCAAATTTCATACGGATTAGTCCTTTCTTAAACCAAAACCAATTTTTTTGTGGGTAAAAATACCCCACAGCTAACTGTTCTTCGTAATTTAGTTTCCTTTTTTTTTCATTTTCATTTCATGAAACAGCTATCCCGGGAGAAGGGAAAAAATCATAAAACCCAATCTCGTCGTTTTAATGAAATTTCGATCTTCAAACCTAATTATGATAATCAAACAGTACTAGTTTCATCTTTGAAAAAACTAAATCGTCTTCATCAGTTCATTTTATTGAAGATTAACTCAAAATCAATTTGAAAATTTCATCATTTGCAAGCGATTTGAAAGATGAGAACATGTTCTTATCATTTAATTTGAGTTAATCTCCCTCCCATAGAAAAACAAAGAGAGAAACTCTTTAACTCTTTTTCTTTTTTATCCGATCTGAAGATTTAGAGAAATAATTTTTGTTTTGGTTAATGGAAAATGGAGGTCATATACAGATTACCGAGCATGAATATAATGCGTTCGGAGAAGATGTCATTTGTTCAACTTATATTTCCCATCGAATCTACTCATAGAGCCGTTTCTTATTCAAGAGATATTGGACTCCTTCAATTCAAATATGTAAGTAGTAGTAATAATAACCTAGTTTTGATATTAGATCATGGAAAGCGTATTTTGGTCCCCTTTCTCTTCAACACGCGATTCACAGCATGTAGAATTGCTTCTCCCACCACACTTAGCCCCCACTCCAAACGGAAATTTAGTTTGATTTTTGGTTTTAACTTATGTGCATTGGATCGAAATTGGTTATGGTTATGATTTTGGAAAAAATCTACTTATGCGACAAGTGTGGTTTGATTGAAAAAGATTTTTTCTCCATTGTTCAAAGTTTTACGTATTAGATTTTTCGAAATTGGTTATGGTTATGATTTTTGGTTTTTTTTCTCCATTGTTCAAAGTTTTACGTATTAGATTTTTCCTTTGTGTGGTTCCTTTGGATTTCCAAAATTTATTCCCGTTAGATATTTTTGGTAAACTAAAACCATTGATTCATGGAGAATTACTCGCATATGAATCATCGCCTCAATCTGATATAATTTAATAACCGCATCTGCTTTTATGAAGGTTCATTCACAATGCATTCTAAGTGGTTGATGGAATGTATTAAAGGAGCCTAGTTTCTAGGTCAGCTATGATTTCTGGTTGTAAAGTTTGCCTCAACAATCGGCAAATATCTTCCAGGTTGTTCCTAACGCTTTAGGACAAGGTACATTCATTAAAATATGGATATAACTCTATCTCTTTCATCTCCGATTCACTATGTCACGTTTCCACTCATGAGTGGCCTAGTACTGACCAATGACTATATATTGTATCAGAGCATACCATACTTAGAGGTTGTCCATTTTCATTTGTTGCTGCTACAGGATCCACCATTCAATAAAAACCTAGCTGCTGACTTGAATTAAGGTAAATATTTAGCATTGGTGCATGAACTCTTACTATCTACTATTGTTGTAGGGTAATTAATGAAAACCCTTATTGTTCTTGTAGTAACCAGTCATTGAGATTTTGATCGAGTCTGAATCTTGTTTGTTTTAGTTATTGACTGACAAATTTGAGCCATATAATAATAAATAAAACCATAATGAGATATTCACCATTGGTTTGATCTCTTTAATCATCTTGATACGTTCTTTGAGAAGCACATAAAGTTGAAGGATTATCATGTAGAAGTTGTTAATCCTCCATTCCACATACAAGTATTTCTACAGCCTTTGTGAAGTACATTTTTTAGGGTTGGCTTCTTGTTTTCTTTTTGTGATCAGAAAAAAAACATATGTGCTAGCTCAAAATCTTGTTAAACTGAGTAGTTTAGTGCTATCAGTTATCGTTTTTCTATGTTTTTGGATCTCGTTTGGCATAAAGATAACCGTATATTTGTACTTGCGTTTATGTTTTCTTATACTACTTGCTCAAGAAATCCATGAAACCTCCATTCAATGCTCATTTGTTTACTATAGATTTCGCATTGTATGATTTATCTCAATTTGTTATGAGTTTTTCCTTTGTCATAGTTTTTGTGTAGGTTTGAATTCAATAATTTTTTGTAAGCTTGCACTTTTTGGTGCACACTTTTTATATATACCTACACTGTTTTTTGCACAAATTGATACAATTAAGCTCATAGCGAGAACTATTTTTTTTTTTTACAAAACAGGGTGAGTCACTTATCATATTATATGAACACGGGGCTATGAAAATTCGGTTTAGCTTTGTCTTTAAATTTCATCATGCAAATCCAGATGGTGCGCACTTGTACCTACATTTTATCCCATGCTGCAGTCTTATCGGCTCCTTGTCAAACATATATATGGGTGCATACCAGATGCCATGTTCCAAGACCTGCACTTTTGCTAATTCATATGTTTCTCTGCCATGAATGGTTCCTGTCTGTGGTTAGAGTCCTTAGCCGGTACATGCACTAACACCTCCTTTTTGTCACTACTTATTACCATGGATGTAGAATTGATTATTGGTATTCTTTTATATAAACTTCAAGATAATGATGGTTATATGCACTTGTTTGGATAATCGGATTAGGTTAGAAAATGTGACTTAATTTTGTATTACTAGTAACTTCCCCTATTTTCTTGGCTGATATGCAGAAAACTGATCAATGGGTACCTGGAACTGCCAGTTATCATGAATCAAACATTTTAAAGGATTAGGTACACCAACTCTTTTTAAACAACTGTTTTATTTTTTGGAAAATGTTCTCATTTTAGAAGAATTGGTGATAGCATATCGGGTGCAATTGTCAAACGTACTAGGATTCTTAAACAAGGTGATATATGGTTAGCATTGATTATTTTTTTTTCCAATGTTATCTTTGCATACATCTCTCCGTCTAGCTAGATTATTATTCTGAAATGAACATATGAAACAGTTTAGTAATTTAATCTCCCGTGCTAAAGATCATTTTAAAAACATTCATGTTTTTTTTTCTTTGCTAATGTGCACATAGTTTTACACATTTAGATTATTAATAAATTATATAATGTGTACATTGTTGTACACATGTGGATTGTTAATGTGTACATAGTTGTAAACCTGTGGATTCTAAATGTGTACATAATTGTACACATACTGATTATTAATGGTACGTAACTATATCGCAAAATAGCCATTTAAATCGCAAAAAGTCTTCTAGGAGATATCAATTAATGGACTTAGAAATGTATCTGGTTAGGTGACAGTGATGTGTTGATTGTAGAATTAATTGAGTGTGAGTGTTTGTGATTAATGATTCCTTAAAAGTTCATTAAATTATTATCATTTTTGTTTTGATTGATTGAGTGCAGCTAAAGATCTTGTTGTAGCCAGATTGGATTTTTGGATGACTTTACTATGTAAACCAACAGACACTAAATTCACAAGTTTAGGTTTAACATGAGGATCGATATTGTGTGACTTTACTAATTTATTAGAAAGGCATCAGTGATGCTTCTATAGTTTAAGTTTCATGCTTTTTTAGCCAATGCATACATAATTGTACACATGATTTTTAATGTGCACATAAATGTACACATGTTGACATAGTTGTATATGTTAGAGCATTGCTCGGTCGAACTCGCATGCGTTGCTATCTCAAGCATGTTTGTGAATGTTAGTGATCAAACTATAAAGTCTTGATTTCTAGTTTACTATAGCTAAGGTCTCGGACTAGGATAGAAAGTGTAGTTGAGCTCAAGAACTCCATGGAAATCATCATACAAGGACTACTCAAGGAATTGGTAGATCTTCATCGACTAAAAGGTATGTGGAGACTTGAACTTATATATCACTCAAAATTTTATCTACTCTATCTCCTATCTTGAGACAAAAGTTATTTTACTATATAGACTAAGATTATACACATGTGGTATTTCGATCTAAGGTCTCAGACTAGGATAGAAAGTGTAGTTGAGCTCAAGAAATCCATGAGAATAATCATAAAAGACGAAGGACTACTCAAGGAAATGGTGGATCTTCATCGACTAAAAGGTATGTGGCGACTTGAACTTATCTATCACTCAAAAGTCTATCTACTTTATCTCCTATCTTGAGACAAAAGTCATTTTACTATATAAACTAAGACTATACACATGTGGTATTTTGAGCTGAGTATATCTCGCCTATATATTTCTTGAAATATGTGTTGGTAAATCTTTCGCCTTAGCCAAGTTCATCTTTACCTAGCGGCGAAAGTCATGTTAAGTTTCAATCACTTTAAAAATTTCTCTGACGAAAAATGGTTTGTGAATAACAACTATATAACGTCCTCTGAGAGTGTTTCAATAATTGTAATGAGAGTTTAGACAATATAACTATTGGAGGATATAAGCATTGTTTTGGAAACACATATATGTGTAAGTCCTCATTCCTTGAACCGAAGTTTGAGAACTTTGTTGATCAAGAGAAACCGGAGAAGTGTGTGAGCTTAGTCCGCAAACTGGCGGAAGTTCTCGACCCGAGAATTTCTGCTGGAGTTTGTGAACTTCATCCGGGAAATTAAGTCCGCGAACTTGAGTAGGTTATGTCTAAAAACTATGTTTGTGAACTTATCTTTATACTAAGGAATGCAATTGGAAACCGTGGCTATATAGTCCATGAACCGATTCGAGTGAATCAAATCGTTTTTGCTTCGATTGTGTCTTGTGTAGTGCATAAGATCTAAGCAATTGAACAACTCTCTAACTAGTTCATTTGAGTCACTTGAACTAGTTATGGTGAAGAAGAATATGGTTGATATGAAAGTTATCATATGGCTAACCATTTGGTTAATTAGTATTGAACCAACTAATGTACAAGTTTGGGTACGGTTACACAAACCTAGAAACATGCATTACATGTGTGTATAACAAGCTATGTTTTTGATCTAACAGTTGATAAATATTATCTTGAATCTAATCAGGTTTTCATCTAACAGTGAATATTGAATGCTTTGTTAGCAAGCTAACATTGATTGCAAAGCCTGATTTGAAATACTATATAAGGGAGAACTCTAGCAACTGGGAAACCTAATCCCCACATATTATGTGTGATACTAGTTGTGCTAAGCTAGAGTCGATTTTCCTTTAACCTTTGGTTTCTTCTTCTAAACCAGGTTAACGACTTAAAGACTTCATTAGGATTGTGAAGCCAGACCGATACTACCTTTCTTGTGTTGTGTGATCTAATCTTGATGTTTCTATCACATGAGTACAATTGTAATAATTGGCTTGAGATTTCTATCTCCGATAGGCAAGATATAAAAGTAGTCACAAACATCTTCGTCTCATCATTTGTGATTCTACAAAAAAAAAATCGATGCGTCGATTAAGATTATTGTGAGGTAATTGATAATACTGAGCTATTCTTCGGGATTATAAGTCTGGATTATCAATTGGTTCATGTTCACCTTGATTTATCAAAAGACAGAACAAAAAATCGTAGGTATATTCGTGGGAGACGGATTTGTGGGTAAGATCAGCTATGGGAATCAAATATGTAGTATCCTGCTGGGATCGGAGATGTAGGAGCATAACTGTACCTTGGATCAATGTGAGATTGATTGGGGTTCGACTACAGTCCAGACCGAAGTTATCTTAGAGTAGGCTAGTGTATGTAGCGGCTTAATACAGTGTATATTTAATCTGGACTAGGTCCCGGGTTTTTCTGTGTTTGTAGTTTCCTCGTTAACAAAATTCTGGTATCTGTGTTATTTCATTTTCCACATTATATTGTTTATCTTTATAATTGAAATAATACAGGTTGTGCGTTGAAGTTCAATCAATTAGAATATCCAACCTTTGGTTGTTGATTTATATTGATTGACACTTGGATATTGGTCTTTGGTACCATCCAAGTTATTCCTTGTATTTGATTAAAGACTCGCTGATTTCTATTAGCTCGAGTAAATCAAATCAAGAGAGAGATAATAACTCCTTGAGATACTTTTATCTAGATTGAGTCTGACTGTCTAGTTGATTATCTAGAGAGTATATCAGAGTTAGTCCATACATATTTCTAACCGAAAGTTTGGGTGTGGTTGTTAGACCCCCGCTTTTTCAATATACAATCTGGTGTACAATCTGGTGCACATGATTTTTAATGATTTTATAAACAATCACAAAGTAATTGCATAAACTATAACTAGGGTGTATAATCTGGTGCACATGTGAAAAAAATTACTCTGTATATTCTTGCGTAAGTAACTAGGGTGTACAATATTCTGCATATTGGAAAAAGATTGATTTGATAAGCTTATGCTTGTGTTTCCATTTTGTACACATTTGTTATTGAATTGTTATTGTGCACATAGTGTAGGACCAGAATATCTCTACAACGATATTCTTTGGATATTAACAACACTTCTGCGATATTAACAACGTTTCTACGAGAACATCGCGAGTATTTCATCAACATTTAACGAGTGTCGCAGAACTGCTCAAGAAATAACATAATAAAAAAAACATGTAGAGAGTACGTGATGATCTGCGATGGTTATAAATCTAGCGAGAAGGAAATATGTGATTGTCGCGATGTGATCGTAATGTAAATCCGAGATAAAAGGAAGATTTAGCTGTCATCTATAATGTAACTTCCCTATAAATAGAGACCCAATACGTCCAGGAAAGGATGATGTATTTTTGAGAGTTGAAAGAGTCTTGAGGAGAGAGAAACTTCAGGAGAGTAGTTGTAATCTTGGTTTCTTCCATTTCTGTAAACATTTCTGAGAATTGAATAATAAAGTGTCGTTTAAATCTTCAAATTTCTAGTTGGTTTCTAGTGAATTTCTATAGAATCTTTATATGGGTGTAGTGTAGGATTTCCTACAACTACATTTTGGCGCCCGAAACAGGGATTGAATTAGAAAAATCATAGAAAAGGTGAAGAAGAAGATAAGAATTGTTCAAGATTAAGAAAATCATAAAACGAATCGGTGAGATATTTGAAGGAAAAATGGTCAGAATCAAAGAAGATTGTAGAAAATTGGAGTGTGGCATGGTAACAAGAACAATGATTGATAGATTTCATGAAAATATTAAGGGGAAGATACACAAACGGGATTTTGAAGGAAGGAAAATTATGACGGTGGAGAAAATACCGTCATTGAAAGATTGGGAAAAGCAGGAGATCACATTTACAACAACAGAAATACCAGAAGAAAATCTAAGTCATACATCTCCTTTGGTAATCACGGTATCCACTATTCCAATAAGAAAGGAAGAATCAATAAAATCTGTAGAAGAATGGGCTATGAATAGAACTTTGGTGGATGCAGGAAGTTCTGTAATATTTTATCATACTTTTAAGAAAATGGATATAAGGATGAAGAAATGTCTTGTTCAACATATCATATTCATGGCTTTGGAAAATCTTTAACAAAACCTAAAGGCGAAATAGTGATATGAATTCCATTAGGAGAAATTGAAACACAAGTAGCATTATGTGTGGTAGATGTGGAATCACCATATAACATGATATTGGGAAGACCGTGGATACATGCAATCAAGGCCGTAGCATCAACATTACATCAATGCATCAAATTTCCTATACCCAGTGGAATTGGAGAAATTAGAGGAGTCACAGAATTTGCGAAATTGTGTTACCAAATTGAAGTAAGAAATTGTGAAGAACGTCCAAAGCTGCGTAAGGCTCGCAGAAAATTGGCGAGATAAACAAAGAAAGAAGAAGAATTTAAAGTTTACATGATAAGATCAAAAGAAGGAAAAGGAATACCCAGCGAAATCTCGCGAGAAGGAGATGAACTCACGAAAGATGTGAAAACACCAACACCAAGGGGAGAACCAGAAGCCAGTTATACTACAGCATAACCAACAAAGGAAGTAAATATTGGGAGTGAAGAAGAACCTAAAATGCTGAAAATCGGGACTAGAATGGAGGCAGATGAGGAAGAAAGAACTATAAATGTCTTGCGAGAGTATAAAGATATCTTTGCGTGGAGCATGGATCAGATGCCAGGAATAGATCCATCAATAGCATGTCATAAATTAGAAATCAACAAAAATATAAGACCATTCAAGCAAAGAATAAGGAAAATCGCAACAACATATCATTCTCAAATAGAAGAAGAATTACAGAAAATGCTTGACGCAGGAATTATAAGGCAAGCAAAATATCCAGAATGGATTGCAAATATGGTGGTGGTCCCAAAGAAGAATAAGGGGATAAGAATTTGCATAGATTTTACTAATTTAAACAAAGCTTGTCCTAAAGATAGTTTTCCATTACCAGATATCCCACAGATGGTTGAATCAGCAGCAGGAAATGCAAGAATATCTTCGTTGGATGGATATAAAGGATATAATTAGATCCCTCTCGCTGAAGAAGATCAAGAGCATACCGCATTTTTTGCTCCAAGAGGACTATGTTGCTATACAAATATGCCATTTGGCTTACGAAATGCAGGTGCAACATATCAAAGAATGGTGGAGAAGGTGTTTGCAAAATGGATCCACAAAACATTAGAAGTGTATGTAGATGATATGCTGATTAAAAGTAAAGAAGATGAGAATCATGTGCAAGATTTGAAGGAGATTTTTGATTAAATGCGAAAATTTAATATTAAAGTGAATCCCGATAAATTTACTTTTGGAGTAACTTCAGGAAAATTTCTGGGATATATTGTATCAAAGGAAGGAATACAAGTTGATCCAGAAAAGGTGCAAGCAGTTCGTGATATGCCAACACCTGCGATGGTAAAGGATGTACAAAAGTTGAATGGACTCTTAGCCTCGCTGGGAAGATTCATCTCGCGATCTTCAGATAAATGCAATCATTTTTTCGATATACTCAAGAAGGGAACAAAATTCAAGTGGACAGATGAATGTGAAAAGGCTTTTCAGGGGATAAAAGAACATTTAATGAACATAACTATCTTACAGAAAGCTGAACCAGGAGAAGAGTTATTGATCTATCTCGCGACCACCACATACGCGCTAAGTTCAGTATTGCTGCGAGTAGATGCGGGGGTAGAGAAACCAATCTATTATATCAGTAAAACGTTCAATTCTGTAGAGAGAAATTATTCAAAAATTGAAAAATTAATTCTAGCATTAGTGCATGCAACTTTCAAGCTTCACATATATTTTCAAGCACATAAGATCAAGGTGTTAACAAAAGTTCCAATTGAGTCAGTAATGAAAAATTCAAAAAGATCAGGCAGGGTTGAGAGATGGAATGCACAAGTAGGGCACTTTGATATCCAATATGAAATTCTATCCTCGCCAAAATCACAAGTCATCGCAGATTTCTTAGCTGAATTTCCTTTGGAAGATGAGGAAGTTGTGGAAGAGATGATGGATGTAGAAGAAGAACATGGAGATCCAAAAGAATTGTTAACAGAACCTAACATATAGGATATATTAGTGGACGGATCATCGAATGGAGAAGGAAATGGGATTGGAGTTATTTTTATTTCACCATAAGGAGAAAAAATAGCCTTTTCGTTCAGATTGGAATTTGCATCCACTAATAATGAGACAGAATATGAAGTAGTAATTCATGCTTTAAAATTTGCGATAGAAATGAAGTTGGAAAATGCTAGAATCACCATCGATTCAAAACTAGTTATTCGCCAAATAAAAGGAGAATATATAACAAATGAACCATCTTTGAGATAATACAGAAGACTTGTTGAAGAATTGTCTGCGAGAATCCCAAAAATAAAATGGAGACACATATCAAGGAAAGATAATAGACTCGCAGATGCTTTTGATTTTATATCCATCATGATGACAAACCCAGCTGCGAGATGCATAAGAATTCAAACACTTTTATTACCATCGAGAAACAAAGAAGAAGAAGAAACGGATGCGATGATGATAGAAACTGGCGAGGGAGAGTCAACAAGAAATAATACAGATTGGCGAGCAGATCTTCATGCTTATCTGGTGAAAGGAGAAATCCCAAGAAATCGATTAGAAGCACATAAATTAAAAAGTATGGCAACAAATTATGAACTCAGAGATGGCATATTATATCGCAGATCTTTTAGTGGACCATCGCTAAGATGTTTGACGAGGGAAGAAGGACAAAAAATATTAAAAATGTTACATAGTGGTGATGCGGGTAATCATAGTGGAGGAAGATCTTTGGCATATAGAACTAAAATGCAAGGCTATTACTGGCCATATATGCATGAAGACGCAAAGAAACTTTCAAGGCGTTGTGAAGATTGCCAGCGATTTGGAAAGAAGATACATGCACCAGGAGCCCCATTCTCATCTTCAATAAGTGTATGGCCTTTTGGGAAATGGGGATTAGATATTGTGGGACCATTTTTACCTGGTTCTGTACAAAGAAGATATTTAATTGTCGCAACAGATTATTTCACAAAATGGGGAGAAGTGAAAGCAGTACAACATATCCGCGATAAAGATATTTTTACATTCATATTTGAGAACATAATTGCAGATTTGGAATTCCAGCACAGTTGGTGTCTGATAATGGAAAGAAGTTTGAAGGGCAGAATATAGAATTGCTACTTAATGCATTTAATATCAAATGTGGAAAATCAACTCCTTTATACCCACAAGCAAATGGTCAGGCTGAGGCAACTAATAAGATAATTGCAGATATCTTAAAAAAGAAGCTAGAAGGATACCACAGATCATGGTGCGAACAAGTGCATAATGCTATATGGGCTTACAATACAACTAGAAGAGGATCTACTGGAATGTCGCCTTTTTGTTTGACATATGGGGTTGAAGCTGTGTTACCAACAGAAGTTGTTATTTCTACAACAAAAAGAGAGGCTTGGGAAAAAAAATCTAAGTGCTGGAATGATTCTAAACAAATTGGATGAATTAGAAGAGAAAAGAGAAAAGACTTTGCAACATATGGAAAATTATCAGCGAAGAATAGCTCGCGAATACAACAAACATGTCAAAGAACATAAATTCCAACCAGGTGATTTAG
The DNA here is from genome assembly GCA_023529315.1 of Papaver bracteatum. Lineage (NCBI taxonomy): Eukaryota > Viridiplantae > Streptophyta > Magnoliopsida > Ranunculales > Papaveraceae > Papaver > Papaver bracteatum. The sequence continues at coordinate 333,047 of JAJJWX010004852.1, forward strand.
TGCTACGAGAAACACCGGGTTATCAACGAGAAAGTGGTGGAAAATTGGCAAGAAAATGGGATGGACCGTACATCATTAAAGAAATCATTGGAAATGGAGCATACAAATTAATGGATCCTGAAGGGAGATATGTTGGTCAACGACTTGATAGACCATGGAATAGATTATATTTGAAAAGGTATTATCAATGACAGCTTCTGAGAGGTAAGCGATACTGATATGTTGTATGATAAAATAGATAATAAATTTTTCTTTCTCTATTACAAAGCAAAGCAAGAGCTGCGATAATAATCGCAAGAAACGCGAATAAAATTTCGCAGAGATTTAAAGAATGGGACAAACCTTTATGGCGTGCACCTTAGTTCGCGAATACAATTTCGCAAGGGGCAAATGTAAGACCTACAAGTACGTCATAAAGGGGGTATCTCTTAACATGATTCAGGGATAAGGCTATACTGCTGCTGGAACCTGAGTCATGAAGATGTTGGGGTTAAAGAAAACCTATCAGGGAGAGAGATCTTGGATTTCCAGCTTTATACGGTTATACCCTGGTTGGACGACTGAGGATCTCTCCTAAGAAGTGCAGAATATGACCAAGGCGCCGAGGTACACGGTTGAGCCAAGGGTTCCCGGGATGGACGAACCTATCCTGGCCATCCTTGGTAAGTCTTGGCTATGATGCACTTGGCCTGAAAAAAACCCCACTTAGGGTGCAGTCTTGTAACTATAAGCCATATAGGCATAAAGGACAAGAGGATGCGAAAACAACTGGTTGTTGGTAAATCTGGATGGGAGGAGCTAGTATTATATGGACGATGTTCCCTCCTTGAAGGGGCAACCACGGGGGAGATAAGGGTGGCACCCTTCATTAGGGAGTTGATAAGTGTCTTAAGATGGCAATGTCATGGGGCTTTATGATCGCAAGAACATTTAGGCATGTCATATTGTCGCGTGACGTAAATTATACAGAGGCAACAAGCCATAAGAGATATGTTTAGATGAGATCAATGGGTTTTTACATGAAAGTGTAAAGACGTCCTGTGATTTCATCGCAAGACGACAATGTCATGGGACTTTATTCTCGCGAGGGGATTTAGACCTGTCATATTGTCGCAGAAAATTCAAAGAAAAATGGATAAGGCAAGATCAATGGGTCAATACATGTAAATGTAAAGACGTCCTGCGATTTTGTCGCAAAAAGAAAAATTTGGCAAAATAAGACCTTTAACTAGGAAGGCAAAATAAGACCAACAGAATAATATTAAACATTAACTATTTTATTTAAGAATGCAGGAAATATTTATTCATCGCATGAGAATATGTGAGAAGGCAGTTTCCTTCAGAATTTTTCAAAATATTGCAAGAATCCATTGCAACGCAGATATATTCTTACTTTCGCAAGAAGTATAGTCACACATTTCGCAAAAATAAAATATACAAAAAATAATTCACCATCTCAAGAAAGTTAATGAAGGGCAAGAAAGGGAATGGATAAATAAGATCTCATTATCTTCCTTGAGAACATTCAAAGTAAACAAAATTAAAGGTTGAATTCTAAAAAGTTGCAAAAGTTACATTGCTGGCAAGAAAGAAGAAGAAAAGAAAGCAAAAATGCAATTTAAGCTTCAGCGATGATCTCGCCAGATTTAGGATTTTTGCCAGAATTGTCAGCATCACCAACATTCTTCTCATTTTAAGTTTCTCATTCTTTGGGAAAGCTTTTTTATTCTTCTGGGTTATCTTCTTCAACATCCTCTTCAACATTTTCTTCACTAGGAGCATATTCTAAATCCTTATCCAGGGGAAGAGGGATTTCATCAGCATCAACCTTTAGAGGAGGAACAGATATAGGTGGGACAGAATGGGAGATCAGGATATCATTCACAAGAACTTCAGCACTAAGATGAACCTTGCGAAGGAAGCCTCTATCACGATTTCTAATCTCTATATTTTTGAAGTACTCAAGATAATCAAGTCTTTTTTCTGCCTTATCGCGAACATCTAATAAATTGGAAAGGAGAGTCTTATTTTCTTTGCGAACGTTATCTAACTTCGCAGTAAGATCAGTGATAGTAGAATGAAGACTTCTTTCAGATTATGCGAGTAACAAAAGTAATTAAAGATTATTCAGATAAAGAGCTCGCAAGAAATATAACATAAAATTTGACAGAAAGATCAACAAATGAGGCAGTCAATTGACTACCTTCTTTTTGTGAGGTTAAATTTTGGATTAATGTAAAGAAACAGTTCTCCCATTGATTCATAGTGTCATCAAATTTATCGCCAACCATACCCTTTAGACGAGATTTCATGTTTTCTTCTTTGGTGCGTAGATACAAGTTCTCCTCTGCTAATAAAGAATGAGATTTCTCTAATTGGGAACACTGGTCTTGAAGCTTTCCAGCCTTTAAACTAAGAGTTAATCTACCCTTGATAAGTTTATCCTTCTCAGCAGCAGACGATTCAGTTATTTCCTTGAGTTCATCCTTAAGAGAACGAAGAGATTGCTCTTGGTTATCGCATATTCTTTAAAGATTACTCAATTGTTGCGAAGAAATCGCCATCAAGATTGAAAACCTATGTTTCTCTTGGGATAAAGTTCTATTTTCATCTGATAAATATTCTACTGCCAAGTTAGACTTGATTAACAAATATGAGAGGCGAGTAACCTCGTTGCTTAATAAATTTTGACTTTGCGATAGTTGATTATTCTCATTAGAAAGATTATTTATTTGATCGATCGCATATGTGTAGAGATTATCTAATCTATTATACTGGTCCATCCAAGAATCTCTTTCAACACGAGCTTCTTCAGCGATAGATTCAAATTTAAGTCTCTCCATAAAATGAGTCTGGTTTGAAACTAGTGTATGAATCAAGAATTTAGGATGGAAGCTTGAGTATAGAGAGTATGAAAATAAAACAGGAAAACAAAAAGATAAAGGCAAGAAAATTGTACCTTTCAGCTCGTCATTTCTTCTGCGAAGATTATCGCAATTAAGTGAAGAATTGTGAAGCTTATGGTCCAAAGTATCACATTCAGAAGTTTTGGCTTAAATACTTTGTCTTAGAGCTTCAACTTCATGTTCTAAAGATGCTCGCGAAGCAGTATTATCAGAGGCAAAATACTTGAGTAAAGTCTCGCAAGCTTCAGATTGAAGAGGGTCAGTAGAAGATTTTTTAGCATTGTCTAAAATGTTAGACAGAATTTTAAAAGCAAGATCAAATCCTGCAAAGGTTTCATTCGATGAAGGAAAATATGTAGAGGGTGAAGTAGTAGCGAGGATAAGTTGACGATTTGAGTCATTCGCGATGGCTGAATTATCAGGAGGAGTATCTGGAAAAACAACAATTGAAGGCAATAAAGGACTAGATGGAGTTTCAGTCACAGCAATTTTAGGAGCTTGATCAGAAGAGGTAGAGGTATTGGCAGCGATATTCTCGCAGATAAAAGTAGGAGGATTTGATTGCAAGGGTAGGAGAACAGTTCTCGCAGATGATAATGGTGGAAGAATGATATCATCCCAAGAATTTTAAATTGGCGAGGTCTTTTGGGGGGATTGGCGATTTTCTCGTCATTCTGCGAATAATAACTTAGATAAGAAACAGAGGCAACAATATTGTTACTAAGAAAGGGAATGTGTTTCTTACTACCTTATCACTCGCAGAACTCCTCTTCTTCTTTTTAGCAAGTCTTTTGCGAGTATTAGGGTTTTGAGTTGTAGACCGGGTGTTAGAGAGAGTTCCACTAAAGAGAAAACATAATATGGGAGTTATGAAGAATCAAATAGAGAAGATCGAAGAATATAAGCAAAAATTGGCTCAAATAAATATCATAATCAGAAAACATACCTTGATGACTCCATGAGAATAGTAGCAGGAGAATATGAAGAAGAAGAAAAGTTACAGACGAAAGAAGAAATAAACAAATGAAAGAGAAAGATATTTAAAAGAAGAAAATTAGTTTTGAAATTTGACTCTACCTTTTATAGGCAAAAGAGAATGACCTATTGAGTAGAGACGTGTCAGTAAAAATTTGAACTTACAACACGTGTAGACGGTTAAGCTAAATTAACGGAGTCTTGTTGAGAAGAATATATGGAAAGAAAAGAAGTTGCGAGCGCTATGAAAAATTTGGGATTCTCATGATCTTTCCTTCTTCGCAGAAAAGACATGAGAAGAGGCAAGATGTAGGACCAGAATATCGCTACAACGATATTCTTGCGATATTAACAACACTTCTGCGATATTAACAACGTTTCTACGAGAACATCGCGAGTATTTCATCAACATTTGACGAGTGTCACAGAACTGCTAAAGAAATGACATAATGAAGAAATATGTAGAGAGTAAGTGATGATCTGCGATGGTTATAAATCTAGCGAGAAGGAAATATGTGATTGTCGCGATGTGATCGTAATGTAAATCCGAGATAAAAGGAAGACTTAGATGTCATCCATAATGTAACTTCCCTATAAATAGAGACCCAATACGTCCAAGAAAGGATGATGTATTTTTGATAGTTGAAAGAGTCTTGAGGAGAGAGAAACTTCAGGAGAGTAGTTGTAATCTTGGTTTCTTCCATTTCTGTAAACATTTCTGAGAATTGAATAATAAAGTGTCGTTTCAATCTTCAAATTTCTAGTTGGTTTCTAGTGAATTTCTATAGAATCTTTATATGGGTATAGTGTATGATTTCCTGCAACTACACATAGTTGACATCACAAACTGATTTTGGCATTATGATCTGTGTTAATTTGAGACTTTTTATTCTTATCGGGTGATTATCTATATTTTGATTTAGGTAATGGTATAAATAAGATATCAATGGTTATTTATTTCTTTTGTTACACATTGTATTGGGATCTATATAGTTAAATTAATTTTCCTGGTTTTGAGACATATGTTCATAGGAATTAAGTAGCTAGCATACAGGGAATTCGTGCATATAATATTACATTGGTAAATAACGACACGACTCTTAGGTAGAATTTTCTATATCCGTTTTGAATTAATTAATAATCAGTGTGGTAACAAGAGAGAAATAGTTTACTATGCGGGTACGCTAGTCATTTTCTTCTTCTGTAATGACATGATATCTAATTAGTTATACTCGGTTATATGTACATATACAACTTGATTGCTAAAGTGTCACTGGTGGGGCCATCAGCACCACCTGAAGTGATGCAAGAATTTTAAGAAATACCCATATTAGAAGTTGATAGTAGTTGAATTTCATCAGTGCCTATTATATAGCAGGTAGATTCTTAATGTGTACATAATTATACACATGTTGATTGTCAATATGTACATAGTTGTACACGTGTAGATTGTTAATGTGTATGTAGTTGTACACCTGTTTATTGTTTATGTATACAGTTATATTCACATTAAGAATTTTTGATCTTCTTTCTTCTTTTTTTTACTCGTTAAATTTCACTAATGCCTATTATATAGAATGTTGATTCTTAGTGTGTAAATAATTGTACACCTATTTATTGTTAATGTATACATAGTTGTATTCACATTATCAAATTTTTATCTTCTTGCAATCATCAGGAACTTCTAGATGTTTCAGAGACAGTTGATGGAAAGAATCCATTAGGGGTCGGGATTTTCGATCACACACCTAACGAAAGAAGAGGTGCTCTCTCTTGAGATAAACTGGGCTATTTTTGACCAGGTGAGACTCATTCCTTCGCTTATTTTTTTTTTTTTAAAAATCCACTGGCTCGTTGGGTGCATCGAATTCTATATAAGTAGATGAGTGTCTATTAGTCGTTGAAACCTTGTTTTTCTTGCATCAAATCACTCTTATTCAAAACATCAATTATTCTTTATTTTTTCTTTATTTTTCAAATTATTGCATGAAAGACTTGCCTTACGTTTTCTCGGGTTGACCTTAAGATATAATTTAGGACCCTTGAAACTTAGTAGGTTCCCGTTGTGTGGGCTTGTAATGTTTACCCAGACTGTTCTTTACAAACTTGGTCTGATATTGGCATTTTTTGTAAAATAAAATTTTGTTAGTACGTTCCCATTGTGTGGGATTGTAATGTTTACCCGGACTATTCTTTTACAAACTCAGTACGTTCCCGATATTTATAGTAATGAATTTCTTGAATTGCAACATACTATGAATCAGAGTTTATTTGTAGTCATCGTGGTCCTTTACGTATGCCCAATATTTATCGTTGTAATGATTTTGCAGGATTTAGACGAGGTGCAGTCGTATATTATTGTTGGAAGGACTATATGCGAGAGAATATATCAGTTGATTTTAGAGCACAAGAACTTCTTTATTTGGCCAGTAACTTTGTTCCGAACTTCCGAGGTCCTTATATGATATCTAGCAAAATCATATGCAAATTATTATACATCGTAGTTGTTCTTGGTGATTATTCGTGCGTACAACATGTTCTCGGGAAGGACTAATCCGTACCTTTTACGCAATTTTGGGCTAAACCTTTTTTTCCCATACTAATTTCCCTGGGTGGGAATAACCATTGACGGAAGCAGCCTAAGAAAGAGCTCGGGAAAAAACGGGTCAAAAAATCAAAAAGGACTGAACATAGGGAAATAATCAAGCACATTTATCAAGCGAAAAAATGAACCTGGGCCCAAAAAAGGCTCAGACTCAAATTATGCTACCAATTGATATACGCATTTATGTGTCTATTTTGATCTTAATTTTGTATACTGTTAGTGCTCGATTTTGTACTTATTTTGGTATTTTATGTCTTTGTAGTTGTTTATGAAGAAATAAGCTTTTGCAAAGAAATATGCTCGAAAAGCGATATTTGCACCCCCGGTCAGAAATACTGAAGATACCCCAGAGCATGTGCTAACGGGACCCCATCAATGGATAAGGGGCACTCATCTTCAAGAATTCAAATAATTAATTTTGGCAGGAATATTTGCTACATTAAAGAACATGTTAGGGTTCAATTTTTGAAGTTGTTCTTGAGAGATTCAATGACAGATTGTTGTTGGGTTGGACTTGTTAGAGAAGAACATGCCTGGTATATGTGTTTGATTCAACTAACTTGGGTCGGATCATCCTTTTGAAGCTAAAATAGGGAAGAAGGATACTCGAAATCTGTTGAGATGATTTTGAACGAGTTCTTCTCGGGTTTGTTCATGGATTGGGTTTGGTTAGGGACCGTTTGACTAAAACAGGAGTTATAGGAGGTTCGGTTTCGAATAAAAACACAAGTTTACACGGAATCACGATTAAACAGGGGAGTAGTTATGTCCGGCTAAATTTGGTAGTACTTGCGGAATGGCCTAGTGAATATATCCTTATGGATTCAAATCTATCAACAAATGAGAGCTTGGACTAAACAGGGGGACGTGTGAAGAAAATATGGAAGTTATATCCGTAACTTTTGGAAAAAGTAACGGAAGAAAATCAGAGATTTCTTGGAGACTTGATCGTGTTGTGGCATATATATGTTGGTTGGAGTTTCAAAGCGGGGTATCGAAAGTTTGGGGTAGAGCAGAGGCAGAAAATCACGCTGCAGAAGGAGTTGCAGCAGCAACAGGTGAAGAAGAAGGAGAAATTACAGACGACACCACATAAGTGTCGTTCTGAAGAACACAAAGAACAAACAGAAAAGAACTGTCATTGTTGAACAATGTCTGCGATAGTATCTTTGTAACAATTTAGGTTTAAATCTGCAACACTCGGATTGTAACATTGACGTTTGTAACATTGTTACGGCGTCGCAAAACTCTGTCTTAAACAATTTATTTAATAAAACACCTTTTAGAGCTATGAAATATTGTTTTGAGCGTGTTTTCACCATGTGGAGTTAAACCCCAACACTGGGATGACGGAGGAAGCCAATTCTCATCACTGTGGTAACTCTATTTAATTTTTTTTATAACTTTTGCATTAATATAAATTGAATTATGATTTTAAATTAATTAGTTGTCATTTAGTTTGATGGGTTATGCTTAGCTTTAGTGTTTTTATAACTCATGCTTACCATTTACAATTAATGTTTTATAAAATCTACCTTGGCAAAGATTAAGAGTTAATAATTGTTGTTTTTGGATCTATAATTGTCTAAGAATTAATATTGAAACCATAGAATTAGAGTTTGGTGAAATCCTGATTCCCAATAATCTCTCAATATTATCATCATCCTTTGTTTTATTCACTAGATTAATTTTATAATTTAAGTCTAAAATCAACTTCACAAGTCCGGGAATCGAATCCTTGTACTTACCACTTGTAAAACTACATCAGTTTTTGGTGCCACCGACGCGGACTTGTATTTAGGTTTATTTTTATTATTTTTAGGTTTTATATTTTGAATTTTATTATTTTTTAGATTTTTTGTTCTATTTTATGTCTTTGGTATTTTTGTTTTTGTTGTGCAGGATTGACTTGAAGCTAAAGGTAGAAAGTCGAACTTGCCAAAGAAAAGGAGGAAATCAAAGATATTATTTTATTTGGACTTTTATTTTTATTTTTGTTTCTTTATTCCTTATTTTGGACTTGTAATTTTCTTTTATTTTGTTGCTTGTTCATTATTATTATAAAAAAGAAAAAAATACGCACACACCAATTGCATTTTGTCTGGCACCTATTTTAGGAAAACACGTGGTTTAGTACGGTGAACCCTCTGGGCGTTATCATCCGAAACGCCACAAACCTCAGCCCAGTTTCTGTGACCAGTCTTTGACTGTAGGTATATTTTGTTGAAGGTAACCCAAGCTTACCTAAATTAGTGAACCCCAGCATTTGCATGTACATGATTATCTTGCTTCATTAGTATTACTTCTATTTTTGTCGAAATGGTTAAGGAAAATGATGATGAGGTCCCGGTAAAAACCCTTAGGGATCGTTTGAACCCGTCTAGAGTAGTGCATGACCCAAGTGTAGTTCTACCAGCTTCTACGGTCCAATTTGATATTAGACCTGAGACTATTAGCATGCTTCGTACCTTTAGGGGGTTAGAGAATGAGAACCCGTATACCCACATAAGAGACTTTGAAATGATTTGTGACACAATGAACTATCTGAATGTCTCCAAAGATGTACTTAGGTATATTTGTTTCACTTCTCTCTCGATGTGAAAGCCAAAGAGTGGTATCATTTTATTCCTTCTAAAACAATTACCACCTGGGATGGTCTTGTAGAGGTTTTTGTTAAGAAATTATACCCACACCATAAGACTGTTGTTGTTTGACAGTCTATCAAAACCTTTAAGCAGAAATTAGGTGAAAAACTTCATGATTATGTAGAAAGGTTTAGTGAATTTTTATACCAGTGTCCACATCAGGGCTTTGAAAAAGACCACATGGCCCAAATTTTATATGAGGGCCTTGATAATGAAACTCGTATGCAGGTAGAAACAACTAGTGGTGGAGAATTTACCCATCAAGACCCAGATGAATGTTTCGACGATTTCATCGAGTTAGCTGAGAAAACTAGGCAATGGGCTTCAATGAGAGAACCAGAAATACCTAGAAATCATATCCATAGGGTCGATAGAATTGATTATGGGTCAGATATTCTTAGGCATCTAGAAGCGTTAGAAATGAATCAAGGTTCACACCATGCTAGATACGAAGAGCAAGCCTATGCTCTTTATAACAACTCTAGGTTTGAAAACCATCAAAGATTTGATCTATATTTAGACACTTATAACCCTGGTTGGAGAAACCACCCGAATTTCTCTTGGTCTAAGGGCCAGAATCAAGGTCAGTCTAGTATTTCCAAGGCTCTCCCAAGTTTTGGGTATACTAAGAACCATATAGGGCCAGATCAGTATTAGAATCTTTCGGATAAAAAAATCATGAGCTTAGAAGAGTCTCTCACCATCTTATCTCATAACACTGCAGTGCTTAAGCAATCAGTCTAGAAAGGTTTACATGAAAACTTAGGCTATTTCTGAGATAAAAACCCAGGTTAGTCTAATTGTTGAGTCTTTGCAAGAGAGAGAAAGGAAAGTTCCCTAGTCAACCACTACCCAATACTAGAGCAATTCATGAAGTATCCTCTAGATAGAAATAGTTCAATCATGTGAACTCTGTAACAACCCTTAGGAGCGGTAAAACGGTAGAAAATAAGGTGACCATGCCTAATAGTGGACATACAGTAGATCTACCTTTTAGTTCCCAAGATGATCCCCAGAAGGAGCCACTAGCTGAAGAGACCGATAAAATTTCTAGTGATGCCAATGTGGTTCCCGATAGGTCTCGTTTTGTGCCCATAGACCCATATCCACAGTTGTTAGCTCCAACAAAGAGAGAGTCGACTTTCAACGAAATACTAGAGATATTTAAGCAGGTAAACATTAACATCCCTTTATTGGAAGCAATTAGGAAAATGCCCGCTTATGCCAAGTTTCTTAAGGACCTTTGTACACAAAAGCGTAAGCTTGATGTCCATAAGAAAGCCTTTTTGGCTGGTCAGGTAATTTCAATTCTTCTGAACCAAACAACCCCTAAGTATAAAGACCCTGGATGCCCCGCCATATCTTGTATGATTGGTAATCACATGGTTGATAAAGCATTACTGGACTTATGATCTAGTTTTAACTTACTCCCGTACCATGTGTACACCCAACTAGGTCTTGGAGAGTTGAAATCGACAAAAATGACACTGAAATTAGCTGATAAGTCTGTCAAGGTACCTCGTGGTATCATATAGGGTGTTCTAATTGAGGTTAATAAATTTATTTATCCAGTGGATTTTGTTGTTCTAGACACCCAGCCTGTTCAGGACCCTAGTGCTCAAATACCGGTGATTTTAGGTCGCCCATTTTTAGCTACTGCTAATGTTGTCATCAACTGTAGGACTGGGCTTATGAACATATCCTTTGGTAATATGACCACTGAACTAAATGTTTTTAATGTTAATAGACAACCTTATGATGACTTGGAGGAAGTGAATACAATTAGCACTTTAGTTCAGGATCTAATTCAGGATAATTTGGACTACACTTTATTTGGTGATTCCTTAGATGAATTTGATGAGACAATTCTCTTAAGTCAGTTAGGTTACCAAACTTTTGAACTTGAAGAAGCTCTCGAGTACTTTAAAGACTCTACAGACCCTGAAATTCAATCCATAGTGCTAGGCCTTACGGAGAGTAGTGTTGACCCTAATTTTTGGGGTAATGATCTAGAAGAAGATCTTGAGTATTTTAAAGACTCTAAGGATCCGTAAATTCAAGAAATAGTTAGAGGTTTGTCTGAGAATACTGATTACCCTAAGCTTGGGGGTAGTGATGGTCAAGTATCCCCATTAAAAGTCCTTAACTTGGGAATCGAGCCTAGTGTACCTGATGTATTACTTGAGTCACTTCCGACTCCATAACCTGATCCTCCTGATACTATCCGTGAGGAAATCCATCTATTAGAGACCTATTGTTCGAATGAATCTATTTGTCAAGACACCCATATGAAGCCCAAGTGGGCGCCGCAGAAAAACCCAGTTGTCTTGCAAGAAATTTCAAATCAGGTTGTGCTATGTTTGTTCATTTTTCTAATCTTGTACAGTTGTCTCATAATTATGGCAATTTTATTTGGTTTTGTTGATCCACAGTTGTTTCGACTATTGATGTATGATTTGAAAGGTAATTAGCCATTTTATGGGTATTTGACGTCTAGCTGAAGACTTTAAATTTAGCACTTCTTAGGAGGTAACACATGCTCATGCAACACGGTAATATATTTCCTTTTAACTCTTTTACTTCAAATGGTAATAGTTTCTCATTGTTCATGCTTTTAATTTTATCTTTAGGACATTGAGAACAATATTGGATTTAAGTTTGGGGGTATGGAAGAAACTTTTTAGTTGCATTATTAAAATCCAGAGCCTAGAAATTTATGCTTATTAAGGATGGAAATAACCAATCTAAGTGGATGGAAGCCTGTTGGTTGTAGGAGTTGAGGAACCAATCTGATTAGATGGAAACATCTAAAGAGTCTATTCATAAAAGCACAAAGCTCAGGTGTTAGAAATAACATGGTAGTTTCGCCATATCTCGTTGAGTCATTTTCACTTCTGTTTTTATTTTGTTTTCTTTTTAAAATATGTTTTTCTAAGTGATTAGGTGAGGCTCACGAATCAAGTTGTTATGATTGCTAGGATGAAATAGAGTGATTGAGTTACAACAAAAAAAAAAAACAGACCGATTAGACCAATCGGAATAAAAAATAACACTTGGATAGCAAGATGTGTGCCTTCTCCCTGTCTACGTCGCCTAAACAAGCGAGGAACGCAGGATCCACGGGAATTACCATGTAATCTGCTGAAAAAAAGCATGCGCTTGGATCCGAAAGATCTAATCATGTTGTTAAAAAAATTAATTGTTAATGTTCAGTCAATAAAATCGACCACTGGTTCCCTTGTATATGCCAGCTGAGTTTATCTAAAATTAGGATTATCGACCACTGGTTCCCTTGTATATGCTAGTTGTGTTGATATTAGCCAGACCAATATCTCAGTCCATTAGGATAGGTTCATTTTGGCAGTGGTCTTCAGACAAATATGAGAAACTACGTTCACCTAGTCAACATCAAAACCATCTATGTTTTTCTCTATATCCATCTCTTAATTTATCCATGTGATTTGTTGACTACGGATATTGATGTCCATAGTGCGACTATTTGAGTAGAGCTCTGTCACTTATATATGAATTTTAGTATGCTTGAGTGCAAACCTGTGTACAACAATTGGAATTTCGCATCAGGGTAGTTCCTCCTATAATCAATGAGAGTATGCCAACCAAGGAGGTTCTTTAGTGCCTTTCAAGGTTCTGTGTAGATAGCTAGGGTTTGGAGTAAAGGTTTTGTATGTATATCTCTAGTAATCCCTCCCGAGACTATAACTCGGCCACTAGGGCCACCTAGGGCTTAAAGGCTTGTTGCACACGCTAAATGCAATCGCGAAGCTTGCGACACTGAGTTAGGATTTTATTTTCTAGATTAGATTTGCTCGGAACTAGAAAATAATAAGTTTGGGGGTATTTGATAGACGCATTTATGTGTCTATTTTGATCTTAATTTTGTATATTTTTAGTGCTCAATTTTGTACTTATTTTGGTATTTTATGTCTTTATAGGTGTTTATGAAGAAATAATCTTTTACGGAGAAATGTGCTCGAAAAATGATATTTGCACCCCCGGTCGGAAATACTAAAGACACCCCAGATCATGTGCCAACGGGACCCCATCAATGGATAAGGGGCACCCTAATTACTAAGGGGCACTCATCTTCAAGAATTCAAATAATTAATTTTGGCGGGAATATTTGCTACAGTCGATTTTTGAAGCTGTTCTGGAGAGATTCAATGACGGGTTTCCATTGGGTTGGAATTGTTAGAGAAGAACATGCCTGGTGTATGTGTTTGATTCGACTAACTTGGGACGGATCATCCTTTTGAAGCTAAAACAGGGAAGAAGAATATTGGAACTCTGCTGAGATGATTTTGCACGAGTTTTTCTCAGGTCTATTCATGGATTGGGTTTGCTTAGGGCCTTTTTGACTAAAACAAAGGCCGTAGGAGGTTCGGTTTCGAAGAAACATGCAAGTTTACACGGAATCACTATTAAGAAGGGGAGTAGTTATGTCTGGCTAAATTTGGTAGTTAGTGCGGAATGGGCTAGTGAATGCATACCCAAGATGGTTACATTTCTCAAATCTGTTAGCTCATGAACTTAAACAATAAAAATAAGGAATGCAATCTTTGCAAACTGTGGCTATATTGTTCATGAATTGATTCAAGTAAATCAAACTGATTTTGTTTCAATTGTGTCTATGTATAAAGATCTAAGCAATTGAACAGTCTTCAACTAGTTCTTTTGAGTCATTTGAACTAGTAATGAAGAAGATGAATATGGTTGATATGAAAGTGCTCATATGGCTAACCATTGGTTAACTATTTGTGAACCAACCGAATGTACATGTTTAGGTACGGTTACTCAAACCTAAATGAAATACATTTCATGTGTGTGTGACAAGCTAAGTTTTGATCTAACTGTTGAAACATATTAGCTTGGATAAATCAGGTTTTTCATCTAACGGTGAATATTGAATGCTTTGTTACCAAGGTAACTTAGATTGCAAACCATGATTTGAAAACTATATAAAGGAGAAGTCTAGCAACTGGAAAAACTAATCCCCATACCTCCTGTGTGATACTAGTTGGTTTTCTAGAGTCGATTATACTTTAACAGTAGGTTTCTTCTCGAGACCCTGTCGGTTAACGACTCAAAGACTTTATTGGGATTGTGAAGCCAGGTTAAACTACTTTTCTTGTAGTTGAGCAATTTGATCTTGCCATTTTCTATCGTACGAGTTCAATTGAATAATTGGCTTGAGATTATATCTCCGACAGGGCAAGATAAAAAGAAATCACAAGCATCTTTGTCTCATCGTTTGTGATTCCACAATATCTAGTTTCGCTACTATTTATATTATTGTGAGGTGATCAATAATTCTAGGCTATTCTTTGGGAATATAATTCCGAGTTATTGATTAGTTCATGTTCAACTTGATTTTATCAAAAGACGGAACAAAAATCATAGGTTTATCTATGAGAGACAGATTTATCAAATCGAGAGATAGAGATATTAACTCCTTGATATACTTTTTATTAAGATTGAGTCTGACTGTCTAGTTGATTCTCTTAAAAGTATATTAGAGTTAGTCCATACAGATTGCTAATCGAAATATTGGGTGAGATTGTTAGACCCCCGCTTTTTCAGAAATCAAAGTTATCGTCTTTAGCATGACAGGGGACAAAGTTTCAGGTCCTAATGGTTTCCCACCTAATTTCATTCAAGCTAGATGGGAAACAGTGGGAGATGACCTCATCAACATGGTTAAAAAAAATCAATTCTGGTTTTCTCCTGAAAGAAATGAACTCAACCTTCATCTCCCTCATTCCCAAAACTGAAAACCCCACTACCCCCTCTCAATTCAGACCTATATCTTTATGCAATACCACCTACAAAATCGTATCCAATCTTCTTGCCCAAAGACTCAAACCTCTTCTCCGTAAACTGATTTCTCTATTCTAATCTACCTTTATCCATGGGAGACAAATTTCAGACAATATTGCTATAGCTTATGAACTCATACATCATATGAATATCGGGAAAGGGAAAAAGGGAGCCAATGGTACTATGGGCATCAAGATTGATATGGACAAAGCCTTTGATAGGGTCAATTGGGAGTTCCTCATCAAAGTGATAACCCAAATGGAATTTAGCACCCAGTGGTGCAACTTAATTCATCAATGTTTCTCCACCACCAACCTTGTTGTGCTTGTTAATGGATCTCCTGGAGTTTTTTCTCTCCTATTAGAGATCTCAAACAAGGAGTCCCTTTATCCCATTATCTATTCTTATTCTGCATGGAAGCCCTATCCAGATATCTTATTTCTGCAGAATCCAAGGATCTCATTCATGGTACAAAGATTTATATTGATGCTCCAACTATTAGCCACCTCCTCTTTGCAGATGACTACTGATGTTGTTTCAATTTTTCTGTAGTAATATGGTTCGTTCAAGACTTGTGAAAGCAGATTTTTTAGACTTAATTTTTAAAACTAAAAATAACAAACTCAAATGAAAAGGTGTTGTGAAAATTATGGAGAGACTGGGGCTAGGATTCCACCAATTTCCGCACTCATATAGTTCGGATATCAAATGACAAAGTTTTATTTGCTCTAATTCATTGCCTAAGGTAGATTTCGAAAGTAATGGGTGTAAAACTAAATCTTAGGACATCAAAACATCTAAGCTAAGAATGACCCATCAATTGTAATCACAACCATTCAATGAAACTCATAATTCAATTGAATAACAATGCAAATAGTCATAACAAGAATTGATAGAATTGCCACATTTGTGAAACTTGACTTCCTCCATCGCCCCAGGGGATGGGTTTAGCTTCTCATCATGGAAACACGCTCAAAATTTTATTTCATTGCTCAAAGGTTGTTTACAAATAATGAAATGGAGAAAAACTATTAAAAACCGGGTTTGTAATACTTATTTCTATTACAAATTAGCTGTTACAGAGAACGATATAAATCAACTGTCACCGACACTGTAGAAAAAATGTCAGTCCTCTAACGTCTAATGTTCTTCACTACACCAGCAGAAAAGAATTTTCCTGAAAGTGATCTTCCCGACTCTGTGATGCTCTAAACTTCCCCTAATTATCTCTGTCCCCCCACAATGATTCCCTTACAGCATTTATATAGTCATGGAACTAGGAATATCTTCGTAATAACTCTCAAATCTTCTCGTTTTCAAACCATAAACTCAGGAATATTTTCTTCCCTGATTTATCTTCCCATGTGCCTGATTGATGCAAACACACTCCAAACACGCAGAAAAATCTTCTAAGACTGATTCCAACTCGTCGAAGGTATACATATCCACGTAACTTCCAGAAGCACAACTCATAGAATCCCGTGACTTCTCACAACTCTATTTTCCTTAATTTCACGTAGTCATCCCATTTTTTCGAAACTAAGCCATTACCAAGCCTATCTTGGTCAAACAGGTAGGTACCAACTGATTCCCGTGAAACTCTATAACTGAATCTCGTGAAATATCAACGTATGTGAATGATATACTTTCCCGCTAAAAACTAGTATTAGAACGATGAAGAAGGGCTGCCCTATTTTTGCTTCCACACGGTTTTCCAACCAAATCTAGCTGATTCTGAAGACTATACCACTCCTGATAGTCTTATTCAAGTCATCCCTAACAGTTTTATCCATTGAATCTCCTTGAAACACACCTATATCACGAACCCTAATTTTGTTCGTCCACTACAAGAAATTCCCTCCAAAACTGGAAATTCAAATGAAGAAGAATGTCATCCCGTATCCAACAACTGGGGGTGTGAATATCAGGTGTGTGCCCCTTAGTAATTATGTGCTGAATAGTAAATAATGTGCCCTTTATTCAATAATGAGATTCCTAATAACATGTCGGGTGTCTTTGTCAACTTTTTGAGCCGAATTTTCCAAAAATGTTAATTCCCAAAAATACCTACAAACACAGAAAACACCATAATTAGTACAAAATTGAGTACCAATAATACAGAAAATTGGGGACAACTTAGACACAAAAACGTGTCTTGTAGGATCAGAATGTCGCAACAGCAACATATTTGCGAAACCTTCATTTACAACATTGCGAAGACGTAGCAGAGTTACTTCAGAAATGACATAACAGATGACGATAGCGTAAACATGAGAAAAGTGTGATGATCTAGCGAGATTTAAGATGTTTGCGAAATTAACATTTATATAGCTGCGAATATCACAAGAGTAGATCCGAAAATAAAGGAAAGCTTAGCTGTTACCCACTATGTAATGTCCTATATAAAGAGTCGAGTAGGCATAAGGTAAGGGGGAGCTCTCAATTTTTTAAGTGCTGAGAAAGTTTTTAGGAGAGAGAAAGTCCAAAACAGTGTTGTATTCTTGATTTCATTTCCTTCTTGTAAACATTTCTGGAATCCATTAATAATAGTGTTGTTTTTGATCAAAAAGATGTGTTGATTATTATAGATTCTTGTGAGGGATGTATTGTGGGATTTCCTGCAACTCCATAATGGCGCTAGAAACAAGGAGTGATTGAATTGTGATTTAAAGGAATTTGGGGTAATTGGTGACCAATTTTACATAATTTTCAACAGTTCAGTAAGATTGAAAAGATGGCTAGAAGAAGAAATTTTTGAAGACAACCAACAACTGTTAGAAGGAGTAAGAGGCTTGCTGGAGAAAGAAGAAATGATATTGGAGAATCTTCAAGGATGAACACAAGAAACAATGGAGAAATTGGATTCAACAACCAATTCAGCGTACACCAGTGCAAAATAGAACTATAGATTATGATAGAGTGAGTGTACACACCTGACGATCAGATTCAGCGGAAGAAGTGGAAGAAGAGCAACAATTAAGAAATGGTAGACAAGAAGATAGAGATCAGGAAGAAGTTAGAGGAATAATTCATGGAGATGACAGAATTAAAGCATTAGAGGCATTGAGACAAAGGATGCATGAAGAGAGGAGGTTAGAAGCCTAAGAACGCGCAAATTTACCAGGCAAAACCACGAATTGAGAATGGAAAACATGAGATTACAGAATAGGAGGTCAAGAAGTACCACAAAATCAAGTTTAAGATCAATTAGAAGTGAAGTAAGAAGAAATTCACCCATGACAAATATTGGAGAAGAAAACCGAGAAGGAATACAAAATCCAAATGAAGAGCGTCGCGAAAGGAGAGAAATAACTGAAGATCGTTACGTCCCACAAGGCGAAATTCTCCAAAATGGACAAAACAACAGGAATCAGGAGAATAAACGATGTCGGGAACGACACAATCAAGATGGCGAAGAAAATCAGGTAGAAGGAAGGAGAATATTACATGGGAGAGAGATTCAAAGAAATCAACAAGTAGTTGAAGAGGAAATAGAGAGATATTATGCTGAACAAGCACGTCTAGCTTGAGAAAGGGAAAGATTAAGAGCATAAGTGGAAAGACAAGAGCTCCAAGAGGCAATTCACCAGAATAATCACGAAAATCAAGAAAGAAGACGTGAACAAAATTGCAATAATGGTAATATCAATGAGGAATATGATAGAATACAAAGGAGAGATGAAAGGCAACAAAGAGAATTGATAAGGAATGACCAAAATCGTAGAGGATAAAATGAGAGATATAATGGTATGTGAATTCATGAAAGAAGTGAAAGAGAAGATCGCATGGAAAGACAAGAAGAAAATGATGAAGAAGAAAATCAAAATTTCGCAACACAAAATAGGCAAGAATGCAGGAGAAGAGAAGCAGAATTAAAAAGACAAATGGAAGTAGATCCTGGTGTAAATGAGAAAATCTTAAGAGAATTGGCGGAAATAAGAGGAATGCTAAATAACAGAAAAGAAGGAGGTAGGAGATAGTTGGATACAACCATAGAAGAAGCTGCAAAAACTCCGTTCTCACAAGAAGTACGATTGGGAGGAATACCCCCAAAGTGCAATTTGCCTGCGTTAACCAGCATCTTTGATGGAACAACGTGTGCAATTCAACACATTAAAGCTTATGTGACATGTATGCTACAATGGGAAAACCATGATGTTTTGTTTTGAAAATATTTCGCATCAAGTCTAATAGGAGAGGCGCTAAAGTGGTTCGAAGGTTTACCAAGGAATACTATAACATCTTTCAACCATTTCCAGACTACGTTCTTAGGGGCGTATATAACTAACAATTCCTCGCGACCAGGAATTGAAGATGTATTTGGTTTAAAACAAAGGATTGGATAGAGTTTGAAGCATCCAACCATAAGGTGGAAGACAATGTGTAGCGAAATGGCTGGCGTGTGGATGAGCGATATCTTAGTTAATCATTCCTTAACGCGATGTTCGCAACCAACTTGCTGTATGTTCAAATTTTCAGAATCAAGAATACAATCACAATGACTGAGTTGCGAGAACTTCAAGAAGAGTATATTGCTTTGGAGGAAAAACAAAATGATATGGAATCATACCCAATTGCGAACATCAACTCAAATACAGCGAATGCAAGCTTATTGCATAAACTGATAAACACAGTGGCGAGCACTTCGCAAGTACAACAAGAAAAGATGAAGAGTGGTAATCAACAGAAGTTGGTAGCTATGGGAAGTCATGATCAAGAAGAATTTGAAAGGGAAAGAAACTTCTATAACCGTGGAGGAAATAATAAAATTCAAAGACTTGATCAGCCGCAAGAAACTTATGGGGGACAAAAACAAAACTATCATAGAGGACATGGAAGTCATAAGATAATATGGGAAGAAATGAAAATGCCACCTCTGAATGCTAGTGTAGAAAAAATATGGGAAGCCATAATTTTGATGGAAAACATACCAACACCATGGAATATGGGAAAAGAGCCACCTCCAAATCACCGAAGCCAAGAATTTTGCTCATACCATCATTTTCATGGACATTCAACAAATGACTATAGAAATATAAAGAGAATCATTCTCAGAGTGATAGATCAGGGAAAATTAAATCATTTTCTCGTGGGACAACCTCAATCTCAACCATTAACACCTACACCAGAAATTCGCAGAATTAATACAATAAAAGGAGGAAAAATATTTGTAATAGAAGTTGGAGAGAAGGCAAAGAATTTGTTCTATCACTCTATTGTACATTCGTACAAAACAATTGAAGACTTTCATGATAACATTCTGAGAAGAGTTTTTGTAAGGGATGATGATGGAAGGGAAATAATGAACATTGCGAAGGTCTCGCCATTAAAAGACTGGCAAAAACAGACTATTTCCTCCACCGCAGAAGAAGTACCTGAAGGTGGAGAAATACATTAAAATCCATTGGTGGTGAAATTAGAGATTAATCCAAAACCAAGTGACGATGAAGATGATAAAGATGAGGATTCATGGGCAATCAACATAGTTTTAATTGATATTGGAAGTTCAGTGGATATCCTGTTCTATCATGCTTATAAAACTATGGGTGGAAAAGATAAAGATTTAATACCTACAACTTACAAAATCTATGGTTTTAACGGAACTACTAATAAACCTAAAGGTGAAGTCACTATGTGAATTCCCTTGAAAGGAATATCTTCTGAAATTATGCTCTGTATTGTCGATGTGTAGTCACCGTACAACGCCTTAATTGGCAGACCTTGGCTACATGGGATTCTAGGAGTAGCATCGACATTTCATCAATGCATCAAGTTCCCTTATCCGAGCGGAGTTGGCATTATAAAAGGAGATTGGACTGAGAGAAAGAAGTGTTATGAAATTGATGTTGAGTCCTGTGAAGAATGAACTACAAAGAAAGAGAATTGGAGACGTAACATCAAGGAAAAGCAGAGAACTGAGAGATTGATGGTTGATGCAGTAGAGAAGAGAACAAAAGAAATGTTGCGAAGTAAATGTTTGCTGAAAATAGGAAATAACAAAACATTCGCAGAAAGCAAAAAAGCCGCAGAGAATATCAATGATGCAGAGGCAGAAAGCAGTAAAGGTAAGAAACCTAGAATTTGATATTAGAATAAAATTGAGAAAAGAAAAAAAAAATATAACTGAAATAAGATGAATGAATGCAAAAATCTTATGAAAGAAAATATGTGAGATTGAAAATATCAAAATCAGAATAAAAATATGCGAAAATTCGCAAGAGATAATCTAAGATCCATAAAAATCTAAGATTAGAATGGGGCGAACCTTTATGGCGTACACCCTAGTTTGCGAATAAAATTTCCAAAGATGCAAATATAAGACCTAAATTGTGTCATAGAAGGGGGCACCTGGTGCATGGCTCAGCGAAAAGGTTACACCGCTACTGGAATCTGAGTCATGGGGTTCAATAAAACCTATCCAGGAGAGATACCTTGGATTTTCAACCTAGACTTATGATTTAGGTTGGACGACTAAGGGTCTCTTCTAAGGGGTGCAAAATATGATCAAGGAGCCGAGGTACACGGTTGAACCAAGAGTGTCTGGGGCATCTGGAACCACCCTGGCCATTCTTGGCAAGTCTTGACTACGATGCACTCGGCCTGAAGAAAACCCCACTTAGGGTGCAGTCTCGTAACCATAATCCATATAGGCAAAAGGGATAAGAGTCTGCGAAAAAAACTGGTTGTTTTCAAGATTGGATGGGAGGAGCTAGTCTTGTATGGAAGAATTACTTCTACTTGAAGGGGCAACCAGGGGGGAGATAAGGGGGACACCCTTCATTAGGGAGATGATAAGTGTCTTAAAGATGCAAATGTCATGAGGCTTTATTTTCGCAAGAAAATTTAGGCTTGTCATATTTGTGCGACAATCCTGAAGAGGCAATAATACAAAAGAAAAAGATAAGACGAGATCAATGGGTCACTACATGAAAGTGTAAGGACGTCCTACGATTTCGTCGCACGACGACAATGTCATGGGGCTTTAATTTCGCAAGAATATTTAGGCCTGTCATATTGTCGCAACAAAAATGACAAAAGATAAAGTTAAGGCACGATCAATGGGTTTCTGCATGAAAGTGCAAAAACATCCTGCGATTTTGTCGCAATGACAAGAGGTGGCAAAATAAGACCTTTAACTAGGAAGGCAAAATAAGACCACACAAGAAAGAATGATATCTTGGAACAAACCAAGGAATTTATCTCAAAATATACGATTGTAAGATTATGCAGAAACAACTGCGAGATTTGGGAATGCATATACTGAAAGATTTTGTAACAATCTTATTGTATAAAGGTAACTTGCTTAATATCTCATTTGAACACAAATAACAGAGGCAAGTATGGGAATGCACAAAATGATAATATGTTATTTGTCTCCATATGATAGATTTACCAAAATGAAAAATAAATTATATATTGATTAATCATATTGCGAGAAAGGATTATTTTTCTAACACATGCAGGAAGAAACAAAAGAAATACAACTTGTATTGAAGATTGAAGAAATTAGCAGTGATAGATTACAAGGATAGAAGATTAAAGGACAAATATACAAATAATACAAAAAATCAAAGAAGAAAGCAAAAATTATTTCTTGATTGGTTCTTCATCATCCTCATCAGACTCTTTTCCTCCCTCACTAGTGTCAGATTCTTCTTCTTCATTAGATTCTTCTTCTTCACTAGCATCACTATCAGAGATGACCAAGTCAGGAGTGTTCTTTGGGATTTTGTCGGAAATATAGGGATATGTGGAATGCGGAATGTTATGGTCATCACAAACCATTTTGATAGTCTGGTTGCGAAAAAGAGTAGCATCATTTCTAAAGTTCGCAACAGTGATTTTCAATTGGCTCTTCAGCTTAGAACATTTATCATTGCAAGAAGAAAGGTCCTTTGCGAGTTTTGTTTTTTCAGCTTCAAGCTCTTCAATTCTCTTGCGAAATCTTTCTTCAGCTTCTGCGAAAATATAACAGTGAATTGGCAACTTGATGGAAATTTATGAAAAATAAATAATTAAATAACGAAGAGCAGTTAACAACTTTCTTTTTCAGAAATCATATCTCTAACCAAGGCTGTGTGTTCAGTATGGAGACTAACATCTACACCTAAATTATTTCTGGCGTTATCTAGAACTTTCGCAGCTCAAGCGAATTCATCATCACTATGTATAAGAAGACATGAGAGAACTTGGCTCACTCTTTCGCTAAGTATAGCGTTTTGGCGAATAACTTCTTCTAGTTCAATTTGAACCTCAAGAAGAGTTTCATGGAATTTCGCTAAAGTTTAAGCACCTTGGAGAGCAATACGATCCTTTTCATCTATGAGATTACTATTTTTGGTCCTTAAACTATTAATATCCTCTTTAGAATTAATATAGAAACGCTTAAATTTATTGTCTAAGCCAAAGATCTATGGTCAATTTCTAAGAGGCGAAATTTGGATCCGAGTTCATCTATAAATATGGACTTAATCTTGTCGTTTGAAAAAATATTTAAAGAATTATTAAGGAGTTCAAGCAAGGTATCATTATCTATGGTTTCGGGAAAAGAATGAAGAATGGTAGCTTCGTCAGAAAGGCCATAAACGTCTGCGAAAATGGTAAATCATATGAGGAAAGATAATGAGAAAACCAAATGAGGAAAAGGAAGAAAAGGTCTATACCATAGAGTTGCTTGTTAGCATCTTGAAGACTAGATATTTTTCTCCTCTGAGTGGAATTTTTAGAATCTAACTGCTTATTCTTTTCACGAAAATCAACAATTTTGGTCTCTAGTTCTTCGTTTCTCTTGCGAAGCTCAAGGTTCTTCTTCTCAAGAGTGGCACGACTTTTGTCCAAATCTGAGGCAACAACGAAATAAGCTCTTCCAGTCTTCGAAAGAAAGCAAAAATCATCAAGATAGGTATAATTTTGAATTATAAGCATGAAGAAAAGACAAAGAAATGAAAGCATACCAGAACACCAAGTGAATTCAGAAAATCAGGAGTCACTGATCTAGAAAATCAGGAGTCACTGATCTAGAAACTCCGCGAAGAGAACTATCACCATCCAATAGAGTGGAATCACAGATATTCGCAAGAGCTTTGCATGTATTGGTAAGATTGTCATTACCAATTCCTTGCATGGAATCAAAAAATATGCTAGACAATTGTGCTATTGAAGACTCATAAGAGGCACCTTCCTTAGCGAATACAACATCATCATCTATACTCTTATCATAGTGGGAACTTGCAGGAGAGGGAGAGCGAACTTTTTTTTTCTTGGAAGATGGGGCAGCAAATTTTTCCTTGCCAAGAACATTCTTACCCTTGCTTTTGGTCTTCGCAGCATTAGAATCTTCTTCTTCCACAGATACAACCCCAATCTACGCACACGAATGAAGTTAAGAAACATAGGCAACAATATTTTTAGAAATGGTAAATTAAAGTATTTCTTACTTCATCCATGATTGAGCGAAGTGCATCTAGGGTGCTTGCCTTACTAGTTCTCTTGTAGCTTCTCCTTAACTTGTGAATCTGAAGTTTTCGCAAAGTCAATAAGTATAAAGAAGAATAAAGACAATAAACTGAATGAAAGAAGCATACCTCTTTCTCTTTTTTGGGCCAATTAAATACCCAAGGTTGGTAATTAGCGAGATTCGCAGGAAGCACATTTGAACCAGAAATATAAGGACCCTTCAAAATCAATGAAAAAATGCACCACTTTTCATCTTTGGATTGACGATGAGCTTTATTCTTGCCAGAAAGCTAATTAATGTCATGCATAAGTTTTTTATCGTCATCAACATTGTCTTTCCTCTTCAAGCGAATACCCCAGTGAGTTTTGACATTCTTCATAGGTATTAGTTCATAATTATCAAGGAAGCTCTCTGCGGTGTATTTTTCGGGTTGAATTTATAATTCCTTAAATTCAGGATCTCTAACATCTTATGAATAAAGAGACCCTTTTCCAGCACCATGGTTGGCGAATTCAAGCATTAAGCGAATGCAATCTCCACTTAATTGATATATTGCCCGTGAGAACTTCGCATGGGTAAGTATTTCATAGAATAAAGGAAGGTTAGGATCATAAAGAGGGATAGGAAGGCCAACGATAATCTGACCTAGCAAAACTATGATCTCCATATCATCACACTGATGACCAGAAAACAATCTAGTAGAAAGAGTGGAGGTAGCTTCTTGATTGGGAATGGTGGATAATGTAAAACCTCTCTCTTTAAGAGTTTTCTGACTTCCTTCAAGAGAAATTTTGTCTTTGTGACCACTCAGAGGCATATCTTAGTATGGGAATGAAAAAATGAAGATCAAAAGACAAAAAAGGATGAAAATTTACAGCAGCAGAAGCGGAATATGCGGAGAAACTGTAAATTTGCAAAGAGGAATAAAAGAAGGTGAAAAGAGAAAAAGAGAAGAGTATATATAGAGAGAAGATTTCTCGAAAAGATAAACTCATTAATGCGAAGAATGGACGTGAACGGTTGAGAAACATCGGTTGAAAAATACGTGTCAAGAAATGGGTGGAAGAAAAGATACGTGTAGTAAATACTGCGTAAAATATAGAATCATGTCGGTACAAAAGAATATGGAAAGATGAACAACTGCGGAATTATGAAGTACAAATTCTCATGACATTCTCCCCTTCACAGAGAAGATATGAGAAGAGGAAAGATGTAGGATCAAAATGTCGAAACAGTAACACATTTGTGAAACCTTCATTTACAATATTGCGAAGACATCGCAGAGTTACTTTAGAAATGACATAAAAGATGACGACAACGTAAACATGAGAAAAGTGTAATGATCTAGCGAGATTTAAGATATTTGCGAAATTAACATTTATATAACTGCGAATATCGCAAGACTAGATCCGAAAATAAAGGACAACTTAGCTGTCACCCACTATGTAATGTCCTATATAAGAAGTCAAGTAGGCGTAAGGAAAGTGGGATTTCTCAATTTTTTGAGTGCTGAGAAAGTTTTTAGGAGAGAGAAAGACCAAAAAAGTGTTGTATTCTTGATTTCATTTCCTTCTTGTAAACATATCTGGAATCCATTAATAATAATGTTGTTTTTGATCAAAAAGATGAGTTGATTATTATAGATTCTTGTGAGGAATGTATTGTGGGATTTCCTACAACTACATGTCTAGCAACTGCATGATTTTCTGCTAAGCCAACAAGAAAGAATGCAATAACTTCATCAAGATTTTCCAAGATTTTAGTCAAAGTTCTCGGCAGTTGATAAATTTCACTAAATATGGCATCTTCTTCAGCAAGAATACTGATCCAGATATTGCTACCAGCATAAGTAACTCTCTTCAGGTTCAAAGAATCAATATGAAGGATACCTACTTGGGCTCTCCTCTCTTCACCAACAGAAGTAAAATTCAAGCTTTCAAGCCTTGTGTGGACAAACTTAAGCACAGACTTGCCGGATGGAAAACTACTTTGTCTACAGCTGGAAAAGTTATAATTATCCAAACTGTCACATCCACCTCCAGCATTTATCAAATGAATTGCTTTAAGATCCCAAAGGGTACATGTAAAGAAATAAATGCTATACAAAGAGAATTCTTGTGGAACAAAGAACAAGATAAACAAAAAGGCTTATTCTACATAGCATGAGAACTTGGAGGTTTGGGATTCAAGAATATGGAATACTTCAATACTGCTGTGATCACAAAAGTTGCTTGAAGACTAATTGAAGAACCCAACTCTCTCCGGAGCACCACTATGAAGGCAACACACATCCCTAATCAAGAATTCATAAGAATGAACATCAACCCAATGACTACTGATTCTTGGATATGGAAAGGAATTTTGGAAGGCATAGTTTGTATACAAAAATACGATATCTGGCAAATAGGTAAAAGTACCAACATTCATATTTGGGAAGATAGATGGATATAATTCTACCCTGAAATAGTTCAAAAACCTCCTAATTGCCCTTCAAACCTCACTACTATCAATCAACTTTTCAATACCTATGGAGAATGGGACCTACAACTCCTAGCTCTCTGGTTTACTCAAGATGTTTAAAACCTGATAATCTATACCCACAACAATCCAAACATTGAAGAGACTGTAAGGTGAAGATTAACTCATATAAGGAAATTCACTGTCAAATCCTTATATGATAAGCAAATCACTAATAAGTATTCTAATGATATCTTGATAGCTCCTTGGAAGGATATATGGAAGCTAGACACTACTCCAGCCATCCACCTTTTCATATGGAAATGTGTTAATGGCATTCTCCCAACTAATGCCAAAACTTCCAGTATTCTGAATTATATTGATCCCATATGCACTATCTGCAAGAATGCTCATGAAGATATTACTCATGTCCTCCTGACTTGTCCAGCTGCTTCAAATGTCTGGGAGAAACTCTTTGGAGATTCTCATCAACTATTCACTGCTTTTGGTTCCTTCCATGATTGGTTCAACAGCTGGTTCCATATTAATAACCCTCTTACTAGTTGGAATGCTACTATATGGTGGTTTATTTGGAAAGCTAGGTGTGATGTGGTCTTAGGAAACCTTAGCCCTTCTGTTGAGAACACGGCTTTAAGCATTACTCAACATCTATGCTCCTTTAACAAATTAATTCATAAACCAGGGTATATACTGAAAAACCTCCATTATCAGACTTCTGATAATGATCAGAATTTGTGAACTGATAATTTGGTCAGAAAGCATAAATAAAAATTTGGAGTCACTATTAGCATGCATATCCTGGAAGTGAACAATAACATGTCTAATAATGAGCTACCATCCTTTACTAACTTTGCTCTTGTTGTAATTTCATTCTCAGTCCAGTGCGTGATAGACGCTTTTTTATGTCTATTTTGTTCTCAATTGTATGTATTGTTAGTGCTCGATTTTATATTTATTATGGTTTTTTATGTCTTTGTAGGTGTTTTTGGAGAAATAAGCTTTTGCAGATAAATTGGCTTGAAAAGTGGTATTTTGCGCTCATGGGAGAAAATCATTAAAGGCACTCCTCAGATGGATAAGGGGCACCCAATTGATAAGGGGTAACCCACTATTATTTGCACCCCAGATTTTATATATACACCCAACTGCTATTCGCACCCACAGATGGTTAGGGGGCATCTTTATCTACCCTAGTTCAATAGAAGATTTGGCGGGAAATTATTTCTCGCTTGCGTACTTTGCTGTGAAGAATTCCGACGAGTTTTACGTGGACTTTCTCATGGATTTCAATTGGTATGGGCATGTGGCGTTGAAACAGGGGTGGTAATGGGCTTATATTAGAAAAGAGAAGAAGATATCCATTGATTATCGGAAAACGGGGATCGGGATAAAGTGAGAGTTACTCGGGAGTTTGTTCTATATTTGAGAGAGATTTTATCAAAGTGATGCTTGAATTCGAACTACTATAGATACGGTTGTTGATGGTGGATTTTCAACAAGGGTCAAATCCGTAAAATTATGATATTGCATGCTTATGATACGGCTTCAGGCAGGTGACAATTCATATTTTACGAAGCCATGATGAACGTGTCTTTCGAAAGGCCTCCACTAGCTGGGCGTTCGATCCCTGGCATTTCATCATGCACTCTATATAGAATAATAGAATTGGGCGGTCCTTCTGCATAATTGTTTGTTGTGAGGGACTTAACGCCTTCAGGACGTCGGTGATACTCACTGTTCCCTAACTACATGGGAGAAAAACCATTACTCTGCATAGAAGAACGATTGGGCGGTTCTCCATAAGATTGAGAGCAACAACGCCTTCAGGACAATGACACTCATTGATCCTGACTATGTAGAGTAACCGTGTATAGACTCGGGCATTCTCGTAAGATTCGAGAACGCCTTCAGGACTAGCCGTCTCCTGACTATGCACATAGATTAATTCTGCCGTGATATTCACCTCTGAAATCCCAGAATGATCTATTATTGCTCCTATTCCATGGTCAAATCCACGGCCTGATCCTATGGAATGACAATAACAATTGCTCCGATTCCATGGTCGAATCCATGGCATGATCCCATGGAATGGAAATAACAATTGCTCTGATTCCATGGTCGAATCCACAGCCTGATCCAATGGAATGAAAATAACAATTGCTCTGATTCCATGGTCGAATCCACGGCCTGATCCCATGGAATGGCAATAATAATTGTTCTGATTCTATGATCGAATCCACGACTTGATCTCATAGAATGGAAATAAACAACTATATTATCTCATTATTCCGATTTCATGATCGAATTCACTGCTAATCTCATGAAATGGTAATAGATAATTTTATTACTCCGATTTTATGGTCGAATCCACGATCCCATGGGATGGTAATGCTTATTTTATTATTTCGAGTTCATGATCGAATCCACTACTGATCATATGAATTGATAATAAATAATTACTCATTTTACTGCTTCGTTTCATGAATTATTCTACACTGAATTTCATGGATTTGCAATAAAACTCAATAACCGGGCATCTGGACCATCCCTGAGTAAGCCCCACGAAAAATAGTGCAAGTGTATTGGACAATGATGCACGATTGAGCACTTGGATGCACGAAAGAGCGTCCAAAAATATGAACGAATGAGAAATTCTAAGCAAAACTGGAGAAAACAACAAAAACAATAAAATAATAAGAGGCGACCATGGGTCCGTGCCCTAGCCGTGGCCGGTTCCATGCCTCTCCCGTTATTTTCCTAATTCTTGTTATTTTCATGAACTCATGAAAACTCCTTGATTTTAGCAACTTTCCTTGTTTTTGCAAAACTCATGAATTCTCCATAACTTCATGGATTCATGAAAACTAATAATATTATAAAATAAGGAAAGGTGTGCGGGACCGGGCAACATGGACGTCCGGCCATGCCCTAGCCATGGTCGGTCCCATACCTTACCATCCTTTGACTATTATAATAATCATTCCCCAATTTCGTGAAACTCCTTGGTTTCAACAAAATTCATGGATTCTTCATAACTTCACGGATTCATGAAATAATAATAATAATATTATAAAATAGGGAAAGGTGTGCGGGACCAGGCATCATAGCCGGCCGGCCATGCCCTAGCTGTGGCCGGTCCCACACCTTGCAATCCCTAGATTTTTGTAATTATTATTATTCCCTAAACTCATGAAACTTCTCCATTTCAACAAAAACTCACGGATTCTCCATACCTTCACGAATCCATGAAATAATATTATAAAATAGGGAAACATGTGCGGGACCGTGCAACATGGCCGGCCGGCCATGCACTAGCCTTGGATGGTCCCACACCTTGCAATCCCTAGTCTTTTATAATTATTATTTTCCTCGAATTCATGAAACTCCTTGGTTTGAGCAAAAATCATGATTTTTTCATAATTTCTCAAATATTTCTCAAATCATGAATATTCAAAAGCCAACATGGTTACATGACCGGCTAGCCTCTCACGGAAATTTTGAATATTAAAATAATCTTATTTTAATATTTACAAAACATTGATTAACTGAGCATACATGCTCATTCCCACAAAAATCAAGAATTTCAGTCAACATGAAACTCTTCAGAAAATTCACAATGTTGCTCGAACGCACATCAGAAAATACTAAAACTCTCAGTATGTAGATACGGATACCATTGCGGCACGTGCATGCCCTAATGACCGACCAGGGTTATTACTAGGGCTTGCATAAAGCCATCCCACATATCTTCACACTTTTGACCTAATTTGCGCAATCACTCATATTGGGCCCAAACTCTCTCCTACCGTCCATTTTGAATTCTTATTGAGTTTTACTTTCGGGATATTTTAACCTCCCGTACTAGATCAAAACCTACATATTCCCGCATTGGGGGATAGGAAATTCTTTTCCGTACAGAATGGAGGGGCGGACCATCAAAATCCGAGTCTGTATGAGAATTCTACCTCGATTCTAGTAAAGGGCGCTAATTAGGGTTTCAACCAACCTGGGGATTGCTCAAACGACCAACAATTGGTCACGTGACCACCAAGAGCCGGTCCCATGCTCTCTTGGTAGTTCTCGTATTCCTCATACTTAGGTTTTGCCTAATGTTGAACCCAGCAGTAATTCAATAAATGATGAAACATGGACGTCCATAGTCCCATGTGGTTGGTCCTTTGCTCGTGAGCTATTTTCAGCAATTCGTCAACTGATGAGAAATTCATCAAAAATTAGGGTTTACAAACAAATGCTCAACAAATCATTATTCCGAGCAAGTTCAAACACTAATAAATTTATATTGATTCATCAACCATCATCTGAATTAATCATATAATATTTGGTAATCTACCAGTATTTTTATATATTTTATTGGCTCACGTCACCAATAAATATTTTCGTCGAATTGAGCAACTTTGATCAATTGCTCAAATATTGATCCAGCTATCAATATTTAGTAATCTGTCAGTAATTTGCCGAATCGAGCAACCTTGCTCAATTACACGTTAAATTATCAATTTATTAGTAATTTGTCGAATTGAGCAATACTTGCTCAATTGCACGTCAAATTCTCAATATTCAGT
Organism: Papaver bracteatum; assembly: GCA_023529315.1. Taxonomy (NCBI): domain Eukaryota; kingdom Viridiplantae; phylum Streptophyta; class Magnoliopsida; order Ranunculales; family Papaveraceae; genus Papaver; species Papaver bracteatum. Next base: position 364,531 of record JAJJWX010004852.1, read on the forward strand.
AATTCGTCGAATTGAGCAATACTTTCTTAGTTGCTCGAATATTGACCCAATTATCAATATTCAGTAATCTCTCAGTATTTCATCGAATCGAGAAATACTTGCTCAGTTACTCGTATAATCCACATATATTCAGTAACTCTTCAATATTTCAACAACTCACAAAACTTATGTTCATGAATCGTTGAGCACCTGTCAAATATGCTCGATTCAACAAAACCTAGGCTCATTGCCTAATCAGTCAACAACTGACAACTAAATACACATATGTCTTGCAGACTGCATGATTCGTGAGACATCAATCACGTTAAATTGGGGGATAAGAACTAGGGTTTTGGTCTGGCGGCCTATATCACGTGGATTCATGCACGATGAGAAATGTGCGTAAGTTGTGTCAACGGTTGAAGGAGTTAACAAAGTAGTGGGTGCACGATCCGTCAAGTCTCCACACGATATGGAACTAACTTTACCACGATCTTCCACTTTCCCACTCTTCCACTCATGAAACCGTCACACTTACAAGGATCAAGGTGTTCACAACTTTGACAGTATAAATAAGTCTCTGAATCCATGATTAAAAGACAATGAACGATCACTAACAGCTAACTTTCACAGTCCACACAGAATTTCTTAAGTAACTACTCTCAAGAATTCATCAATCCATCAGAACTTATCAGAACTCCACAATTCACCAATTATTGCAGAAACCCACAACACATCCACAATCCCTGATTATCACTGATCCCACATAATTCTAAGCTTCCCTCCTACAGATCAACCCATCTCCATATTTGCGGCCGAATTGACGCTGGAACGACCATTGACTTGGTTTAGGCCGGAGTTCTACAGATTGATCTCTCGAATCTAAGCACTCGCTTTGCAGTGCATCTGTGTGAGGTTAAGTAGTTTTCCCGGTTCGAGGAGTCTCGACAACACGCTCGACTCTTCACTTTCCTAAAAAACCAGCGAATCGTTTTTCCCCATCTACAGATTGGCTACCATAGTGGGATATTAATCTATCGGTTGCAATCTCTCATTTTCACAAAATGGTTGATCTAAGGTCAGGTTCAGTTACAAATCCTAATCCAAACAATGCTAGCACTAGAAACAATGGTGATACTCCAGAAACTACCTGCTTCCAACACCGGTGTTGTTGATGCCACTCCTCCGAAAACCAACATTGGAGACAATCCTCTCTTCGGCCGTTCTCCCGAAGAAATCAGAGAAAATCCGCCTACCATAGATGACCTCATGAAGATATGAGAAACTCTTGCCAAAATCAAATTGACATGGCTAACACACAGAAGGAGTTGTGCAATTATCTCAAAACTCTCATTGACAAGATGTCAGAGAAAACTCGGGAGAAGGAAAAATCCAAAGAAACATCTTCGACTGCTGATCCTGAAGTCACTTCGATATATGTAGTAGATGATGATGAAGTCCACAAGGCTGCAGATAACTCACCAAAAAAGGAACCTGCATGCTTCATCACCCGTGAATACTTGGAACGCTTTATGGAGGATCAAGGAAAAGACAGGACACCATCAGTTCACCGTCATCAACCTCCATATCTTGCTACTACACAACAAATTCCTCTCCCAAAGGGCTACACTTCCCCAATGTTCATACTATACAACTGAATAGGAAACGCTCGAGAACACGTCTCTCGATTCCTAAAGGCACTAGGAGATCACGAACACAATCATGTCGTCCATTTGAAAGAATTATCAAAATCTCTGACATGCCGAGCATACACCTGGTATAATAACATTGCACCTTCGAGCATCACTAGTTAGGGAGAAATGGATAATTCCTTCTAAGTGAAATACCTCTTTGTCTCAGTGCATATTACTCTCTCCGACTTAGGAAGAATGTCTCAGAAAATCAATGAACATCCGAACGATTATGTGAAAAGGTTAAGAGTCCAAGCTTTGGATTGTCATGACTCGAGTGTCACTGAACAACAACTGGTGGAATTGTGCATCAACAGAATGATCCTGGTCTACAGAACCTTGCTGGAAAATCTCCAGTTCTAGAATTTCTCAGAACTTCATGAAGCATCCAAGCGATCAGCAACTACTGCACCTTCTTTACTGGAAAGAGCAAAGTCTGCAAGGTCAAGTAATCTCGAAAAAGCCGACGCCTAGTTAACAATCAGTACAATCTCCAGCCTTCAACAAACATTATTGCTGAAACAAATGAAAGGAAATCCGAGAAACAGCATCAGAACGCTTCTTCAACATCCCAGGCTCATCTGAAGGTGCAAAGAAAAGATAACCAGTCCTGAAACGCACAAACCTCGACCTGGCATCAACGAACGGGAAATGATCAGACAAACTCAAACTTTTATCTTCCCATGAAGGAGTGATCGAGTTACTGGAAGTCAAGTTCAAGATGGTGCAATCAAATTGTCGTTCATCAGGAGAGAGCCAACTGAAGAATAAATGGAAAATCCCAGGTACTGTCGCTTTTATAGGTTCATCAATCATCCAACAAGTAACTACAATATTTTGAAACGCATCTTCAAAAGGAAGGTTTAGCCATAAGAGCTTCAAATGGGGACTGAAGAAGTACACAGTAACCTCTCCCAATTAAAACCTTCACTCTCTCTGAGAAACTTTCAAAGAGGCATTTCAATTCTCGGTCGAGCATATATGTAGATTTATATATCTATCGAAGGCACAAAGGAGGACATGCTCATAGCACTGAATCACATCTAGAAATAATTCTTGAGCCTCAGCCATATATGCAAAGATATGCACGACCGGGGACTGCTTACCGCAGTCCATCTTAGAGGAAATGAATTCAGAAGAATGTTGATCGATGCTGACACCGCCATCAACGTCATTCCACTGAAAACCCTCAGACTCGCATGCATCACTCAACAAGAAGCTTCTCATGATCCCATCTTAATCAGAGATCATGAAGGAACGTTCAGAGATGCTCATGGATACATCATCTCAAGATGAGAATAGGCTCAACCTGAACTGAAAGCAAGCCTTGCTACTCAAGGAACATCCAGGGTATGACATGATCCTCAGACGAGCATGGATCCATGATGAAAATATGGCTACTGACAAAGCACCCTTAGTTGCACATCTCTCCAACAAAGAAAGTTCTGATCCAGAATATTTAGCGGATGTCCCATCATCATAGCACTTGGAGGAATTTCGAACTTTGACAAGGTTGAAGCAAGAACCTGCAAAAGATGCATAGATATTCATCAAAAGGTTACATACTTAGGCAAGTCCCATTTCTTCCATGTCTATGTCACATGATATCCTAGCATGGGGACTCAATTCTACTAGCAACTCTGCAAGACGTTATGAATGGTAGCTTCACCCATTAGTATTTACCAAGTGGTTGAATCTGAAATTTTTCTGAATCGAGCATTGAGACATTCACCACTGAGATGATGTCCAAGCATAGCAAAGAACACTTTGGGCGTTTCTCCATAGCCTTGCAGGATTGTCCATGTGTTTCAGAAAATCATGAAGCTCTGATGTCTGCACAAGTGTTGAATCCCACTACCGCAACAAAAGGGATGCTGAATCAACAGAAGTTACTCAGGGAAGAGACGATCAAAATCAAGACGCTTAAACACTCAAGCATCGAAGAAGCCTTCAAATTGTACTCCCAATCAAAGAGTACACCTTCGATAATGGCATAGTACATCTGGCTTCAGCACAAATATCTCGACACACTGATTCAACACCAACACGATCAAAGTGTAACTGAATTATAAGTCTTCATTATCTCATGATAAGAATTCTGAAGCAGATACAACATCATTCATCCATGGATGGCACAAACTCCTTCAACATACACTGGGGACTCGATCTTATTGGAAAGATCGATTCAAATCTATTTATTGCAACCTGATGTGATTCCATGAAACTTCATCAACTGGACCTCTCTACATCACAAGCCCCTGCACAACTGATGAACTTTCTCTTCGCCAATCATCAAGACCGCTACTGTTATCTGCCGCAACAACGTCGATTCACTGACAAAGCTGGTTCACAGTAAATTCATACCATTCTGGAGAATTTAGGTTAAAATTCCAGTACACCTTCGTCTTAGGGATGCTCAACCCACCAACTAGTTCGTGAATGTAAAGGCTCACTGGATGGAAGAGCAAATGCTATGTCGATAAATCATGGTTCTAGCCTTTTCAGTCTCTAAAGCAACTCCGACCGCAGTATCGGCATCAACAAGGATATGTGGAGGAAATCCATTCATGGTCCCAACATCAACAAGAATTTATGGAGAAAATTCAATCGTGATCTCAGCATCAACAACGGTCTTAGGAGCAACATCTTCATGACAGCGCTTCATCAACTAACCATTCTCTGAAGTGTTACACATAAAGCGGACATCTCCAAGAACTAATGATTCATATCAAGATGTGTAGACCTGATAACATGCTCACAGGAAAGTCCTCCCAAAGCTTGTACGACTGGTGGGCACAATCCAAAGTCTTCCACAAGATGTTCTCATCACCTCCACAAATGAGATACAACACACATCAAGCCATGGGTTTACAAAAACGTACCAATGGGTGAGGAATGAGACAATACTTCTTCAACGAAAGATGTTTTTCTATGTTTTTTATACAACATACCAAAAAATAGCATCAATTGGACATATGAGCTGAAAGATATGGCCTTTACCGTCAGGTCTACGAAATCTAAAAAAATTGTATGGGATTACAAATTACAAATGTGCACGCTTCGTTGTATGACCTATACAACTCCAAATTAAGTGATTATTTTTTCATGTGATAAGACAGTCTCTTAGCTTCAAAATTTGGGGTCAAGCATCAAATTCCGGCATCGTATGATGTTCCTACAGCTTCCAAAGCGAACAACATGCAAGCAACAATTCTTAGACAAGACTCATAACTTCCACAGTCGATCAGTGTCCACTAGGTATTTCTACTAAGTACTTCATAAATGTACCTCCAACTTCAACCACCTAGGTCTTTACATCAATTTTTCTACTTGGGTCCTCTATCCAAGTCTTGCCAGAAGAACAAAAAACGAAAAGGAGAGATTTAACAAAATACTTGGGACTGACGGTCCACCGATCATGGTCATCAGTTTCACAGTCCAAGACCCATGGAATCAGACTCTCATGTGATAATAATTCATTATAAAAGGAATGCTACCACTGGGACAAGAAACCATGATCATTACACCACCCCCTCTTGAGAGCAACATCAGCTATGGTCCCGTGACTAGGGTTTCAAAAGTAATGTTTCTACTACTGACAAAAGATGGCACTGCAAGCACTATCTTTCTCATGTATCAATCAAGGATTTTTGATCTCAAATGAATCAATGACATCAAAATCCTTCACCAACCATTCGAGACACGAGAAAATGGTCTGAAGACGCAACAGGGAAGTTTTACAACAAGCTCGTATGAGACGATTTTTCACTATCATGCACAAAGAGGAGATCGGGGAGCAATTGGTGAACAATATAGGGATGGTTCATATTCCATTCTCTTCGTATGGATGTCCTCTACAACATGTCCAAAATTTACAACAATTGGAGAAGCGAGCGAAGCGTTGTGGCTAAAATATTGGACCACATGCCAGTTGAAAATTTTCTGAAGGTCTCCTGGAAGTTCACTGTTTCGTCGATTTCGACCCCTAAACATGCTGAAAACTTAAAAATCTTCTTTATTAAGCTTGGAAATTACCTGGTCATAAGGATACATGGGTAGATCGTGAAAACCTGACATCGGATGAAGATTTTACGGCGTTTTTTCTAAAAGGCTGAGTTCTGAATTTTCTGATGACGCATTTCGGAAAAACTTTTCATGTATTCATGAGAATCTTCATTCATTCATCAACAATTTCATACTTATATGAAGAAAATATATGATGGGTACTCTAAAGTGCTCAAAGGACCGAAATTGCCAACATCACCATTGGAAACATCATTGCTTTCACTCGGTTTCGAAATCCGGGGTTTTCTTCTTCACCATCCTCCGAAGACAAATGGGAATCATCGGTACTCCCTCAATCCATGGAAATCTCCTCCTGAATACATTAACAACAATTAGTGGTATTTCATTCAAGGAGTACCATGAACGATTATACGAAGAGGTACTTACATTGAATTCTTCTTTGGCGCTCGATTCAGAAATTATTTGTTTAACAACAATGAATTGAAGGCCGTCGAGTCTCAATGAAGCAAAAGTTCAAAAACAAAGTAACAAACATTGGTTTCATGATCCTAATTGCATGGACAAGAAAAAGTCATGATATAAGGAGCGCTAACAACTCACCAGAGAGACATTCGGGGACTTTACAGTATATCATTCTATGATCCTTATTTCTGGATTCTCTACTCCGAAGACTTACTGCTATTTCTGGGTAATCCACATCAATTGAACAAGGACCCATTTATCGAGCTGCTCTCGATGTTATATTCCTTCATCAGAGACTTCCCGTGCATTACTGATACTAAGTAATTAGGAGTACAACTCAGTGTGAAGGATCTCTCACCATCAGTCAGAGGTCCCTGAAGCACCATTTCTTGAAGCTGCAGAAATATCATCTCTGGAAGTATCATCTTTGGAAGTATCATTATGGGAACCAGTCATCTTGCAAAGTTACTGAGACGTCCATACACCCTTCCCACTTCAGTATATCATCTATAGATGCAGATTTCATCAAAGCGGTGGAATTAAAGCACAACAAAAATAATTAGTGTAGTTGCAGGAAATCCTACACTACACCCTTGATAAGAATCTATAGAAATCAAGTCATGTTTGAAAATGAATAACAACACTTTTATTATTTTGATTTTCAGAAATGTTTACAAGAAATGTAAGAACTCAGAAATACAACTTTCTTTCTAAAGTTTCTCTCTCCTCAAGACTTTCTCAACTCTAAAAAATACATCATCCTCTCCTGAATCTAGTGGGACTCTTTATATAGAAAATTACATAGTGGATGACAGCTAAGTTTTCCTCTTATTTCGGATCTATTATGCGATCTCATCGCGGTAACTACAATGTTCAATCTCGCGAACTTTGTAATCATCGCGGGACAAACATGTTCTTCTCGTGTTTCTTCAATCGTCAGCTACTACGTCATTCTTTTAACTACTTTTGTGACACTCGCAAAGTGTTGTTGAAGATCTCGTGGTATTGCTCGCAGGAATGTTATTAATCTCACGAGAATATCGTTGTAGCGATATTCTGGTCCTACATCTTGCCTCTTCTCATGTCTTTTCTGCGAAGAATAGAAGATCATGAGAACTTAAAATGCTAAAATGCTGCAACTACTTATCTTTTCACATTGATCTCTGTTCTGACACGTTTCTGTATCTTTCGCCAGATATTTTCATGTATTCTTTCTTCCAATAAATCTTTGACACGTCCTTTCTAACCGCTGCAATCTGACCATTCATATCTCTTCTTTGCATTTATTGCATTCATATTCTCGCGAAATTTCTTCTTCTATAAATACTCCTTTCATTCTTTTTTTTTCCTTTTTTTACTTTCTTCTTCTTTCTCTTCATAACTTCTCTGCAAGTTTACTGTTCTTCTGCAAATTGCGCATCTGCTATCGTTGTGATTTCTTTCTTATTTTTCAACCTTTTCCTTCATTCCCATACTTAAAAATGGTTGCCGATGGTGCTAAAAATTTGTTTGCTTTTGGTGAGATGCGAGAAAAACTCAAAAGCAATGGTTTTACTTTGTCTACAATTCCAGATCAGGGCCCTAAATCCAATCTTTCCATCAAATTATTCTCTGATTATCAATGCTCTCGCGAGAAAGTTATAATATCGCTAGGTCAACTTGAATCTGGTCTTCCCATTCCTCTCTATGACTCGGAACTTCCATTGTTCTATGAAATAATATCTCACGAGAAGTTTTCGCGAGCGATATATCAATTGGGTGGAGATTGTATTCGATTACTGCTTGAATATGATTCTCGCGGTGCTGATAAAGGATCTCGCTACCCTGAAGCTGCAAAGAATCCTCAATTTAAAGATGTTCCAATTGTCTCTGCAGATTATACTGTGGATAACGTTTTTGAAAATTACATGATAATTCCTATGAAGAGGGATAACACTTGCTGGGGTGTTCGCTTGCAGAAGAAAGAAAAGATCGCTGAAGATAAAATGCTCATGTTGGATATTGACTGGCATACATCTACTAATCAAGGTCCTCGCCACTCCAGTGATGACAAGTGGTTCATTTTTCCATTATGTCTTGAAGGTCCTTATATTTCTGGTTCTCACGCATTACCTGCGAATCTTTTAGAGTATCAGCCATGGGTCTTCAATTAGCCATAAAGAACTAAAGAGGTATATCCTCTCAATTTTTTTCATAATTATTATTCATTATCTTCCTCATGTTTTTATATTCTCGCTAATTACTTCAATCTTTTCCAGATTGACAGAATGAAGCTCAACTACCAGAATTTTAGGAAACCCAGTACTCTCTTAGCTCTTAAATCCTTCACAGATGAAGTAAGAAATATCCCTTCATGAGTCTTGACAATATATTGTTGCCCCTATTTCTTATCTTTATCTGTGTTCACAGGAAATTGAAGAGTTAGAACCAATAAAGCCCGCGAGAACCAAGGTGAAATCTATAGTTGATCGCAAGGGAAAATCTACTGCTCCTCCCAAAGGGAAGCCTACTGCCCCTCGCAGTGAGGAATCTATAGATCCTCCCTTAAAGAGAAGAAAAACCCAACTCTCTTCTTCTTCAACTCCTCAACCTATTCCCGAAAATTTAAATGTTGATGTTGATAAGGATAATAATGATGATAATTTCGGTAATGATAATGACATTCCTTCTATAAAGGATTCTTCTTCTTCTGAGTCTTTAATGGCTCAGCTATCCAAAATTTTTGGTGATGCTACACATGGAATCGCAAATGAGTATGGAGATGAAGCTCTTAGTGGGATATCTCAGGCACTCGCTAAGGTCTGCGATGCTCCCATTTTAGTTGATAATAACTCTCTTCACGGGGTTTTAAGATCGCTGACTCCAAGTTTCTTAAACTCACTTGGTATCCTGGTATGTTTCCTCTTGTTCATCTTATTTACGTATTTTTTTTTTTTGCCAAATATTAATTTATATAGCTCTATCGCAGGCTGGGAGATCTTCCTTTGCTGTTGCTTCTGATTTGGATAACAAGCGTGTTATTTATGAAAAGAAAGATGTCAATCTTTGCCAGGATAAAGAAAAACTGGAAGCTGAAGTTGCTGAGCTTCGCAGGAAAAATAAGCAGTTGGAGATTGAAGCTTCATTTGATAAGCAAAAAATCTCTGATCTTGATAAAGCTAATCAACAACTCTATGGTATGATTTATTTCCTTTCTCTTTTAATTCTTTTCACCTTATCGCAGCTTATTCAAGCAACCATTTTTGCAGATATTTATGGTCTTACTGATGAGGCTACATTCCTCCAATCTTTTCCTGAACCCGTAGATGATAATACCCTTCTTGCTCGCCTTAATAGTTCTTTAAGTAATTTCTCAGACAGTCAGACTAGATCTCTCTCTTTAGATGAACTTAAATCCAAATTTGAACTCTTAAAGATCGAACACAGATTCAATTTAAGTTTAACCAACAATTTTAAGTACCTTTACCTTAATTCAAAGGAAGAAGTCAATATATTAAGAAAAAAGAATAGTGATCTTATTGACGAGAAAGATCGTGCAGTTAAAAATGGCACCAAGGCTCTAGCAGATTTTCATAAAACTCTTCTTAATATTCAAATGGAAAGGGATAAACTTATCTACGAGAATAAAGATCTTCTTGCGAGAGAAACTCAAGTTCGCTCTCGTCTTCTTATTAATAGCGATGATGAGTTTGCTTGGGCTGCGAAGATTCTCGACAATGCTAGAAATAATTTAGGTGTAGATGTTAGTCTTCATACTGAACAAGAAGCCTTAATTAAAGACATGATTTCTGAAATAGAAGGTTGTCAACTGTTCTACTCTGTCAATTTCCTATTTTTATTATTCTTCCTTATAAAATTTCTAACTTGTTGTCATATTCTCGCAGGAGCTGAAAAGAGATATCTTGAAAGAATTGGAGAACTTGAAGATGAGAAGAATCGACTTGCGAACACTCTTTCTGCTCGCAGTGAAAAGTATTCACGATTGAAAGAAAAGTTGAGGATTACTTACGCGAATTTTAGCACTTCCCTTATTGAGGTTCGCAATAATTCCATTAAATTGGTTTGCGATGATCATGACATTTCTCATTCTAAGTATCCTGATCTTGCAAAAGAAGTTCCAGAAAAAACTCCAAACCTTGTTATCTCCGATAGCGAAGCTGAGGATTCTGGAGAAGATGAGGATAGTGATGATAATAATGAAGAAGAAAAATCTGGCGAGGAAGAAAAATCTGACAAGGATGAAGATAATGATAACGATGAAGTGGAGAGATCTGGCGATGAAGAGAAATCTGACGAAGAAGGTGGTGATGGATCTAATTAGTTATGTTTCTTCTTTTTATATTCCTTGTAAATTTTGTATATTTTATTTCCTTCTTCTTGTAATATTGCTGCGATTTTCTCCCATTTGTTGCGAGTTCCTCCAACTTATGAATTCCTTTAATGTATAAACTTTTTTTTTGCCCCCATCTGTGTGAATTAGTGAACTTTTCTTTTTTGCAACATAGTCAATTAACATAATTATTACCCTTCAACTATCTATATAAATGTGTCATATAATAAGATCTATGCAATTTTATCGTATGATGAAGAATAATAATTTCATGATTCTATGCATTCCCATACTTTCCTCTATTATTCATCAGCAATAAGAAAAAATTAAGTAGAGCTTAGATATCAGTTGTAAAATCTATGTATATTGACTCAATAATTTCTACGATGAATATCGCTAGCAATAGTTGAATAAATATCTCACATCTCATAATTCCTGCGTCACTTATCGCAATCTTTTAATCTTGTGGTCTTATTATGCCTTCCTAGTTAAAGGTCTTATTTTGCCACATTTTTATTGACGACAAAATCGCAGGACGTCCTTACATTTGCATGTAAAAACCCATTAATATTGCCTTATCCATTTTTCTTTGAATTTTCTGCGACAATATGGAAGGTCTAAATCCCCTTGAGAGAATAAAGTCCCATGACATTGCCGTCGTGCGATGAAATCGCATGACGTCTTTACACTTTCATGTAAAAACCCATTGATCTCATCTAAACATATCTCTTATGGCTTGTTTCCTCTGTATAATTTTTGTCACGCGATAATATGACATGCCTAAATGTTCTTGCGATCATAAAGCCCCATGACATTGCCGTCTTTAGACACTTATCATCTCCCTAATGGAGGGTGCCGCCCTTATCTTCCCCCTAGTTTCCCCTTCAAGGAGGGTATATCGGCCATACAAGACTAGCTCCTCCCATCCAAATTTACCAGCAACCAGTTGTTTTCGCAGTCTCTTATCCTTTATGCCTATATGGCTTATAGTTACAAGACTGCACCCTAATTGGGGTTTTCTTCAGGCCGAGTGCATCATAGCCAAGACTTACCAAGGATGGACAGGGTAGGTTCGCCCATCCCGGGAACCCTTGGCTCAACCGTGTACCTTGGCGCCTTAGTCATATTCTGCACTCCTTAGAAGAGATCCTCGGTCGTCCAACTAGGGTATAACCTTATAAAGATGGAATTCCAAGGTCTCTCTCCCGGATAGGTTTTCTTTAACCCCAACATCTCCATAAATCAGGTTCCAGCAGCGGTGTAACCTTATCCCTGAGTCATGTTAGAAGATACCCATTATATGACGTACTTTAGGTCTTAGATTTTCCTCTTGCGAGATTGTACTCGCGAACTAGGGTGCACGCCATAAAGGTTCGTCCCATTCTATTCATCTCTGCGAAATTTTATTCGCCTTTCTTGCGAGTATTGACACTCTGATAAAACTTCATTTCTTTGATTTTCTTTCTTCTTGCATAATTTTGCAATCTTTTTCAAACAAGGTATTCCTTGCAATTACATTTTCTTCAAACAAACCATTTATAAACTTCTTAAATGTCAATGCTTTACCTCTCTACTTACTGCTTTCTATTGCTGCCTTCTTATTGCGCTTTGCTATTTTCTCTTCACTTCCGAGACGCTCGCCATTAATTTGTCACCTTCATCTTCTCGCTATTTGTTAGCGAGAATTAATTCCGCACCATTTCATCCTCTCGTTGTTCTATTGCATCAACCATCAATTTGTCACCTCTTTGTTTCTGTTTAACGATTTGTTTCCAATTTCTATCCTTCGCGGATCTTTCTTCACAGGTTTCCATGTCAATTTCATAGCACCTCTTTCCCTTAACCAAATCTCCCTTTATAACTCCAACACCATTGGGATGTGGAAACTTAATACATTGATGATAAGTTGATGTGACACCTAAGATCCCATGCAACCAAGGTCTGTCAACCAGAGCATAATAGGGTGATTCAATGTCAACAACACATAATAAAATTGTAGAAGATATTCCCTTTAATGGAATTCGCATTGTAATCTCCCCTTTAGGCTTGTTAGCAGTGCCATTAAAACCATAGATTTTATACATTGATGGTATTAGATCTTCATCTCTTCCACCCATGGTTTTGTAGGTATGATAGAATAAGATATCAACTGAACTCCCCATGTCTATTAGAACTCTATTGATTGCCCAAGAATCTTCAGTTTCATCATCATTTTCTTCATTTCCTTCTTCTGGTTGCTTTGGATTTATTTCTAATCGTACCACCAATGGGTTATCGTGCTGCTCGCCAGGATCTGGTACTTCTTGTGCAGTGAAAGATATAATTTGCTTTTTCCACTCTTCCAATATCGAGACTCTCACAATATTCATTATCTCTCTTCCATCTGTATCTCTCGCAAAGACTCTGCTTAGGACATTATCATGGAAATCTTCAATAGTTATGTATGAGTGTACGATGGAATTACAGAACAAATTCTTTTCTTTAGCCCCTACTTCAATCACAAAAGTTTCTGCTCCTTTTACAGTATTTACTCTGCGAATTTCAGGTGCTGATGGTAACTGTTGGGATTGTGGATGTCCTACTAGAAAGTGATTTAACTTCACCTGATCAATCATCCTTAAAATTATCCTCTTCACATTACTGCAATCATTTATTGAGTGACCATGAAAGTGATGGTAAGGACAAAATTCTTGACTTCGATTATTTAGGTGTGGCTCCCAGGAATGTAGCTTGCAGGAATGTAGCTTGCAAATGATCAAAAGAAGTTATAGTATTTTTGGGCAATCCCTCGAACCATTTTAGCGCCTCGCCAGTTAATCTGGACGCAAAATACTTGCACAATACAACATCGTGGTTCTCCCACTGTAGCATATACCTAACATAAGCCTTGACATGCTGAACAACACAAGTGGTTCCATAAAAGATACTGGTTAATGTTGGTAAATTGTACTTAGGGGGTATTCCTCTTAACTGCACTTCTTGAGTGAAAGGGGTTCTCGCTGCTTCTTCAATAGCTTCATCAAGTTGTCTTCTACCTCCTTATCTTCTATTATTTATCATTCCCCGCATTTCTGCTAATTCCCTCAATATTTGCTCATTCTCTGCTGAGTTTTGCTCCATTGGTCTCTTTAATGCAGTTTTTCGTTTTCTGCGTTCATGTCTTTCTTTTTCTACGAAATTTTGTGCATCTTCTTCTTCATCTTCATCTTGTCTTCTTCTGTGATTTTCTTTTTCACCTCCTTCTTGAAATTGCAGCTGATTACGCTGTCTATTCTCCTGAATATTATCATTATAGCGATTTTGTGCACGTCTCCTTTCTCGATTTTCAGTTATTCTGTCGTACAACCTCTTGAAATTCTTGTTCTTCTACTTATGCCCTTAATCTTTCTCTCTTGCAAGCCATGCGTGCTTGTTCAGCATAATTTCTCTCAATTTCTTCCTCAATTATTCTTCGATTTCTTTGATTTTCTCGCCATATAATATTCTCCTTCCTTCTTCTCGATTTTCTTCACCGTTTTGGTTATTTCCTCCCTCTTGATTTCTATTGTTACGTCTATCATCCATAGCTTCGCCACGCGGATTATAGTGATCATCAATTATCTCTTCTCCTTCTTCTCTATGACGTTGTTCTTCATTTGGATTTTGCATTTCTTCTCGAATATTTTCTCTAACATTTCTCATAGGGGAATTTCGCATTTGTTCTTCTCTAAATGACCTTGAATTTGACCTAATAGTACTTCTTGATCTTCTTCTTTGTAATCTTAAATTTTCCATTCTTAACTCATGATTTTGTCTTGTTAAATTTGCACGTTCTTCCGCTTCTAATCTCCTTTCTTCCTGTACTCTCTGTGATAGGTGTGATAAACACCTAATTTTATATCTAGTATTTATGCTTTCTTTGCGAGTTTTAGTGTGAATTATGTATCTTATGCTTACTTTTGAGTGTATTAGGTGCTTTGGAGTCGTTTGGAGCAAAAGAAGGAGAAATTAGCCATTTGGAGCGAAAAGGGCAAAAAGGTCATTTCACTGCGAACACTATCTGGAGCCCGGTACTGGTTAAGGGGCATCTCTTTGGAGGAATATTAAACAAAATCCAGTTAAGGGGTAGCCATTTGGATGTCCCTTATCATCTGAGCATGTGTAGATAGCCTGGGGTGTTGAATAGTGGGGCGTTTAAATCCCACCCAAATCAATACAAACCTAAAATCGAGAGTTCTTCTCATTCTTACAGTCCACCTGAAATTGAGAAGAAAAGAAAGAAAAGCAGCACAGCTGCTGAAATTCAGATCGAGAAACCGAGAAATTGAGAGTTGTAATAGTCGTTGTTGGTGATAATCAAGGGATAATGGAGCTCGTATGTTGGTGGTTGAATCTTCTTGAAGAATAGAGATGATGTTCAAAGCTTAATGGAGGATATGGTGAGATGGGATTTGAATTCTCAGAAGAAATGGGTGGAGTTAGGGTTCTGAATTAGGAGTTGGGTTTGATCTTGGTTGAAGAACGAGAAGAATTCAAGCATAATTTGTTGTGAAATTGAAGATGGGTTCAAGGTGAATCTGTTGAGTGCCATGGGTTTGTGGTTTGAGTGAATGATGCTGTTGAAATGGATGAACCTAGATGTATGTGTAGGTATGAATGATTGTAGGTGTACTGAGACTGAGAATGAGGCAGGTGGATTACAGGTTGAACTGGAGGTAGCTCGATTGGTTAGCTGATTTGGGTTCAGGTGGAGCTTCAAATGGGGTCTGTTGGTGTGCACTGAGTAATGTTGCAGTGGGCTTGCAATTGGAGTTGTGGTGATTGTGGAAGGGAGAGCTAAGTGGTGATGTTGGTCTGAACTGGATGGGTATGACTCAGTGTAGTCATGAGCAGATGCAGAAGCTACAGAAAGTGGAGATGCAATTGATTGTGGTTAAGGCATGGAGGGTGATGGCTTGAACTGGTGAGTGTTTGGAAAAGGCTAGAGCTTATTTTAGAAGTCAAGATAAACACAGAACATTTGGTACCAGGGGTTTACTGGATTTGGTCTTAATCCATTGAATGAATCTTGTGCCGACAAGTCAGGAGAGTCCCAAGGCAATGGTGGTTACAGGGAGTTGCAGGACATGGAATTCAGGGAGGTGCTTAAGGTAATGGAATGCGGGAGATGATTAATTGCAGCTGAGTAGAAGAGTTGTGACAGTGTGGTTAGCAGCGTTCCTGATGGTTGAATGAAAGAGCTGTTTGAGAAGAGGCTTGGGTTTGGCATAGGTGCAGTGGAGACCAATTACAAGGATTGCTGCGATGATGCAAACTTAGGGAGCTTGAACTGAGTAGTGGAGCTGTTGCTGCTTGTGGTGATGCTTGATGGAGCTCGACAGTTCAGGGAAGGTGGTACCTTGCACTGAAAATGAATTGAGGAGATGCAGTTTAGGAGCAAGAACTGAAGTGCATTGCAAGTGGATAAGCAGAAGAAGTGGCTCGAGGTGGTGGTATCTGGTTGTGGTGAATGCTGTTACAGGCATGAGAAGAAGATGGGTTGTGGCAGTGAGCTGAGATTTTGAGATAGAGTTGCTAGTGCTGTTGATATTGTGGCAAGCTGGTAACTTAAGTGAGGCTGTGTGTGCGCAGCTAGTGCTTGTGGTATGTGTCGCAAAGATGGAGATGATTGAGTTTAAGATGGTCAGCTGGGCAGCAAGGAAAGTGGCTTAGTGGCAAAAAGATGCGATGCAGTTATCTTTATGTGTGATATGAAGTTGGTAAAATGGATGAAAAGGGATTGAAGTGGCAAGTGGAAGTTGCATCTGTATAATTTTATCTGGTAGCAATGGAATAGGGAGATAGCTTGGCAAGGTCCGGCCATCATGGTCGAGACAGTTCCGGCCTGGCAAGATGGCTGCAAAATGGTTATGACCGAGTCAGCCGAGTTAGCTAGCTGACTCGGTCCAACTCAGCTCATTGGCCTTGACTAATTGACTGACAGAAGACTGACGGTTTGACCGTTAATACTAACGGTGGACTGACGGAATAATCCGCCGACGGCAGTGAAATTTCAGGCGACCGGCGGCGACTTTTCTCGCCGGATTCCGGCCAAAAACCTAGTTTTCCGGCGAGCGTTTTTGGGACATAATTTCTACACGGGTTTCTATATCTTGTGGGCTTGGTGGACTTCTAAATAATGGACTTTGAAGACTAGACCTAATTTTGGAACAAGGAGAGCTATAAAAGGAAAACTTCTACAACTTTTGGGAGATCTTATTATCTTTTTACATTAGAATTATTATCTCTTCTACTTTGTTCTAGGGTTTAGAAACATGTTAGAGTTTCTTTTTCTTCTTGTGATGAACTCCTTGAGCATGAGTACTTAAGTTTTATTATTGGTTATGGAATAGTTGGATTTCACAAAGCATGATTCTTTGATTCAATATATTAGTTTTGTCTCATATTTATCATTTATGATTCTCTGAAAATATAGTTACATGATTTGATTTATTGTTTTGACAAGTTGCAAATTGGTAGAACTTCATATCACATCTATTGCTAGTTTAGGGTTTATTATACGAAAAAGTGATAATCCTTGAATACAAGTAGCATAATTGTGAATATTGCTTGTAGTGATACATCCTAGTAATCACAAGTGAATCGTAACCTTTGTTAAATTGAATTAGTGCGCTTTCCACGTTCAATTGCTTTGATTGGCCTGATTTCATAGAACTTAATGCATCTAGGGAATTAAACTTGATTAGTGCTTTTACACGTTAGGTTGTTCTCTTAGATAGAACTCATACTCGCATCTTTTAATGTGTTTGTTGATAACAAAAGGAGATTTGCGGGATATTCTTGCGATCAAGGTATCCTAGGGCTTTTGATAAAAGTTGAGATTAAATATCAATTCTAGTTATTGTGAAAAGCATGTTAGTGAATGAAAACGAAATCCTTAACCAATATTTCTTATCCTTGAATCTATTTGTTTACTTTTATTTGTTTGTTTTTATTTTAATTTTAGTATATAAAAATCAGAAAACCCCCGGTATTTTATATAGGAAACCGAAACAATTTGACAACCTAGTTCTCTCTGTGGGATCGATCCTTTCTTGCCCTTGCTATATTTATATTTTGAGTAGTAATAAAGTTTAAATTATTTTTGACGCTTACGACACGCATCAAATTTTGGCGCCGTTGCCGGGGAGGCAACGGTTGTCACTTGTTTTTGGTTTCTTTTTTTTGTTTTTTTGTTTTGTTT
Source organism: Papaver bracteatum (assembly GCA_023529315.1). NCBI lineage: Eukaryota > Viridiplantae > Streptophyta > Magnoliopsida > Ranunculales > Papaveraceae > Papaver > Papaver bracteatum. Next base: position 382,241 of record JAJJWX010004852.1, read on the forward strand.
TTTTAGTTTTTCTTATTTTCTGATTTTGACATAGTTTTGAGAACTCTTTTCAGGTACCAATTTCTATGGAAGGAGCATATTGGAGCAATAGATACGGCTTTCAACCTCCTCAACACTATGAAAATTTCCCACCATCTATGGAATGCAATCAAAACCAATTTATTGGCTATGATGCATATCCTAGAGAACCTTATGGTGATTTTCATACATACCAACAACAACCTTGTAGTGGGTATGTAAGTCAAGCACCTAGGTGGGATAATTCTACTTCTAATTGGCTTCATTCTAGTTGTATGCAGATTATGAATGGATTGAAAGACATGCAACAAAGACTAGACCAACTTGACGGTGATAGAGAGAACGTGGCACAAACCAATTTTTGGAACATGCCTTCTTACCCGACTCCGGATCGTAGTTATGATCATTCACCCATTTAAAGGGAAGAGTCATGGGAAAGAGAACCTATTGTACCAAATGGTGGTAAGAGTGTGAACGTCAAGAAACTTGCGCAGAAATTATACAAGTTGGAAGATGATGGAGCCTCGGAAGAGATTGTCGCTGAAATTAGTAGGACCATTCATATGGAACTTAAACGACGTCGTGATAAAGGTTGGGAAACCGATGACGATTCTTATTATGGTGAGTCTGAAAATGAATACGAGGATGATTGTGTTGAAAAGGACCAACCTTTGGAGATATTTGATGACATTAGTGTAGTTGACTCAACTCTTGATCTTTATAATGATCAAACACCTATTCAAAAGGTACATGAGTATGATGAAACTAGTGTTTTACAAGATTTTGCAACATGGTTTGAGTCTAATGAAGAGGAGTATGTTGAGAATGGGACCGTTATGACCAATATTATGGAAGACCCAATTGAACTTGTGCATGATTGTAATGAAGATGTTGATGTCACGACTTTAGTTAAGGAAGAAACGGATGAAGAATGGTTGCAAGTTTTGATAGAGGACCATGATATACAAGAGGTGAATAATTCACTTGAGTTTTTCAAGGATGAAGAGGATTCCGTAATAAAAGAGATTGTGCGAGGTTTGTCTAACCCTTTACATATTGTTTCTTCTCCTTTACCTCTTATTGGTTTGAATATATGTGCTTCGAGAACATTGTTGAATGATTTTGTTTCTCAATTTCCGCCATTAGAGATACTTGATTCTCATACTATGCAGGTTTGTGAACAAGAAACCGTGGTAGTCCCTGATTTCTATATTCTTTATACACTTCCAAGTGTGGACAAGAGTAAGTGTGGGGGAATCTTTTATCGGTTAATAGCTTCGTTTGTGTTTTATATTACTAATATTTGTGTGAAGCTAGTGTTTGCAAAACAGGTGCTATGGATGGATCCCCAACTTTTCAGATTATTGGTGTATGGGGAATGAATCTTACAAGAAGCTACGTCGGGCCGTCGACTTTAAAACAAGCGCTTAGTGGGAGGCAACCCACCGGTTTTGTATCTCTTATCCTTTTGCTTTTTATTTTTGTTTCGTTTATTTATTTTTTATTGTTTTCATATCATATTTGCATCCCCATGTTTAATTTCATTAAGTCCCTAATCTATCTTAGAAGAGAATTATGATGAATACCTTTTCGTCAGAAAATTTCAGACTGCGCGTAGTTCAGTCCAGAGACCATAACTGTCATACCGTTGATCAGAACACTGTGAAATTTTGACACAGTGTATAAAACACGTAGGAGAACAACTTTTGTGAAACGGAGTTTTTCCAAAATCCTTACCAATTTGCACAGTTTTTGCGTTTTATTTGCTGTTACGTCAGAATTCAGAACTTTCGGTTTTTCACATTGAGGACAATGTGAAGTTTAAGTGTGGGGGAGCATTTATATGTTTGTATAGTTTGTTTTATGCCTAAAAAAAAAACATAAAAATAGAAAAGAAAAAAAATTGTGTTTTTTGAACTCCGAAATCTAGAAACTTGTGCCTTTAGGATGACACCATTAGTGGATGAAACCATTTTGATTGCAGGAGTTGAGGAACCAATTAACTAAAAGGGACGAACATAGCTCAGAAATCATAATTAACATGATAGTTGTTACCATATCTCGGAATATCACCATACCACATTCTATTTTTATTTTTCCATATTTATCTATTGTTCTCTAAGTGCTTTGGTGGGTCACTAAAAATCGAGTTGTTATTACTGCTAGGATGAAATAGAGTGATTGAGTTACTAGAAAATGAAAAATAAAATGAAAAATAAAAATTATAGAAAAGAAAAAAATAAAGAGACCGACCAATTAGACCAAAACGGAATAAGAATGACACTTGGATAGCAGTATGTGTGAAACGTAGTCCTTGTCTCCGTCGCCTAAACAAGCGTGGAATGCAGGATCCAAGGCAACTATCATGTACTTGCTGACAAGAAGCATGCGCTTGGATCCAAAAGATCTAATCATGCTGTCTAAAGAAAGAAAAAAAAGTGAAAAAGAAAAGAAAAAGAAAAGAAAAAGAAAAGAAAATTTTATTTTGGTTGAATAAATTCACTTCTGGTTCCCTTATATATGCCAGTGAGTTGATGTAGAATTCAAACCAAGTAGCTCAATCCATTAGGAATAGGTTCATCTTGGCAGTGACCTTCAAACAGATATGGGAAACATCGATCACTTGTGAACATTCGCCAACATCTACATCTATATCCATCTTCTTAATCTTTTCACTGTGATTGTGGTTTGTTAGTTTCTGAGTATTGTGGCTTGTTCGACTATCTAATTAGAGTTTATATACTAATATATGAATTGAATTTGCTAGGTACCTCCTCCTGTAGTCATTTTGTATTCGTTCATTGATTTGTCACAAATAGACGGAGTTAGAAATATAGGTTTTGTAGGTAGACCTCTTGTAAACCTTCACAAGACTATAACTCGTCCACTAGGGACACCTAGGGGTTTAAAGGCTTGTTATTTATGCTAAAATTAACCGTAGCCTCGACGTCACGGAGTTGTTGTATTTTAGTTTTGTTTGATTTGCTCGAGGACTAGCAAAGTCTAAGTGTGGGGGAATTTGATAGGTGTGATAAACACCTAATTTTATATCTAGTATTTATGCTTTCTTTGCGAGTTTTAGTGTGAATTATGTATCTTATGCTTACTTTTGAGTGTATTAGGTGCTTTGGAGTCGTTTGGAGCAAAAGAAGGAGAAATTAGCCATTTGGAGCGAAAAAGGCAAAAAGGTCATTTCACTGCGAACACTATCTGGAGCCCGGTACTGGTTAAGGGGCATCTCTTTGGAGGAATATTAAACAAAATCCAGTCAAGGTTAAGGGGTAGCCATTTGGATGTCCCTTATCATCTGAGCATGTGTAGATAGCCTGGGGTGTTGAATAGTGGGGCGTTTAAATCCCACCCAAATCAATACAAACCTAAAATCGAGAGTTCTTATCATTCTTACAGTCCACCTGAAATTGAGAAGAAAAGAAAGAAAAGAAGCACAGCTGCTGAAATTCAGATCGAGAAACCGAGAAATTGAGAGTTGTAATAGTCGTTGTTGGTGATAATCAGGGATAATGGAGCTCGTATGTTGGTGGTTGAATCTGCTTGAAGAATAGAGATGATGTTCAAAGCTTAATGGAGGATATGGTGAGATGGGATTTGAATTCTCAGAAGAAATGGGTGGAGTTAGGGTTCTGAATTAGGAGTTGGGTTTGATCTTGGTTGAAGAACGAGAAGAATTCAAGCATAATTTGTTGTGAAATTGAAGATGGGTTCAAGGTGAATCTGTTGAGTGCCATGGGTTTGTGGTTTGAGTAAATGATGCTGTTGAAATGGATGAACCTAGATGTATGTGTAGGTATGAATGATTGCAGGTGTACTGAGACTGAGAATGAGGCAGGTGGATTGCAGGTTGAACTGGAGGTAGCTCGACTGGTTAGCTAATTTGGGTTCAGGTGGAGCTTCAAATGGGGTCTGTTGGTGTGCACTGAGTAATGTTGCAGTGGGTTTGCAATTGGAGTTGTGGTGATTGTGGAAGGGAGAGATAAGTGGTGCTGTTGGTCTGAACTGGATGGGTATGACTCAGTGTAGTCATGAGCAGATGCAGAAGCTACAGAAAGTGGAGATGCAATTGATTGTGGTTAAGGCATGGAGGGTGATGGCTTGAACTAGTGAGTGTTTGGCAAAGGCTATAGCTTATTTTAGAAGTCAATATAAACATGGAACATTGGGTACCAGGGGTTTACTGGATTTGGTCTTAAGCCATTGAATGAATCTTGTGCCGATAAGTCAGGAGAGTCCCAAGGCAATGGTGGTTACAGGGAGTTGCAGGACATGAAATTCAGGGAGGTGCTTAAGGTAATGGAATGCAGGAGATGATTAATTGCAGCTGAGTAGAAGAGTTATGACAGTGTGGTTAGCATCGTTCCTGATGGTTGAATGAAAGAGCTGTTTGAGAAGAGGCTTGGGTTTGGCATAGGTGCAGTGGAGACCAATTACAAGGATTGTTGCGATGATTACAGTGGAAACAATGCAAACTTAGGGAGATTGAACTGAGTAGTGTAGCTGTTGCTGCTTGTGGTGATGCTTGATAGAGCTCGATAGTTCAGGGAAGGTGGTGCCTTGTACTGAAAATGAATTGAGGAGATGCAGTTTAGGTGCAAGAACTGAAGTGCATTGCAAGTGGATAAGCAGAAGAAGTGGCTCGAGGTGGTGGTATCTGGTTGTGGTGAATGCTGTTACAGGCATGAGAAGAAGATGGGTTGTGGCAGTGAGCTGAGCTTTTGAGATAGAGTTGCTAGTGCTGTTGATATTGTGGCAAGCTGGTAACTTAAGTGAGGCTGTGTGTGCGCAGATAGTGCTTGTGGTATGTGTCGCAGAGATGGAGATGATTGAGTTTAAGATGGTCAGCTGAGCAGCAAGGAAAGTGGCTTAGTGGCAAAAAGATGCAGTTGCAGTTATGCTGTGTGCAGTATGAAGTTGGTAAAATGGATGAAAAGGGATTGAAGCGACAGTGGAAGTTGCATCTGTATAATTTTATCTGGTAGCAATGGAATAGGGAGATAGCTTGGCAAGGTCCGGCCATCATGGCTGAGACAGTTCTGGCCTGGCAAGATGGCCTGCAAAATGGTTATGACCAGTTAGCCGAGTTAGCTAGCTGACTCGGTCCAACTCAGCTCATTGGCCTTGACTAATTGACTGACGGAAGACTGACGGTTTGACCGTTAATACTAACGGTGGACTGACGGAATAATCCGCTGACGGCAGTGAAATTTCAGGCGACCGACGACGACTTTTCTCGCCGGATTCCGGCCAAAAACCCAGTTTTCCGGCAAGCGTTTTTGGGACATAATTTCTACACGGGTTTCTATCTCTTGTGGGCTTGGTGGACTTCTAAATAATGGACTTTGAAGACTAGACCTAATTTTGGAACAAGGAGAGCTATAAAAGGAAACCTTCTACAACTTTTGGGAGATCTTATTATCTTTTTACATTAGAATTATTATCTCTTCTACTTTGTTCTAGGGTTTAGAAACATGTTAGAGTTTCTTTTTCTTCTTGTGATGAACTCCTTGAGCATGAGTACTTAAGTTTTATTATTGGTTATGGAATAGTTGGATTTCACAAAGCATGATTCTTTGATTCAATATATTAGTTTTGTCTCATATTTATCGTTTATGATTCTCTGAAAATATAGTTACATGATTTGATTTATTGTTTTGACAAGTTGCAAATTGGTAGAACTTCATATCACATCTATTGCTAGTTTAGGGTTTATTATACGAAAAAGTGATAATCCTTGAATACAAGTAGCATAATTGTGAATATTGCTTGTAGTGATACATCCTACTAATCACAAGTGAATCGTAACCTTTGTTAAATTGAATTAGTGCGCTTTCCACGTTCAATTGCTTTGATTGGCCTGATTTCATAGAACTTAATGCATCTAGGGAATTAAACTTGATTAGTGCTTTTATACGTTAGGTTGTTCTCTTAGATAGAACTCATACTCGCATCTTTTATTGTGTTTGTTGATAAAAAAAGGAGATTTGCGGGATATTCTTGCGATCAAGGTATCCTAGGGCTTTTGATAAAAGTTGAGATTAAATATCAATTCTAGTTATTGTGAAAAGCATGTTAGTGAATGAAAACGAAATCCTTAACCAATATTTCTTATCCTTGAATCTATTTGTTTACTTTTCTTTGTTTGTTTTTATTTTACTTTTAGTATATAAAAATCAGAAAACCCCCGGTATTTTATATAGGAAACCGAAACAATTTGACAACCTAGTTCTCTCTGTGGGATCGATCCTTTCTTGCCCTTGCTATATTTATATTTTGAGTAGTAAGAAAGTGTAAATTATTTTTGACGCTTACGACAGCGGTTACTCTGTCTTAAATCATATGCTATTTCATTTTCACCTTCTCCATGAATTAATCTCTCGACCACTTCTGGATTTATTTCTTCTCCTCCTTCATTTCTTAATTGTCGATCTTCTGCTTCTTCCATCGAATCCGATCTCCAAGTATGCACACTCACTCTATCATAATCCACATTTCTATCTTGTATTGGTGTTTGTTGATTCGGTTGTGGAATTTTATTTTCTCCTTCAATCCTTGTTCTATTTCTTCTTGTTCTTATCCTTGAAGATTCTCCTAATTCATTTGTTTCTCCACCTGCAAGTCTTTTACTCCTCCTCACGGTTGTTGGTGGTTCTGATGTATTTCTTCTTCTTCTAGCCATTTCCTCAACTTTAACAATTTCTTCAAATCTTTAAGTTGTAATTAGAGATTTGTTAGCTTAATTCTCCCTGTTTCGGGCGCCAAAATGTAGTTGCAGGAAATCCTACACTACACCATTGATAAGAATCTATAGAAATCAAGTCATGTTTGAAGATGAATAACAACACTTTTATTATTTTGATTCTCAGAAATGTTTACAAGAAATGTAAGAACTCATAAATACAACTTTCTTTCTAGAGTTTCTCTCTCCTCAAGACTTTCTCAACTTTAAAAAATACATCATCCTCTCCTGAATCTAGTGGGACTCTTTATATAGAAAATTACATAGTAGATGACAGTTAAGTTTTCCTCTTATTTCGGATCTATTATTCGATCTCATCGCGGTAACTGCAATGTTCAATCTCTCGAACTTTGTAATCATCGCGGGACACACATGTTCTTCTCGTGTTTCGTCAATCGTCAGCTACTACGTCATTCTTTTAACTACTTTTGTGACACTCGCAAAGTGTTGTTGAAGATCTCGCGGTATTGCTCGCAGGAATGTTATTAATCTCACGAGAATATCGTTGTAGCGATATTCTGGTCCTACAATTAGGATGCTCACATCAGCGTCTACAAAAATGGTAACTCTCAACTCTTACCTATTTACGGTTTCACGAACTTAGTGATAATAATGTAAAATTTCGAAAATCTTGCTCGCTCCTTCAAACCTATAAAGACAAGCAACACCCATTACTTAAAAATCCGACACCTTTTTTTTTCAAGAAATTATGAATAATTCACATAACCCTTCATGTGAACATTCACTGATTTTCTACCGTGTGTGCATACACTATGAAATCACGAAATTCACGAAAACATTATTGTTTGCTTTTAACAATTGTTTAAAATCATTTTGCAAAATCTTTCATAAAATCTTGAACAACCCACTTAAATCTTTACTATGTGAACGGTTTTTCAAAATTTGGACAGACGTCCATTCTACAATTGTGAAAACTCACATATAGACATTATTTCACCATGTATAATTGTCTACTTTCAACAGTTGTTCGAAATCAAAACATTGATTTTACAAAAATATATATTTTAATGTGAAACTCATGTAACTTTGAAAATATATGTTTTTGCTCCCTCTCACGAGCATTCGTCTATGAAACGAGGGTCTTTTATACTCTTGTAAAGGTCCACGTCCAAATAAATTTTATCATGAGGTGGATGTCTTTTCAAAAAATTCCTCTAACTCTAAGGATCATTATTTATTAATTTTACTATGAATGAACCTACGTTCCTAAAAGTATTTGTGAAAGTTCATGCTTTGAAAATAAATTTTAGTTTTCATGAAACTTCATGAACAAAATTTTATCTACGACCATGTCTACTCAAGAATTCATGTATCTCTTTCATATTAGGGATTTTTGCTCGTTTCTTAAACTAACGAACGGACGTGCATATGTTTTCTAAAAATAAATTTTCATGAAACTTACGCATACATGCACACATGGAATTTTATTTTGAACAACTCATGAACAACTGAAATTTATAGAAGAAAAAAAAACAAATTTAGGACTTCACCCTTTTATATTACTTTTATTTCCAAAACCTAAAACATCTGGGTTTCCTTTTTTGGGCTCGGGCCCTAAAATCCTAAATCGACCAAAACTAGGATTTTAGCTAACCAAATCAGCAGCACTTCACCTCTCCACGTCCACAAAATAACACTCTATCACACTAGCAGGGTCCTCGCCCAAACATTTGCTCGTACATGACACCATTGGAGCAAATTGAGTATTCTGAAACTACCTTTGTAGATTGAGTTCAACTACGAACTCGTCGACTGAAAATCAACATCTAATGCTTACTGTGGAACATGATTGTTCCTCACTAAGAAGGGGACTTAATATTGATGGTGGATTTTCAACAAGGGTCAAATCCGGAAAATCATGATATTGCATGCTTCTGATACGGCTTCATGCAGGTGTCGATTCGTATTTTACGAAGCCATGATGAACGTGTATTTTGAAAGGCCTCCACTAGCTGAGTGTTCGATCCCTGGCATTTCATCTTGCACTCTATGTATAATAATAGAATTGGGCGGTCCTCCTGCATAATTGTTTGTTGTGAGGGACTTAACGCCTTCAGGACGTTAGTGATACTAGTTGTTCCCTAACTACATGAGAGCAAACCCATTACTCTGCATAGAAGAACGATTGGGCGGTTCTCCGTAAGATTGAGAGCAACAACGCCTTCAGGACAGTGAAACTCACTGATCCTGACTATGTAGAGTAACCGTGTATATACCCGGGAATTCTAGTAAGATTCAAGAACGCCTTCAGGACTAGCCGTCTCCTGACTATGCACATAGATTAATTCTGCCGTGACATTCACCTCTGAATTCCCAGAATGATCTATTATTGCTCATATTCCATGGTTGAATCCACGGCATGATCCCATGGAATAGCAATAACAATTGCTCATATTCCATGGTCGAATCCACGACCTGATCCCATGGAATGGAAATAACAATTGCTCTGATTCCATGGTCGAATCCACGGCCTGATCCCATGGAATGGCAATAACAACTTCTTCGATTCCATGGTCGAATCCACAGCCTGATCCCATGGAATGGCAATAACAATTGTTCCGATTCTATGATCGAATCCACGGCTTGATCTCATAGAATGGCAATAAACAACTATATTATCTTATTATTCCGATTTCATGATCGAATTCACTGCTAATCTCATGAAATGGTAATAGATAATTTTATTACTCCGATTTTATGGTCGAATCCATGATCCCATGGAATGGTAATGCCTATTTTATTATTCCGAGTTCATGGTCGAATCCACTGCTGATCCTATGAATTGATCATAAATAATTACTCATTTTACTGCTTCGTTTCATGAATTATTCTACACTGGTTTTCATGGATTTGCAATAAAACTCAACAACCGGGCATCTGGACCATCCCTAAGTAATCCCCACGAAAAATAGTGCAAGTGTATTCGACAATAATGCATGACTGAGCACCCGGATGCACGAACGAGCATCCAAAAATCTGAATGAATGAGGAATCCTACGTAAAACTGGATAAAACAACAAAAATAATAAAATAATAAGAGGCGCCCATGGGGCTGGACCCATCGGATGGCCAGCCGTGCCCTAGACGTGGCCGGTTCCATGCCTCTCCCTTTATTTTCCTAATTCTTGTTATTTTCATGAACTCATGAAAACTCCTTGATTTTAGCAACTTTCCTGGTTTTTGCGAAACCATTGAATTCTCCATAACTTCATGGATTCATGAAAACTAATAATATTATAAAATAAGGAAAGGTGTGCGAGACCGGGCAACATGGCCGGCCGGCCATGCCCTAGCCATGCTCGGTCCCACACCTTCAATCCTTATCCTATTATAATAATCATTCCCCAATTTCGTGAAACTCCTTGGTTAAAACAAAATTCATGGATTCTTCATAACTTCAAGAATTCATGAAATAATAATAATAATAATATAAAATAGGGAAAGGTGTGCGGGACCGGGCATCATAGCCGGACGGCCATGCCCTAGTCGTGACCGGTCCCACACCTTGCAATCCCTAGCTTTTTATAATTATTATTATTCCCTACACTCATGAAACTTCTCCGTTTCAACAAAAACTCACAGATTCTCCATAACTTCATGAATCCATGAAATAATATTATAAAATAGGGAAACATGTGTGGGACTGGGCAACGTGGCCGGCCGGCCATGCACTAGCCGTGGCCGGTCCCACACTTTGAAATCCCTAGTCTTTTATAATTATTATTTTCCTCGAATTCATGAAACTCCTTGGTTTGAAAATATTGCTCAAATCATGAAAATTCAAAATCCAACATGGTAACATGACCAGCTAGCCTCTCACGACAATTTTGAATATTAAAATATTCTTATTTTAATATTTACAAAACATTGATTAATTGAGCATACATGCTCATTCCAACAAAAATCAAGAATTTCAGTCAACATGAAACTTTTCTGAAAATTCACAATGTTGCTCGAACGCACATCAGAAAATACTGAAACTCTTAGTATGGAGACACAAATACCATGGCAGCACGTGCATTCCCTAATGACCGACCAGGGTTATTACTAGGGCTTGCACAAAGCCAGTCCTACATATCTTCACACTTTTGACCTAATTTGCGCAATCGCTCATATTGGGCCCAGACTCTCTCCTACCGTCCCACTTGAATTCTTCATGAGTTTTACTTTTGGGGGATTTTACCTCTCGAAATAGATCAAAACCTAAATATTCCCGCGGTAGGAGATAGGAAATTCTTCTCCGTACAGAATGGAGGGGCAGACCATTAAAATCCGAGTCAGTATGAGAATTCTACACCGATTCTAGTAAAGGGCGCTAATTTGGGTTTCAACCAACCTGGGGATTGCTCAAATGACCAACAATTGGTAATGTGACCACCAAGATCCGGTCCCATGCTCTCTTGGTCGGTCTCCTATTTCTCATACTTAGGTTTTGCCTAATGTTGAACCCAGCAGTAATTCAATAAATGATGAAACCGACACTTAATCATCATTCTTTCACCAACTCTCCAACTGAGAACCCCGGTACACGTTCACTCAAGCAATTTGGCATCACATGGACATCCATAGTCCCATGTGGTTGGTCCCTCCTTTGCTCTTGTAGTTGCAGGAAATCCTACACTACACCCTTGATAAGAATCTATAGAAATCAAATCATATTTGAAGATGAACAACAACACTTTTATTATTTGATTTTTAGAAATGTTTACAAGAAATGTAAGAACTCAGGAATACTACTTTCTTCCTAGAGTTTCTCTCTCCTCAAGACTTTCTCAATTCTAAAAAATACATCATCCCTTTCTGAATCCAGTGGAACCCTTTATATAGTAAGTTACATAGTAGATGACAGCTAAGTTTTCCTCTTATTTCGGATCTGCTCTGCGATCTCATCGCGGTAATTACAATGTTCATTCTCGCAAGCTTTATAACCATCGCGGGACAGACATGCTCTTCTTGTGTTTTCTTCAATAGTCAGCTATTACGTCATTCTTTAAACTATTCTGTGACGCTCGCCAAACGTTGTTGAAGAACTCGCGGTGATGATTGCAGGAATGTTGTTAATCTCGCAAGAATATTGTCATGGAGATATTCTGGTCCTACATCTTGCCTCTTCTCATGTCTTTTCTACGAAGAAGAGAAGATCATGAGAACTAAAATGCCGCAACTACTTATCTTTTCGCATTAGTCTCTGTTTTGACACGTTTCTGTATCCTTCGCCAGCTGTCTTCACGTATTTTTTTTCTTCCATACAATCTTTGACACGTCCTTTTAAACCGTTGCGATCTAACCGTTCACGTCCTCTCGTTGCATTAATTATATTTATCTTCTCGAGAAATTTCTTCTTCTATAAATACTCCTTTCATTCTTCCCTTTTTTCTTTTTACTTTCTTCTTTTTTCTCTTCATAACTTCTCTGCAAATTTACTGTTCTTCCGTAAATTGCGCATGTGTTATCGCTATGATTTCTTTCTTATTTTTCAACCTTTTTCTTCATTCCCATACTAAAAAATGGTTGTTGCTGGTGCTAAAAATATGGCTGCTTTTGGTGAGATGCGTGAAAAACTCAAAAGTAAAGGTTTTACTTTGTCTACAATTCCAGATCAGAACCCTAAATACGAACTTTCTCTCAAATTATTTTATGATCATCAATGTTCTCGCGAGAGAGTCATAGTATTGCTAGGTCAACTTAAAGCTGGTCTTCCCATTCCTCTCTATGACCCGGAGCTTCCATTATTCTATGAAATTATTTCTGACGAGAAGTTCTCGCGAGCAATATATCAGTTAGGTGGAGATTGTATTCGATTACTACTTGAATATGATTCTCAAGGTGCTGATAAAGGATCTCACTACCCTAATACCGCGAAGAATCCTCAATTTAAAGATGTTCCAATTATCTCTGCGGATTATACTGTGGAGAACTTTTTTTGAAAATTACAAAATAATCCCTATGAAGAGGGATAAAACCTGCTGGGGCGTCCGCTTGCAGTAAAAAAAAAAGATAAGATTGCTGATGATGAAGTTCTTATGCTAGATATTGACTGGCATACAAGTACCAATCAAGGTCCTTGCCACTCTAGCGATGACAAGTGGTTTATTTTTCCTCTAATTTTGGAGGGTCCATACATCTCTGGTTCCCATGCGCTACCTGCGAGTACTACAGAGTATCAACCATGGATCTTCTACTGGCCTGGAAAAATTAAAGAGGTATATTCTCTCCAATTTTCTGCATAATTATTATTCCTTATCTTCTTCACATTTTTATATTCTCGCTAATTACTTTGATCTTTTCCAGATTGACAGGTTGAAGCTCAACTACCAAAACTTTAGGAAACCCATCACTCTTTTGTCTCTTAAATCTTTCACAGATGAAGTAAGAAATATCATTTCATGAATTTTGACAATATATTGTTGCCCCTATTTCTTATCTTTATATGTGTTCGCAGGCAATCGAAGAATTAGAACCAATAAAACCCGCGATAACCAAGGTGAAATATACAGTTGATCGCAAGGGGAAATCTGCTTCTCCTCCTAAAGGGAAACCTACTGCCCCTCGCAGTGAGGAATCTAGCGAACCTCCCTTAAAAAGAAGAAAAACTCAACTCTCTTCTTCTTCAACTTCTCAACCTTTTCCAGAAAATTTAAATGTTGATTTTGATAAGGACAATAATGATGATAATTTTGATGATGATAATGACGTCCCTTCCATGAAGGATTCTTCTTCTTCTGAGTCTTCAATGGATCAACTATCCAAAAAATTTGGCGATGCTACACATGGAATCACAAATTATTATGGAGACGAAGCTATTAATGGGATATCTCAGGCTCTCGCTAAAGTCTGCGATGCTCCCATATTTGTTGATAATAATTCCCTTCAAGGAATCTCAAGATCGCTAACTCCCAACCTTTTAAATTCGCTTGGTATCCTGGTATATTTCCACTTTTTCATTTTATTTATGTATCTATTTCTTCATCAAACTTTAACTTATACAGTTCTATCGCAGGTTGGAAGAGCTTCTTTTGCTGCTGCCTCTGATTTGGACAAAAACATGCATCTTCCCTTAAGAAGAACATTGCTCTTCGCAAAAAAAAAATGAGAAGTTAGAATCCGAACTTGTTAGTCTTCGCAAGAGAAATGAAGGATTAGAAAGAGATCTTTCTCAACAATCGCTCAAAGTATCCAATCTTGATAGTCTTTCCGCACCATTTCATCTTCTCGATGTTCTATGGAATAAACCATCAATTTGTCACCTCTTTGTTTCTATTTAACGTTCTGTTTCCAATTTCTATTCCTCGCGGATCTTTCTTCACAGGTTTCCATGCTAATTTCATAGCACCTCTTTCCTCAACCAAATCTACCTTTATAACTCCAACACCATTGGGATGTGGAAACTTAATGCACTGATGATAAGTTGATGCGACACCTAAGATCCCATGCAACCAAGGTCTGCCAATCAGAGAATTATAGGGTGATTCAATGTCAATAACACAGAATAGGATTGTAGAAGATATTCCCTTTAATGGAATTCGCATTGTAATCTCCCCTTTAGGCTTGTTAGAAGTGCCATTAAAACCATAGATTTTATACGTTGATGGTATTAGATATTCGTCTCTTCCACCCATGGTTTTGTAGGTATGATAGAATAAGATGTCAACTGAACTCCCCGTGTCTATTAGAACTCTATTGATTGCCCAAGAATCTTCAGTTTCATCTTTATTTTATTCTTCCACTTGCTTTGGATTTATTTCTAATCGTACCACCAATGGTTTATCGTGCTGCTCGCCAGGCTCTGGTACTTCTTGTGCAGTGAAAGATATAATTTTATTTTGCCACTCTTCCAATGGCGAGACTCTCACAATATTCATTATCTCTCTTCTATCTGTATCTCTCGCAAAGACTCTGCTTAGGACATTATCATGGAAATCTTCAATAGTTCTGTATGAATGTACGATGGAATTACAGAACAAATTCTTTGCTTTAGAACCTACTTCAATCACAAATGTTTCTGCTCCTTTTACAGTATTCACTCTGCGAATTTATGGTGCTGATGGTAACTGTTGGGAATATGGATGTCCTACTAGAAAGTGATTTAACTTCCCCTGATCAATCATCCTTAAAATTATCCTCTTTACATTCCTGCAATCATTTATTGAGTGACCATGAAAGTGATGGTAAGGACAAAATAATAGCCTCCCAAATTTTTTACTTCAATTATTTGGATATGGCTCTTTTCCCATATTCCATGGTGATGGTATATTTTCCATCAAAATAATAGCCTCCCAAATTTTTTCTATGCTTGTATTTAGAGGTGGCATCTTAATTTCTTCCCATATTGTCTTCTGATTGCTTTGTCCTCTAAAATTGTTTTGTCTCTGACCACCATATGTTTCTTGTGGTTCATCAAGTCTTTGGATTTTTTTATTTCCACCGCGATTGTAATAATTCTTCTCCCTTTCATACTCTTCTTGATCTCGACTGCCCATATCTACTAACTTTTGCTGGTTATCAATCACCACTTTCTCCTGTTGTGCCTGCGAGGTGCTCGCCACATTATTAATCATTTTAGGGAGTAAACTTCCATTTGTCGCTAACGAGTTAGTGTTTGCGATCGGGTATGACTCCATCTCATTTTGTTTCTCCTCCAAAGCAATGTATTCTTCTTGTAACTCTCGCAACTCTGTCATGGCGATTGTATTTTTGATTCTGAAAATTTGTACGTACAGTAGATTGGTCGTAAACATTGCATTAATGAAAGACAAAATGAGGTATATTTCATGTACTCTTCCAGCCATCTCGCTGCACATTGACTTCCATCTTATGGTTAAGTGTTTCAAACTCTCGCCAATCCTATGTTTTAATCCAAATACATCTTCAATGCCTGGCCACGATGAATTGTTGCTTATGTATGCTCCCAGAAATGTAGCTTGCAAATGATCAAAAGAAGTTATAGTTTTATTGCAAATCCCTCGAAGTTATAGTTAAGCTGGACGTAAAATACTTGCACAATACAACATCATGGTTCTCCCACCATAACATACACCTAACATAAGCCTTGACATGCTGAACATCACAAGTGGTTCCATCAAATATACTGGTTAATGTTGGTAAATTACACTTAGGGGGTATTCCTATTAACTACACTTCTTGAGTGAAAGGGGTTCTCGCTGCTTCTTCGATAGCTTCATCAAGTTGTCTTCTACCTCCTTCTCTTCTATTATTTATCATTCCCCGCATTTCTACTAATTCCCTCAATATTTGCTCATTCTCAGCTGAGTTTTGCTCCATTGGTCTCTTTAATGCAGTTTCTCTTCTTCTGCGTTCATGTCTTTATTGTTCTACGAAATTTTGTGCATATTCTTCTTCATCTTCATCTTGTCTTCTTCTGCGATTTTCTCTTTCACCTCCTTCTTGAAATCGCAGCTGATTACGCTGTCTATTTTCTTCTCTGTTAATTTATTCATTTCTCTTCGTTGCCTTTCTATTCTGCCATTAATCTTTCTCTCTCGCAAGCCAGACGTGCTTGTTCAGCATAATGTCTCTCAATTTCTTCCTCAATTATTCTTCGATTTCTTTGGTTTTCTCGCCCATATAATATTCTTCTACCTTCTTCTCGATTTTCTTCACCATTTTGGTTGTTTCCTCCCTCTTGATTTCTATTGTTACGTCTATCATCCAAAGCTTCGCTACGCGGATTATAACGATCATCAATTATGTCTTCTTCTCTATTATGTTGTTCTTCATTTGGATTTTTCATTTCTTCTCAAATATTTTCTCTAACATTTCTCATAGGAGAATTTCGCCTTTGTTCTTCTCTAAATGATCTTGAATTTGATCTAACAATACTTCTTGATCTCCTTCTTTGTAATCTTAAATTTTCCATTCTTAACTCATGATTCTGTCTTGTTAAATTTGCACGTTCTTCCGCTTCTAATCTCCTTTCTTCCTGTACTCTTTGTCTTAAATCATCTACTATTCCGTTTTCACCTTCTCCATGAATTAATCTCTCAACCACTTCTGGATTTCTTTCTTCTCCTCCTTCATTTCTTAATTGTCGATCTTCTGCTTCTTCCATCGCGATCTCCAAGTATGCACACTCACTCTATCATAATCCATATTTCTATCTTGTATTGGTGTTTGTTGATTCGGCTGTTGAATTGGATTTTCTCTTTCATTCCTTATTCTATTTCTTCTTGTTCTTATCCTTGAAGATTCTCCCATTTCATTTGTTCTTCCACCTGCAAGTCTTTTACTCCTCCTTACTGTTGTTGGTGGTTCTGATGTATTTCTTCTTCTTTCAGCCATTAATTCTTATTAAACTGTTAGATCTTGTGTAAATTTTTTCACTATTTTTTTAAATTCCTTCCAATTACAATGTCAATTTTTTCTTTTTATTCAAACAATTACCAATTCCTCCTTGTTTCAGGCGTAAAAATGTAGTTGCAGGGAATCCTACACTACACCCTTGATAAGAATCTATAGAAATCAAGTCATATTTGAAGATGAACAACAACACTTTTATTATTTGATTTTCAGAAATGTTCACAAGAAATGTAAGAACCCAGGAATACAACTTTCTTCCTAGAGTTTCTCTCTCCTCAAGACTTTCTCAACTCTAAAAAATACATCATTCCTTTCTGAATCCAGTGGAACCCTTTATATAGGAAGTTACATAGTAGATGACAGCTAAGTTTTCCTCTTATTTAAGATGTGATCTGCGATCTCATCGTGGTAATTACAATGTTCATTCTCACAAGCTTTGTAACCATCGCGGGACAGACATGCACTTCTCGTGTTTTCTTCAATAGTCAGTTATTACGTCATTCTTTAAACTATTCTGTGACGCTCGCCAAACGTTGTTGAAGAACTCGCGGTGATGATTGCAGGAATGTTGTTAATATCTCAAGAATATTATCATGGCGATATTCTGGTCCTATAGCTCATGACCTATTTTCATCAATTCGTCAACTAATGAGCAATTCATCAAAAATTAGGGTTTTCGAACAAACGCTTAACAAATCATTATTCTGAGCAAGTTCAAACACTAATAAATTTATATTGATTCAGCAACCAGCATCTGAATTAATCATATAATATCTGGTAATCTACCAGTATTTATATATATTTTATTGGCTCACGTCACCAATAAATATTTTCGTCGAATTGAGCAACTTTGCTCAATTGCTCAAATATTAATCTAGCTATCAATATTTAGTAATTTGCCGAATCGAGCAACCTTGCTCAATTACACGTTAAATTATCAATTTATCAATAATTTTTCGAATTGAGCAATACTTGCTCAATTACACATCAAATTCTCAATATTCACTAATTCATCGAATTGAGCAATACTTGCTTAGTTGCTCGAATATTGACCCAATTGTCAATATGCAGTAATCTCTCAGTATTTCGTCGAATCGAGCAATACTTTCTCAGTTGCTCGAATAATCCATATATATCCAGTAACTCTTCAATATTTCAAGAACTCGGTGAATTTAAAAAACTTACGTTCATGAATCTCCGAGCACCTGTCAAATATGCTCGATTCAACAAAACCTAGGCTCATTGCCTAATCAGTCAACAATTGACAAACTAAATACACGTCTATCATGCAGACTCCACGATTCTTGAGACATCAATCACGTCAAATTGGGGGATAACAACTAGGGTTTTGGTCTGGAGGCCTACATCACGTGGATTCATCCACGACTAGAAATGTGCGTAAGTTGTGTCAACGGTTTAAGAAGTAAACAAAGTAGTGGTTGCACGATCCATCAAGTCTCCACACGACATGGAACTGACTTTACCACGATCTTCCACTTGCCCACTCTTTCACTCATGAAACCGTCACACTTATAGGGGTGTTCACAACTATGACAGTATAAATAAGTCACTGAATCCATGATTGAAAGACAATAAACGATCACTAACAGATAACGTTCACAGTCCACACAGAATTTCTCGAGTAACTACTCTCAAGAATTCATCATTCCATCAGAACTTATCAGAACTCCACAGTTCACCAATTATTGCATAAACCCACAACACATCCACAATCCTTGATTATCACTGATCCCACAAAATTCTCAGCTTCCCTCCTACAGATCAACCCATCTCCATCTTTGCGTCCGAATTGACTTTGGAACATCCATTGACTTGGTTTAGGCCGGAGTCCTACATATTGATCTCTCGAATCTAAGCACTCCCTTTGTAGTGCATCTGTATGAGGTTAAGAACTTTTCCCGGTTCGAGGAGTCTCGACAACACGCTCGACTTTTCACTTTCCTAAAAAACCAGTGAACCATTTTTCCCCAACTACAACGGTACACCAAAATAGGGAAAGTAAGGCGTCCAGATTCGATAAAAGAGGAGTAGTTCTCAATTTGCATCAAAACAAAGAGTTGCATATATTCTTGGTAGTTTTCCGGGAAAGATACGCATGGATAAAGAAATAGGACTCTCTGTTTTAGTTAAGAGTATATCTTTTATAGAGTCTGGGACGTGGGATTTTGTTTGGAAAATGCGTAAAAAAGTTGCAGAGAGCTATTCTCGTGACTTAGCCGAGGAAGAAAAGTAGGTGATATTTTTGGAATTAACTTGAGTTATACGGGACCTGTTGGCTGTAAAAAGGTTCATTCGAGTCCCAGGAGGGTTACGTACACTTTGGGGGAGGTTTAGGAGCATTGCAGAGAAAAAAAAATCAAGTTGCAGAGAACACATGCGAAAGGTTGAAGAAGAACACATAAGAGCAGTCACAAAATCTGTGGCCTTTACTTTCATATTCAATACCTTTTGTAATAATTCTTGCAACAATTAATTGAGTTCGCAACAGTTCTATTAAGGGTTCTCTGTAACAGTGAGTTTCGTAACAAATATATTTGTTACAAATTCATAGCTTTATACCTTTTCACTCTTTTAATCAACTTTTGAGCAACAAACATGTATTTTGAGCAAGTGATTAATATGAGGAGCTAAACCCCCTAGCTGAGGCGATGGAGGAAGCCGTTTTTCCAGTTATTATGTGGTAATTTCTATTTTAATTATTTTTGAAATTTCTTATATGATTTTGTGCCTTGAATAAAATAGTTTTAAGGATTATAATTGAATAGTTGTGATGTCTTTTTATAGAGCATGCTTAACCTAGAGTTCTTGATGTTCTATGCTTCAGATTTACAATTGTTACTTTGAAAATCTACTTTTGCAATATTAGAATCACTTCTAAAGGAAAAGAATTGCATGATATTAATTAGATTGAATCACTGATAATTGGTTAATGGTGGAATCCTGAGTCTCAGTGCTTTTTATAATATTGATAACAACTTCATCTTAAGTTTTCTGTTTTAATTTGAGTTTAAAACGAATCTTCACAAGTTTTTGAACGAACCACTATTCTTACCATTGTAAAAACAACATCAATTTTTTGCGCCGACGCGGACTTGTTTTTAGGTTAGGTTTTAGATTTTATTTTATTTTTTATTCTTTTGTCCTATTTTACATTTTCTTGGGTATTTTGTCTTTTGGTTACAGGTTTTGGATCTCGGATCGAAAATAACTGAGCCAAAGATTTTGGTGATTAATTAAAGACTTGGAGTCAAAGACAAAGCGAAAACAAACGAGGAAAAGACAACGAATTTTATTTTTATTTTTATTTTTAGAGTTTTTCGAAAACTGTATTAGGGTTTATTATTTTGTAAATTTTCTTTCCTTTTTGGAAATTTTGGACTTTGGACATTCTGGACATTATTTTAAACCCTACAGAAGTGTAGTATTAAATATAAACTGTTTGCATGGAAGGACGACAATTACGAAACTATCTCGGCCCCTCGGGTTCGTACACTAACATAGGAGTTGGTGGCCCGAGTCGACTACAAATGATTTATCCCCCGTATGGAATGGGAGGTAAGATTATAAACACTCGTGAATCCCATGTCAGCGAGTTACTGTCTTCCTTCGTATGCATATATGTTGAGGACTGAATACGGACATTTATTTTTCTAGTAAAGGGTAATGCTTGGCCATACAAAATAAGGGTTTGGATTTCATCATCGTTCTCTTCTTTCCCGCCTTAGGAACACATAACCTACGCAAACCTAAGCCTTAAAATTTTGACTAGAATAAGACCGATAAGGTAACGAGCTTTTAGGAAAGTCGTTCAAAAGGATCGTGTTGGGTATTTTGTTAGCCTAACTCAAAGTTTAGGAAGATTACTGGAAGTCGATTAGAGCCTCCTTGTAACCTAGGGAAGCGTTTTCCATAGAGGTGGAGGTATTAAAGCTCCTTAGAGCTTCTCTTACTTCTCTTAGACTTATTTTATTCGGATCGTCCTATGAGGTTTGCTAAAATTGTACCTAGTTGCCTCTTGGAAGGGCAGAAGCTGGTCTAGAAACAATCTAAGTGAATCCATCATGCTTTTTGTTTGCTAGAAATCAATAGGTTTGATTTGGTTGTGTCATCCTTGATTTGTGATTGCTTACCCTTCCAATTAGGAAATTTATTTTGAATGCATGAACGTAAAAGAGACGCTCTAGGTCGATTTATTAAAGAAAAACCTAGTAGTTCTAAGAATCTCGATTACCTTAATTTAAATAGTCTGATTTTCAGAGAGTCCAGTTTTGAACGTCCATCTTTTACTAAGGAGAGAACCCTTAAAACCACGATAGCGCCAGAAATGGCAACTTTGAAAGCTTTATTGAATCCAACTAGGACTACTCGTCCCCTGTGTATCAGGTTAGCTGAAACAGAAGCAAATTATGAACTTAGACATGGAACTATACAGATGCTCCCAATCTTTTTAGGGAAAGAAAATGAAAACCCCTATTTCCATGTTATGGACTTTGAGGAAATTTGTAGTACCCTAAAAATTAAAAACATTGATGATGATGCTTTGAAACTTACCTTTTTACCTGAAAGTTAAAGACAAATCGTGGCTATATAGTTTGCCTTCCGGGTCAATTCAAATATATGAACAACTTACATCTGCCTTTTTGAACAAGTTTTTCCCTAGGCACAAAACATCGTATATTAGGACGCAAATTTGCACGTTTTCTCAACATGAGGGAGAATCTTTGCATAGGTATTTGGAAAGGTTCAATGATCTGTTAGCACAATTTCCTCATCATGGTTTATAAAAGGTTAGGTTAGTTCAGATCCTTTATGAGGGTTTAGACTATTGCACTACAACCATAGTAGAATCTATGTGTATTGGTGGGTTTGAAAACCAAACAGTTAATGAGGCGATGACATTTTTGAATGAAATCGCCGAAAAAACCCAACAATGGGAAAGTAGTAAGGAACCCCAGAAAACAATTCTTCTAGGCAGAGGAAACATTAATAGGGTAGAAGGAGGCTATGAATCAGATTCCAAAATTGCAGCAATATCTAAAAGGTTAGAATCTTTAGAATTGGGTCATACTAGTAGCCGAGTGGAGCCTTTTTTGGAAGGACATACTATGGAAGAGCAAGCCAATGCTCTTTACAATAAAACTAGATTCGATAACTCTAAGAAGTTCGACCCATATTCATAAACTTATAACCCAGGTTGGAGAAACCATCTGAACCTTTCATGGTCTAAGGGCCAGAGTCAAGGTCGGTTTAGTAATTCTAATGCTCCCCAGGTTTTGGCTATACTAAGAATCCTTCGGGACCAGCTCAATTTCAGAATCAGTCAGATAAGAAAATTTTAAGTTTAGAGGAGTATTTCACCTTGGTAACTCAGCAAACTGTAAAATTTCAGTTATCGGTAGAACATAGTCTACAAGCTAGTAACAGGATAGGACAAGAAAACAGTCAGGCTATTTCCGAGTTAAAAACCCAGGTTGGTCTGATACATGAGTCTTTGAGAGAAAAATGTAAGTTTCCTAGTCAAACACAACCCAACCCTAGAGGAGCTCATGAAGTAGGTGCAAAACCATCAAATCATCTGAATTCTATTAGCACCCTTAGGAGTGGTAGAGTTGTAGACAATAAGGTAACCATGCCTGATAGTGAGCATACTGTAGTTCACCCCTCAGGACCATCCATAGCTGAGGGGACTGATAAAATCTTTGATAATGCCAATTCGGTTCCTGAGAGGCCCTATTTTATGCCTAGAGCCCCATTTCCACAGCTATTAGTACCAACAAAGAGTGCATTCAACTTTAATGATATAATGTAGGTTTTTAAGAAAGTTACCATAAACCTTCCGTTACTAGAAGCAATTAGGCAACTACCGGCTTATGCCAACTTCCTTAAAGATATGTGTACACGAAAGCGCAAGCTTCGTGTCCCTATGAAAGCCTTTTTAGATATTCATGTAAGTTCGATCATTCAGAACACCACAACTCCTAAGTATAAAGACCCAGGTGCCCCTACCATTGCTTGCACGATAGGAAAACACATGGTATAGAAAGCTTTACTTTACTTAGGAGCTAGTGTGAACTTACTTCCATACCATGTGTACTTACAGCTAGGACTTGGTGAATTGAAACCTACCAAGATAACACTACAGTTAGCTGATAGGTCTGTTAAAATTCCTCGTGGTGTGATAAAGGATGTTCTTATTGAGGTCGACAAGTTTATTTATCCAGTGGATTTCGTAGAACTAGATACACAACTAGTCCCTGACCCAGAGAATCAAATACCGGTAATTTTAGGTCGCCCATTTTTAGCCACGTCTAATGTTGTTATCAACTGTAGAACCGGAGTTATGAACATATCCTTTGGTAATATGACCACTGAACTAAATGTCTTTAATGTTACTAGACAACCTTCCGATGATTTAGAGGAAGTGAATATGATTAGCACTTTAGTTCATTATGTAGTTCAGGATAATTGGGACGACAATTTTTTTGGTGATTCTTTAGATGAATTTGATGAGACAATTCTCTTAGGATAGATAGATGACCAGAGTTTAGAACTAAAAGAATCTCTTCAGTATTTTAAAGACTCTGAAGATCCATAAATCCAAGCAATAGTTAAAGGTCTTACGGAGCGTAGTGATTACCCTAAGTTTGGGGGTAATGATGGTTCTTATGATCGTCAAATATATCTGTTACAAATTCACAGCTTTATACCTTTTCACTCTTTTAATCAACCTTTGAGCAACAAACATGTATTTTGAGCAAGTGATTAATATGAGGAGCTAAACCCCCTAGCTGAGGCGATGAAGGAAGCCATTTTTCCAATTATTATATGGTAATTTCTATTTTAATTATTTTTGCAATTTCTTATATGATTTTGTGCCTGGAATAAAATAGTTTTAAGGATTATAATTGAATAGTTGTGATGTCTTTTGATAGAGCATGCTTAACCTAGAGTTCTTGATGTTCTATGCTTCGGATTTACAATTGTTACTTTGAAAATATACTTTTGCAATATTAGAATCACTTCTAAAGGAAAAGAATTACATGATATTAATTAGACTGAATCACTGATAATTGGTTAATGGTGGAATCCTGAGTCTCAGGGCTTTTTATACTCTTGATAACAACTTCATCTTAAGCTTTCTATTTTAATTTGAGTTTAAAACGAATATTCACAAGTCTTTGAACGAGCCACTATTTTTACCATTGTAAAAACAACATCAGTGTATGGGAGATAGAAACTACAAAGACCCTACAATTGGACTCAGCAGAACAGACAGAGCAAGCAGAGGAGATGCAGAAAGCCAACATTTATTTTGAGGCAGAAGTTGAGGAAATTCTACAAGCCATTCAGAATGGTTACCAAGTACAAGTGCAGGAAAGATTTCAAGGAAATGAAACTATCAGTTATGGAAGAAATTTTCAAGCTATTGATTTTGCTTTAGGCAATCTTATTAAGCTAGCTCCACAGCAAAACACCAATGCTGTTAGATTAGCTCAGTTATCTAGTCATTCTACCTTGCTGCAGGACTTAAATTGGAAAGGTCCCAATCTTCAATTGTTTTTGGCATCTTTAGAGTCTACTCAAAACCCTTATGTTAAGGATAACTATAATAACTCTCATCAAAACCTAGGGGACCATACTGGTGCTAGATATATCCCTGATGGTCATCTGATATACCAATGAGTTTTATAGCTCTTTCGAGCTTTAACTATGTTTTCTTATAAATAAAAAAAACATAAGAACTAGAATTCCAATTTAGACTTTACTTGTCACATAATATTCTTTTTTACTTTTGTTGTATGAGTTCTATCGGGATCCCACCCTCAAAAACAAGCACCAAAAAAATGACCTTGACCGTTCTCACCTTGAATGTGACTATGCTTTTCTAATTGCAAAACCATGGTAATTTTTTATGGTAAAGTACTACTTTTGAGCTTTAGCATAATAAACTTTGATCCTAACCTAGGGTTGAGAATGAGTTAGTATCGTTAAATTGAGTCTAAGCATGATGTAGATGGTGGATTTTTGATAAGGGCTAAAATCGTAAACCCGTAATTGTATGTACTCCTGATCCAGCAATCAAATGAGTATTGAGGCTCATTGTATCTTATCAAAAGCATGAAAGTTCATGCCACAAGAATTTCTGACTGAGAATACTGTCTCTCAGAGTATATGTAGATATGTAGTCTCTCAGCAATAACGTCTTCGGGATGTAACAATGTTTTCCCTGACTATATAAAAGAAATATGACGCTTCAACAAGCTCATATCACTCAATTCCTGAATATTTAATGCTCCTAGATGGTCGTACTAGTATATAGCCATCAATTAATTATTATTAAAATCATTAGATTCATTAACTGAATCCATGGAAAATATTCAATGTTTTTCATAATATTTTGTTACTTCAATTTATGGTTCTTCCCAGCAGAATTCCATGGGTTAGTAATAAATATTCAACACACGGGCATCTAAGCAACTATCGAGTAAGCCCTGACTAAAATGGTAAAAGTGTACTCAGCGATAATACACCAACGAGCAATTGAATGCACGAACGAGCATTCCAAAATACCAAAGAACGATGAACCAATGCAAAATAGGAAGAAAATAATAAATAATAAAATATTAGTCAAGGCGCTAGGGCACTGGGCTCACCGGCCGGACAGCCACTTTGTGACCAGTCCCACACCCAAATTCTATATTTTATCATATTTTTATTATTTTCCTTGATCTCATGAAAATCTATTCATTTGAACAAATATCCTTCGTTTTGAGGAAACTCCTCAGTTTCATGGTGTTTCCTTCGCATCAAGGAAATAATATAAAATTGGGAAAGGTGTCATGGGGACGTGTCTACTAGCCGGACAACTATGCCCTAGTCATGGCTGGTCCCACACCTCATGATTCCTTAATATTTTATTATTATTCCCCTAATCTCATGAAAACTCCTTAATTTCATGATATTTCCTTAAAATCATGAAAAATAATATAAAATTAGGGAAACTCGTGGGACCGGCCCCCAGCCGGTCCCAACGCCCCTTATTTTATCAATATTATTTTTATGTTTCCTTGATCCCATGAAATTCCTTGATTTCATAATATTTCCTTCAAAATATGAATATTCCTTCAAATCATGAAATAATACATAAAATTAGGCAAAACTCACGGGATCGGGCCCTAGCCGGCCGACCATCCCCAAGCCGGTCCCCCACACCCTTATTATATTATTATTAATATTATTTATTTCCTTCATCTCATGGAAACTCCTTCACTTCAAGGAAACTCCTTGATTTCAACAAAACTCCTTAGTTTTAACAAACTCCTTGATTTTATGATATTTCCATAAAATCATGAAAAATATAATAAAATTAGGGAATGTTATGGGACCGAGCTCATTATAAGGACGGACATGCCTTGGACATAGCCGGTCCCACACCTCATGGTTCCTTCATTTTATTATTATTTTTCCTTCATCTCATGAAGTTTTCCCGGTTTCAGCAAAATCCCTGATTTCTTCATATTTTCTCAAAATGTTGCTCAAACGCACATCAAAAAATATCAAAATTCTCAAAACTGAGATACGAACACTTTAGTGACATGAGAATGTTACCTTGACCAACCAAGGTTGGATATTTGGCTTGCAAGGATCTGGTCCCATGTATTTTCACAATTTGGCCTAATTTGCGCGATTGCACGTATTAGGTCCAAAACTCTTCCAAACAATTTGGAGCTTTATGGAACGATCGTTATTCGATACCGTGACCACCCAGGGATGGTTTCCTAACCCCTTGGTCAGTCCCTCATCTCTTCATAATTAATTAGGTTTTATCACCTAAGGCTCAGAAGAGCATTATTTTAATGATTAAACCAGCATTTAATCATCCTTTCGTCAACAAATCAACAAGTCTTCAAGAGACCTTGATTTTTGCTCACATGAGCATCTGGGCGCTACATGGTCGACCCATAATCCCATGTAGCCGATCCCTCCTTCACTTTGTGGCCAATTTATCAAGTTAGGGTTTTGAGTCCAAGGTTCATATTTCCATATTCAAACACTAATAATTTTACGACGATCTCATGGTCAACATTTTATTAATTATAATCGATTTAATTGCCAGTAATTTTATTTAATACTTTATTTGGTCATGCTACCAATAATTCATCAAACGAGCAATATTTGCTCAGATGAGCAATATTTACTCAAACCAAGGAATATCGGTTCAACTATCAATATTCAACAAATCATCGAATTAGAAATATTTGCTCACCTTAACTATCAATTTTTATTCATACATTATACCTCTGTCTCAGCAGACATGTTCAATTCATGAGTCTCGGAACATTTTCAAATCATGTTTGACTCAACAATACAAGGACTTATATCGTCCTATGAAGTCATGAAGTCAGCAAATGACTAACTAAATACACGCCTGCCTTGCAGACTCCACAATCACAAGACATCAATCATGTCACATGGGGGATACTAACTAGGGTTTTGGTCTGGCGGTCTACGACACGTGTGTTCATACACACGATGAGAATGTGAGCAAGTCGTGCAATCAGTTTAGGAGTTAACAAAGTAGTGAATGGAAAATCAACCAAGTCTCCGCACGTTGAGCAACTGGTTTTAACACAATTTCCACTTCTCCACTCTTTGATTCCATCAACTGTCACACTTCATGGGATCATGGTGTTTACAATTCTAGCAATATAAATAAGTCTCTGAATCATGATTGAAAAGAGGACAATCTCACATCAAACAAACAACACGAGATCAACAACTCAACATCTGAACAATTACTCTCAATAGAGTAAAATTCAATCATTCAGAACTTATCTTATTTTCAAAATACACAACACACCTACAATCTTCGATCACCATTGATATTACACATTTATCAGCTTCCTACAGATTGACCCATCCTCTTTTGTGACCGAATTTACTCTGGAACGACCATTATCTTGGTTTAGGCCGGAGTACTATAGATTGATCTCTCGAATTCAAATCACTCCCTTCTTGCAGTGTATCTGTGTAAGGTTTAACAGTTCGCTCGGTTCAAGAAGTTTCTTCCGCATGGTCGTCTCCTCAATTCTGTAAAAACTATCAACTTGTTTTGCCCCATCTGCACATGCAGGCCAAGTTTTGCTGCATTCTTTTGTAAAAATCGCCAATCTAATATCTCACTTGGCATGAGAAGATCGCTTAACTCAAGCTTGTTAAATGTATGGATGCAAATTTTCCAATCATGTAGTTGAAGAAGGTACTCATATAACAAGTTTAAAAATTAAAACCAGATGAACCCCAATAGTCTAGTCTAGTAGCTCAAGTTTGGTAAATGCATGTCTGCAAAAGTTCCAATCATTCCAGTTGAAGAAGGTATATCAATTGTAAAAAAGAAAACCAGCTGAACCCGATTAGATGAGTCTATAATATTTTTGGAGACTTATTATAAGCAGTAGGTGCTTATAATAGAATGTCTTTGTGATTTTGTGTCAAACAAAAATAGAATTTCTGGTTTTTCTTTTAGTATTAAAGTTTTTAAATGATTTTGGGTAAAAGGGTTACCACAACCTTGGACATTCCAAGCCATTAATTTTATTACAGATATTAAAGAATAGACGATGATTCCTAGTCTAGTGAAAATTTAAGGGTTATTTAACCTTTGGTACCCAGCAAATGTCCAACACCTAGCTTCAGTACCCAACATTTAAAATATTAACGGTTGGTACCTTGGCTAGCCGTTGACTGTCAAAGTCCAAGTTTGACCCAGTTAAATTTGATTTTCTATTACTTAATTTTTTTTTAATTATTAATAATTAGGATTTTACATATTTACCCTTATACTTCTAGTTATGCTCAAAAGAAACCCATCTTAATAAAATGTGATTGCCTCAAATGTATGCATTGAACTTCCTAAGAATCAAAAAAGCAATGGAGGGAGATGACCTAAAAATGCGGGGGTACAACAACCACACCCAAAAATTCGTTTGGCAATCTGAGAGGACTAACTCCAATATACTTTCTAGAGAATCAACTAGACAGTCAGACTCAATCTAGAGAAAAGTATATAAAAGAGTTTATATATTTATCTTTCAATTCAATCTGCAATCGGTAAATAGAAATTTGCGAGCCCGATGAATATAAGAGAAGTAACTTAAACGGTACCTAAGACCAATATTAAAGGATCAATCAATTTCAATCAACAATCAAAGGTTGTATTTCCTAATTGATCGATACAACGCATAACCTATGATATTTCAATTATATTACAAAATATAATGCAGAAAAGAAATAACACAGACACCAGAATTTTGTTAACGAGAAAAACCGCAAATGAAGAAAAACCCTAAGACCTAGTCCAGCTTTGAACACCATACTGTATTAAGCCGCTACAGACACTAGCCTACTACCAATGAACTTCGGAATGGATTATAGTTGAACCCTAATCAATCTCACACTAATTCCAGGTACAGTTGCGTTCCTTGCGTCTATGATCCTAGAAGGATACCATGCACTTGATTCCCTTAGATGATCTCACCCATAACCAGGAGTTGCTACGACCCAAAGTCGAAAACTTGATAAACAAATATGTCTCACGCGGAAAAGTCTATTGAAATAGATAAATCTGTCTCCCACAGAAATACCTATGAGTTTTTGTTCCATCTTTTGATAAATCAAGGTGAACAGTAACCAATTGATAAACCGGTCTTATATTCCAGAAGAACAACCTAGTATTATCAATCACCTAACAATAATCTTAATCGATTAACGAAACAAGATATTGTGGAATCACAAATGATGAGACGAAGGTGTTTGTGATTACTTTTTATCTTGCCTCTCAGAGATATAAATCTCGAGCCAATTCTTACAATTGTACTCAACATAATAGAAACAACAAGATCAGATCATGCAACTACAGAGAAAATAGTTGGGTCTAGCTTCACAATCCTAATGAAGTCTTTAAGTCGTTAACCTACATGGTTTCGTGAGAAACCGGAGGTTAAAGGAGAATCGACTCTATCTATGCAACTAGTAACACACTTCGTGTGATCATCTATGGATACGAGATCGAGACAATACAACTACGAAGTGTGTTTACTTGATACAAAGGTTTGGACTTAACCAAACTCAATAGGATTGCGTATCAAGTAAATAAGAATTAACGTTTGTGCAATTTACTTTAATTATAATAAAACAATTATAATGCGCAAATATAAAGTAAATGACACATCAATATTTTGTTAATGAGGAAACCGCAAATGCAGAAAACCCCCGGGAACTAGTCCAAAATTGAATACTCTCAGGATTAAGCCGCTATACAAAATATACCAACTTCGTATAGTTGAGACCAAGCAATTAAACCTATAGTTCACCTAGTTCCATATGTATTCCCACGCCTCAAACCTGTAAACAAGTAACGTACTTGGACCAATTCCTTTGGTTTATATTCCAAATAGTAAAGGAACAATAAATCTGTTTGGTATCAACTTTCTTCAACCAAGTAATATGAGTTGCACAAAGGATCTTCTGTTTATCTTAACAAAAACTCCTTTGCCAGGTTCCAAGATATATCTTATGTTCAATCACCAAAAGGTAATCGTTAAGATTTTTTAATCAATACCTTTAATCCCAAGGAAATATATTGATGTCGATCTACACAACTATCTTATCAAAATACCACAAGGATAAATCGATTATAGTTGGATCCTCTATTACCGAAACAAGTATTATGCACACCAAAGATTTATATAACCAAGTCAGAAATCTTCTATCTTTTCTTTGTCTTCAAATCTTCTTACATCTTCAATAAACACATGCGCACAACTACTTGAATCTCTTGTGATCAATCACACATAGAACGGAGTCTATTAACAATGGATTATCACAAGATTATCTTTAGATCTAACAATAGTCTAAAGATCCATGTCGAAACTTTGAACTATTTTGAGTGAATCTTATATCAGAAGAGAAGATCCTCAAGCATAAACAAACTAGGTGCAATCAAAGTTCAACCACCGTTAGTCAATCAAATCAATAAACTAAACATAAACTGCAATTATCTAGTTTCCCACCAACGGTACGCACTAGAGCTTCTCAATCCCAAAGAAGACTTTTGTAGTTGCATAATAACCTACAACTACACCCTCAGTAGAATTTGTAAAACTTAAGAAGTTCTTGATGATGAACGATGATTCTCTTATTAATGCTCTCAATTGATTATAAAGGATAATCTAAATGGAACTAGAATAGTTACAACTTTCTCTATTCACTTTCCTAAGATATTTTCTAACACTCACTAAAATAACCTCTCTAATTTTACATTTGAACTACTATTTATAGGGAAATCTATACAACTGTACATAATCTGCGAAGTATCGCAACTTACATTCGCAAACTTATTTTATGTTCGCAAATCCTTCACATCTCTTCCGTGCTTCTTCTATGATCGTATTTTTTTGTAATATTTTCCTCTTATACTCGTAAACCAATATCGTGCGATATTCAATACCTACATCTTGCCTCTTCTCAAGTCATTTCTGCGAAGGAGAAGTGTCTTGAGAATCATTATTCTCGTAAATTTAATATTGTTATCCTCACCTATTAAATTCGCAACATGTATTTTTCTTTTTCATTAAATTTTTGACACGTTTCTTCGTAACCGTTCTTTTCAACCGTTCACGTCTAATCGCATTGATGAGTTTCTATCTTCATCAAACTCTTTCTTCTTTATAAATATTATCTTTAGTTCATATTTTTATTCTTTTATCCTGTTCATCTTCCTCATCACTTTTGTCTTTGCAATTTATTCCCTTTTTCTGCTATTACGATTTCTTATCTCTTTCACTTCTTTTCCTTTCTATTTTCTATCCTACATCCAATGGCTCCAAAGAAGAAAACTATTGAACAACTTAATGCAGAGCTTGCTGATAGAGACCTTATTCTTTCTGAAATTGATGGTCACGACAATAAGTCTTCTCTCTGTATGGAACTTTTTACCGATCTTACTTGGAATGATCAAAAAATTCTAATTTCACGAGGTCAAATCCTTGCTGGTCTTCCTCTTCCTATTTATGATATTCATCTTCCTTTATTCTATGAGATTATCTCTCACCCCAATTTTTCACGAGCCATTTATAAATTAACTGGGGATTGCATTCGCATTCTAGTTGAATTCGCAACTCGTGATGCTACTGGAAAATATTTGTATTCAGCTGATCTTAAGAAACCTGGATTTCAAGATATGGAAATTATCGCTGCAGACTATACAGTTGAGAGTTTCTTCAAAAATTACACATTAATTCCTGCGAAGAAGGAAGATAAACGCTGGGGTGTTCGTCTTCATCGTAAAGCTAATATCGCAGCAGATGATCTTCTCATTCATGATATTGATTATGCCTCGGGAAATAATAAAACCCCTCGTCGTTCTAACGATGAAGATTGGTATAATTACCCCTTAGCACTATCGGGTTCTTACATTTCTGGGATAGTAGATCTTCCTGCGAACCTTCGTGATCGTAATTATCAACCTTGAGTCTTTTCTTGGCCCAAAAAAGATAAAGATGTATGTATCTTCATCTCCTTACCTTCTTGTTATCTTTCAATTTACTTTCAAATGAGGTAAGAAACATTTTTATATGTATTCTAAACAATATATTGTTGCCTATGTTTCTTATCCTTATTTGAATTTGTAGGTCCTTCCTAATCTTCCTAAGGCTGCTGCGAGTAAGGATAATGATTCAACTTCTTCTGAAAATCTAACTGAGAGACAAAGAACACTTCGTTCTGCGAAGGATACCCAGATTCCTGGTAATAAAGAAGATGTTCTTCGTAAGGGAAAAAGAAAACTTGAGGATGTTGTTTCTGCGAATAAGAAGAGGAAACTCCCAACCAATGCTTATTCCAATGTGATATCCTCTAGTAAGTATGTTGACGAAGATCAAAATGATGATGATGATAAATTTCCTGAGAAGGACTTTAATTCTAATTCTGATACCCTTTCTGATAAAGGAGATGATGATGATGCTGATGAAGGTGAAGATTATAGTAATGCGGAAACTTTTGACTCAGCAATGGTTCGAGTATCTGAGGCTTTTCTCCATTCTTCTTGTGGGTTAGGAAGCTCTCCTACTGCGAATGCTCGTAATCTTATTGCGAAGGCTTTCAAAGTTCCCACTGTACTCAATAATAATTCTCTTAATGGAATGTCAAGATTCGTCTCCCCTGCTACATTATATGCTTTGGGGAGTATGGTAAGTTTCTTTCCTATTCCTTGTTTACTTCCCTTATTTCATTGATTTCTAACCCTTTTTATTTGTTCAGGTAGGGAGGGTTAGAATTTGCGCAGCTGCTTCTGATTGGGAAAGACGTCATTCCATTGCTGAGAAGAAAACCTTAAGCCGTTGTAAGAAGTTGGAGATTGAAAATTCAAAGCTTCGTCAGAAAGTAGAGGATTTAAGTATCGATAATGCAGAATTAACATCTCGTCATGAAGATAATCCACAATCTGCGAACTTCACAGCTGGAAGTTCTTCTCTTCTTGAGGAGAATAATCAACTAAAGCTTGAAAATACTTCTTTTCGTAATGATAAGAAGCAATTAGAAGGTAAATTCGTGTATTTTGATTGTTTTAACTCCGTAACCTGCTAACCAATTTTTTAATTTCTTCTCTTACTCTTTATTCTCTTATAGTTACTGCAAAGAATTATGCGAAAATGAATGATGATCTGGAAACTATTCTTGACGGTCACAATCAGAAGATTTCTGATTTAAAGTCTCAACTTCTAATTTCCCAAAACAACCATAGCTTATATGTCAAACGTTTCTGAGCTAAGATGACTCGCAAGATTTGTGAAGACAATCAAATTCCTCTCAAGAAGTACCAGACGCTCCTTTCTGAAGAAATTCCTGAGGATACCCCATATCTGGAAATCTCTGATAGTGAAGTTGAAGATGATCTCTATGAAGAAGAAAAAGAAGATCATTTTGATGGGAATAAATCACCCGAAAAATAGCTTTATTCTTTTTTGTATATCTGCTCTAGTTCTTTTCATATTGTCTGTTTGAATATAATACTTTCTTCTTTCCTGCATTTTTGATCAACCAACAATTTCTTTTTGAAGCTTAACTAGTATTAATGTCTTAATTTTGCGATGATGAATTGATCTTTCTTTGATTAAGTGCTTCCCTTATTTGAATAATTTGATCATATGAAGAGAAATAATATATCTTATAGACCTATCTTAGTATTCATTTTCCCCTTATTATTCTTCAGATGATCAATCCTTGTTGCATTAAGTAGAATATCTTCCTCAGTTTAAGTTGTGAAGCTTCAATTTGTTGCGAAGTAAACCAAAAAACATCCCCTTAAAATATAAGAAGTATGAAATCTCCGTGAAGAACTACGAAACATCCTTATAGAAATATAAGAAGTATGAAATATCCTTAAAGAAGTATAAGAAGTATGAAATATCCTTGAAGAAGTATAAGAAGTATGAAATATCCCTTTGAAGAATTATTCAATGTACGAAGAAGCATAAGAAGTATTTAATCTTCGTAAAATGTAATGAATATGAAATATCCTTTGAAGAAGTATAATAAATATGAGACATCTTTAAGAATTATAAGAAACATTCAAATCGTGGTGAAGTATTCAATGTATAAAGAAGTATGTAATCCTCGTAAAATTTAATGAATATGAAATATCCTCTTTTGATTGCAAATAAAATTGCCTCTTTTGTTAGGAATTTGTGATATATATTCTTGTAGAAATTCTTCAATAATATTAATGGAACTAATTTCATTAATTGTTGTGGTCTTATCATGCCTTCCTAAGTAAAGGTCTTATTTTTCCACCTCTTTTGTGATAATATTTTTGTGTTTGCGATAATATGACAAGTCTGAATATTCTTGCGAATATACAACCTCGTGACATTATCGTCTTGCGATGAAATCTCAGGACGTTATTACACTTTCATGTAATAACCCATTGATCTCATCTTAACTTCTTTGTTATGTTCTGCGAGTTTTTTTTTTTTTTTTTCAGAAGGCTCGCAGAAATTTAATTGTTGCACAAATATGACAAGCCTTTATGTTCTTGTGAACAAAAAGCCTCGTGACATTTGCGTCTTATAGCACGTATCAGCTCCCTAATGGAGGGTGCTGCCCTTTATCTTCCCCTTGGTTGCCCCTTCAAGGAAGCGTACATCGACCATACAAGGTTAGCTCTTCCCATCCGGTTTTGCAAACAACCAGCTTTTGATTGCAACCTCTTATCCTTTTTGCCTATAGGGCTTATAGTTACGAGGTTGCACCCTATGGGGTATCTTTGGGCCAAGTACATCATTTGCCAAGACTTGTCAAAAATGGCAGATGTGCTTCAAGCTCATCCGGCACTCTTGACTCAACCGTGTACCTCGGCGCCTTGATCGTTTTCTGCACTTCTTGAGAAAGACAGTATGTCTTAGTCGCCCATCCTAAATCATGTTACATCGCATAATACCGCGTAATGTCGCAAGATTAGGTTGAGAATCCAAGGTGTCTAACCCGGATAGGTACCCCGCTTTTGGGTTATGTACCCCGTAATGTTCATGTACTCAGGTTCCTTGGTGGTGTTCCGGTTTCCCTGAGCCATGCTTATAGGTACCCCCTTAAATGACATACTTTAGGACTTTGCCTCTTACGAAATGTTGCTTCGCGAACTAGGGTGTACGCCACAAAGGTTTGCCTGTGTAAAATTTATGCGGCTTTCTTTCTTTTTTGAAAGATGATCACAGATTGCGGTCTTTTATTCGCAAATAAACTTTTGCGTCTTTCTTCAATGAAAGCTAATCGCAATAAAAAAAATTAATTCGTAAGATTTTTTGATGTTGCGAAGTTCATTTTTCCAATTTTTTCTTGTTTTTCGAAGTACATTTTATTATTCTTTGCGAACAATATCAATAAGAAAATATATTGATTACCTTCTTGTTTCTTTCCCTTTTTCCTTCATTACCTTTTCTTCGCAAATCATATCCCTTTTCTTTCATCATAAATTTTCTGTATGATTAA
This sequence comes from Papaver bracteatum, assembly GCA_023529315.1. NCBI lineage: Eukaryota > Viridiplantae > Streptophyta > Magnoliopsida > Ranunculales > Papaveraceae > Papaver > Papaver bracteatum. Next base: position 418,416 of record JAJJWX010004852.1, read on the forward strand.
CGTTGTAACTTTATTCTTTCATGTCTTTAATCTTCAGCCATTAAATTTTCACTTCTTTTCACAGCCTTTGCTCTTTTTCTCCAACTTTCCTTTCCAGTAGTTTTTTCTTCGCAAACTTCGACTTCTGTATCGTAACATTTCTTCCCTTCAGCCCAATCACCTTTGATGACTCCAACACCCTTCATATGAGGAAACTTTATGCATTGATGTAGAGTTGAAGCTACACCTAGAATTCCATGAAGCCATGGTCTTCCTATTAAAGCATTGTACGGTGATTCGACATCAACAACGCAAAACAGGATTTCAGTTCGCATTCCAATTAAGGGAATTCGCATGTTTACTTCTCCTTTAGGCTTATTCGCAGTTCCATTAAAACCATAAATCCTGTAGGTAGAAGGTATTAGATCTTCGTCTTTTCCCCCCATGGTTTTGTAAGAAGGATAGAAGAGAATATTGACGGAACTTCCTGTATCAATTAAGATTCTATTAAGACCAAATGATTCTTCGTTCGCATCATCTTCACTTTCTTCCATATTCATACAAATTGCTAATCTCACTACCAATGGATTATCATGTATTTTACAACCTTCTGGAATTTCTGTGGCTTCAAAAGAAATTTCACGCTTTTTCCAATCTTCAAGTTGCCGAATTTTTGCAATGTTCATTATCTCCTTTCCTTCACCATCTCTCGCATATACCCTGCTTAACACATTATCATGAAAATCCTCTATGGTTTTATATGAATGAACAATAGAATTACAGAAAACATTCCTTGCTTTTGATCCCACTTCTATGTTTAGGATTTCCTTTCCCTTTTCTTGTACTGTGTTCTCCATGCGAGTTATCACTGGAGCCTATGGTAACTGGTGCGACTGTGTTTGCTTGAGTAAAAAGTGATCCAATTTGCCTTGATCAATCATTCGCAAGATAATCCTCTTGATATTATTGAAGTTATTTGTAGAATGTCCATGAAAATGATGGTACGAACAAAATTCATGACTTCTTGGTCCCATTGGTGGTTCCTTTCCCATATTCCATGGAGTTGGTATATGTTCTGTCAAGATAATTGCCTGCCATATCTTTTCTACACTTGTATTCAAAGGTGGAAATTTTATTTATTCTCTTATCATTCTTTGACCTCCTTGACCATTATTATAATTTTGTCTATGATTCCCTTGTCCAAAATAATTTTGCATTTGTCCTCCATAATTTTCTTGCTGTTGATCTAATCTTGGGATCTGATTATTTCCTCCTCGATTATAGAAATTCCTTTCTCTATCGTACTCTTCTTGATCTTTGCTACCCATTGCTACCATTTTTGGCTGGCTATTATTGATTTTCTTTTCTTCTGAAATTTCCGAAGAAGTTTGCGAGGATGTTTTTGAAGTACCCGCTACGACATTGATTATTTTAGGAAGTAAGTTTGCTCCTGTTTCTTGATTGTTAGTGTTTGCTACTGGATATGACTCCATATTGTTTTGCTTTTCCTCTAATGTAATGTACTCCTCTTGCAATTCTCGCAACTCTGTCATCATTATGGAATTCTTTCTTCTAAAGATTTGAACATACAGTTGTTCAGTTGCGAACAACGCATTTATGAAAGACAGAATCAGGTATCTCTCATCCACACGGCCTGCCATATCACTGCACATAGTCTTCCATCGTTTTACCATATGCTTCAAACTTTCACCAATTCTTTGTTTTAAACCAAACACATCTTCAATACCAAGCCGTGAGGAATGATTTGTGATATATGCTCCCAGGAAAGTTGCTTGTAGATGATTAAACGATGTAATAGTGTTCTTGGGAAGTCATTCGAACCACTTTAGAGCTTCTCCTGTTAAGCTTGATGCGAAGTACTTGCATAATACATCATCGTGATTCTCCCATTGTAACATGCATCTTATATATGATTTAATGTGCTGAATAGCACATGAAGTCCCGTCAAAGATACTGGTTAGTGTAGGCAAATTGCATTTTGGTGGAATTCCTCCCAACTGTACTTCTCTAGAGAAAGGAGTCCTCGTAGCTTCTTATATTGCTTCTTCTAATTGCCTTCTATCTCCTCCTCATCTACTGTTTAGCATCCCTCTCATTTCCGCTAATTCTCGAAAAATCCGTGCATTTGCCTCAGAATTCTCATCCATTGGCATCTTCAATGCAGCCTCTCTTCTTCTGCGTTCTTGCATTTCTTCTCTTGCGATACTTCACACTCTATCATATTCTTCATTAATGTTTCCATTTGCACAATTTTGCAAATATCTTCTTTCCAAATTATCACAATTGTTTTGTTGCAGAGCATCTTGAAATTCTTGTTCTTCCATTTCTATTCTCCTCATCCTTCTCATGCGAATATCAGGAATTTCTTCTTCTTCATTTATCCTCCTTCTGTGATTTACTTCTCCTTGATTTGTCTGAATTCTGGTTCGAAAGTTTGGTTCATTCCTCATTATTTTTGTTCGTTGATTTCCAATTCTTCTCTGAATTCTTCCATACTCAATATTTTGATTGTTACGATCCTCTTCACGTCTTCTTACTCCATCCTCGTAATTGTTTTGATGTACTGCTTGTTGTCCCTCAGTTTCTTCCACAAGTTGCTATTCTTCCTCTCGATTTTCTTCGCCATTCTGACTATTTTCTCTTGGATTTGGCCCATTTCGTAAATTCTCCACGTTTTGTTCATGATTTGGTACCAAAATGAAGCGATTCTCTCGATTTCTTTCGACCTGATTATGTGCTTGTCCTTGCATAGCACTTTCACTATTGATCGTTGGCGAATTTTGTCCTTCTCTTTCTGGTCTAACATTTGATCTTGCAACACTTTGAGATCTTCTACTTTGTAATATCTCATTTTCCCTCCTCAATTTTTGATTCTGTCTTGCTAAACTAGCACGTTCTTCAGCTTCAAACCTTCGTTCTTCTTGAATTCCTTGTCTTAATGTTTCTAATACCTCCTATTCTATTTCACGAATTTTTCCTCTCATTAATCTCCCATTTTCTATGATTTGTGGTTCTCTATATTCTTCTACCGGTGTATCAGTTCTCCAAGTGTGTATACTCACTCGATCATGATCTATTGTTTATTGAGCTTGATTTCTTCGATTACTTCCTCTCCTAATAGGTTTTCCTGTTATATTTGCTTCTCCTCCTGCGAGTCTTACACTTATTCTTACTGCAGTCAATGGTTCTGATATATTTCTTCTTCTTGCCATTTCTATGATGCAAAAATTCTTCAGCCCCTGTTTCTAGCGCCAATTATGTAGTTGCAGAATAACCTACAACTACACCCTCAGTAGAATTTGTAAAACTTAAGAAGTTCTTGATGATGAATGATGATTCTCTTATTAATGCTCTCAATTGATTACAAAGGATAATCTAAATGGAACTAGAATAGTTACAACTTTCTCTATTCTCTTTCCTAAGATATTTTCTAACACTTACTAAAAGAACCTCTCTAATTTTACATTTGAACTACTATTTATAGGGAAATCTATACAACTGTACATAATCTGTGAAGTATCGCAACTTACATTCGCAAACTTATTTTATGTTCGCAAATCCTTCACATCTCTTCCGTGCTTCTTCTATGATCGTATTGTTTTGTAATATTTTCCTCTTATACTCGTAAACCAATATCGTGCGATATTCAGTACCTACAACTTTAAACTGAGTGGTCGTAAGATATTTCTCCTAATTAGGTTACTCTCCTCCCCGAATAGGTAGCTTCACCAGTAACAGTACTATAGAGGAAGTTTACTGTCACGAATGATTAGTTTGATAGAAATGCAAACTCAAAGTATTTATAGACAAGGAAGTTTGGACACCAAGGAATTTCCACAACCGAAAATATTCTCAAGATATTCAATATTTTCCAAATTCGGTTTTCATAATTCCTGAGAATGCACTGTCCAAATTAATGATCGAAATCTCCTTGGAAAATCTTTAACTAGCAAATGCACATTACTAATTCTTATTTTCCATATATAATTAAAAACCTTAATTAAAAGATTCTTAACTTATTTAAATTCGATCTTGGGATTTACTTCCTTCTTAGCTGTTACGGAATATCTTTGAACAATAAAAGATACGCATTAATACACGTGTTCAAAGTATGTCGACATCTTTTTATTGTAACTCCTTTTTCATACTTACTCACTTGAAACCGATTTACCATGCTTCCAAACAAGTTTAGAATTGGTTCATCTGACTTTCAAGAACTATGTGATTGATCAAGTAACACTCAATCACAAATCATGGATGTAACGTTCTACCAAAACAAGTTTCGGTTCTTCCTCCATGTGAGTACTGAGCATAGTCACACTGGCTTACCAAACTTTGGTTGACTAGGTACTAGGATCGGTTTCCCACATATATATGGTATCTAACTCATATGTGTTGCACATGTCCAAAGGATCGGTTCCCCTTTTCCTAAAAACGTGTTGCACATGTTCATATGATCGGTTCATGTGTCTACTATAAACCTTTGTTGATGGTGGATTTTAGTTCAGGGCTAAAGTTGTAAAACTGAATTTCTGTACAGCCATCCTACAGAGGATAAGGCCATTTGATAATCGATTAATAATTCTCTACTTTATTAATTCACCTAGAATGGAGCATGTAGCAACAATCCCCAAGTATTCTGTGAAATTGACTGCTAGGTGCTCCTCATTCAGTTTATCACTGTCCAATTTCTTCTCACAATCTAAAACTAGTTCTGGTTTCTTATGAGGTTTTCCATGTTATGGAGTTTCCTGCAGCAAGAGATTAAATGTATTAGAAATCCGTAACCAAATATCAGTTTTCTAATTTACACTAGGCATTCATGTTCCATTAGGTTTTAATATAGTTCTATGTCGTACTTATTCTTTAATCAAACTGAATACGCGATTGATTTACGTAAAACAAATTATATACTTGATTAACAAAGCAAAAGAGCTAAGAAACTAACCTTGTCATCAGAGATGGAAATGCCACAAAATCATCTTTAGCTTCCCCTAATAACTTAAACTCACCACTTGGTTCCGTTAACACGAATGATGGATCTATGACCTCCAGAATATTGGCAGCATAACAGTGTTCAGTAAGCTCTTGTCGATGTATTTTCTGGTTAGGCACCTTAGGAAAAATATTGCCTCTAGCAAGGATGATGTTTCCCCTAGATCCATTCCAAAAGTCGTATTTTGCTTTCTGCGGAGATACGGCATATGAACATCATATAAAAACAAGATGCTAGGATTAGCAATATAGATTTACGAAGAAAAAAAAAAACTCCATTAGATGTCTTAGCCATAGGTTCTTCCATAGATGTGCACGATTTCTCCAGAGATACTAAAGGATTTATTTAGGAATTACTGGTAGAGTTCTGCATAAGATTAGGAGACTGCTTCTTAGACCATGAATGCGAAGACACTGATGAATTGAATAGGTAACAAATATACAAGGTTCTCCAAGATATACCCTAGCATCCGTGATTCATATAGTTGATATCATATTTCAGACATATGGTTTAAGATCATGTAACTGGTTTAATACAACATACTTACTAATTTTAGTTTTAATCCAGAGTATCATCCTCGTCCTATCCGAAGTGGGAACTTGGATTGTGATATTGCCTCTATTCCCTTCTCCGAATTTTTCTTGCATAGGAAATAAAAATAATCTCTTTAGTATGCTGGGATAGACAATAAGAACGAAACACAAATTAGAAAAAGAAATGTGTATTCCATACCTTAAATATAAGCGATTCTAGTACATACTTAAGGTATTCGTCCCAGTCTTCTTGGTCCATTACCGTTTCGTACTTTGTGGGTAAAGTTTTTAGTTTGTCCGGTCTTTCCAGGAAGGGGTTTACATGATTATTGTGTAATTTCCTTTTGAAGTCCCGCAACTGAACATCTAGACGCTTCATGACCGCTTGCTTATATTCATGGGGCACCTCATAATGAAACTGCAATAACAACTAATTTATGTTCATCACATACTCACAGTTCAACAACAAAAACGACGAATTGATAACCGCATATGCATACCAGAATTTCCTCCCACATATTTTGTTCTATTGTTGCAGGGAATTCCTTCCAACATAAATGTTTTATGCCAACCATATCACGGGACAAATAGCCTAGGTAACTACTGAATTCAATTATATGGCCACCATCAGAATCCACTTCATCATCCCATTGGTCCTCCTCTGGGGGAACGTTGTAATCATTTTCTGCCATGACAAAAGTTGTGTAGGTACGTGCATCTCAGTTAGGAATTTGAGCTTATTTTGGAAAATATTAGCTAAACCTAACAGGATAGGCTACATGTGTTACACCTCTTTTATATTATATGAAAATAAAACAAACACGAACTCATTGATGCATGTAACTTGAGGCTAAAACATCACTGCAACACACAAAACATCCTCATGAATATTGTGTTATCCACAAAGCTAAAGGTACCGGTTAAACGGTCTTATATAACTTTTTTTTACAAAAGCCAAGAGCACTAAAGTACCAGATAATGATTATTAATTTTTAGCTTGAAGATATAGTCAAATTGTCCAATCAGCAACATGGTATTATTAAAAATGGCAACTTAAAATGCAAACGTTACAGGCTCCCAAGTAACAGAGACTCAAATGATTAAACCTGGAGAAACCTTATATATATATATATATATATATATATATATATATATATATATATATATGATTGACACAACATCATCCATCAAAGTAGAGTTATATCTAAATCAAACCCAAACAATAACAAAAACCCGAGAAAATAATTATCATCGTTAAGTTTTGTAAAACCTAACTAACTAGTAAATCCTAACTAAGTAACATGAAAGAAATTAAGATCCTTACCTAAATCTTATAATAGTTTATGCATGTAACTTAAGCCTAAAACAGTATTGATGTAACAAAATAAAATCACCTCTCATCGTTATTAACTTGTTCTTTGATACATCCGAATAAAAACCCTAGTCATGCTTTAACTAGTAAACTTATAAGATCTAACATCTGATTCCATGAGATCGAACAAAAAATATAACATCAGTTTAATATTCATTCTATAATGGGTTGTATAAATAATACCAACAAAAAATATCGAGTCTGAAAAGGTAGGTTCCTTGTGAAGATTAGAGATACTAAAAATAGAATAAAAACCCTAATCATGCTTTAACTAGTAAACCTATAAGATCTAACATCTGATTCCATGAGATCGAATAAAAAATTTAACATCAATTTAATATTCGGTTGTAGAAATAATACCAACAACAAAGATCGAGTCTGAAGAGGTAGGTTCCTTGTAAAGATTAGAGATAGTAGCAGAATTATGATTTCAAAGAGAGAATGAATCGAGTAATAAAAACTGAAAAAGTAGATCGAACTAATATTTCTTTTTCTTTTTGGAGTTTAACCAAACCATCAGGCGGGAATTGATTTTCCTTTTGAAATCATCCCGCCCAGTAAAATTCATTTTCATCGCACGCCAAACAAAAGATTTTTGGTGTTTTTCTATTTTTATTTCCAAATTTTTGATGTGTGATTAGTTTCCTTTATTTTATGAGTGAATATATCATAGACAGTTATGATAAAATTGTTTCCCAAAATTTTCGAAATTTAGTTTCCTATCTCCAACCAACTCAAGAAAAGACCATAGAAAAAAATTACTTTCCTATTTCGAATAATATTTTCCTTCAATTTTTTAACATGGGTTGTATCCTATATTATTCTTGGTTTAGGGAGGAAACATATGAATTATTAGTGGCACCTATGTAGGAAACGTATTCTTCTAATCATACAATTTTTTTTTAATAGGAAAGAATGAATATATTGATAAGCAAGCTTACATATTGTTTTTATCATGTTGAATCAGAAGATTGATCCATACAGACAGAATATTAATCCAACAAAAGCAAATTGTTTGAGTTCTTGCATACTTTGCTATAGAGCCTGCAATATGATTTGCATCCCTATGGGCATAAGTCCAAACCCAAGAATCAAAATAACTTAATATAACTAATGCATCATGGATTAAATTATACGTGGTACATTTAACTGCTGTAGCCTTCCCATTCAGAGCTGCTATAACATTCTGACAATCTCCTTCCAAGTGAATTTTTCGCCATCCCTTACTGCGAGCCCATTGTACTGCTTTTAGGATATAATGCGCTTCAACTTTCTCTGGATCAATGGCTAGAGATGCACCTCCTCACAGTCCATGGATGTTTCCTCCATAATCTCTACAAATCAGTCCCCATATTGATAATACAGTTTTATCAATATAGGAAACATCAAAATTCAATTTGTATATATCATCTATAGGAGCCTTCCAGTTCTTATCAATTATTCTCAAAGCACTGCTGCTACTAGTTTGCATTCTTTTAGCCATTTTCCAGTCCTCAATCTGCCTGACAATATTGTTTATAACAATGTTACTATTAAATGGCTTGTTTTCAAAAACTGTATCACATCTAGCCTTCCAGGTTAGCCACAAAATGAAACTGGCACTCTCATACAGACTAAAATCCTTGGGCATACCATTGTTTGCCTTTAGAAAGAAACCACTTATCCAATTTTGTAATTCTAGACCTCGGAGGATAGTAGATAATATAGAGTCTATTGAATCCCATATATGTCTGACATGATGACAATCAAAGAACAGATGTTAAATAGTTTCAGGGTTACCACTACAAATAGCACATCTACTATCTTTATGTTTAGTGAAACTAGCAAGTCTATGTTTAGTATTAATGCAACCATGTAGGAATTTCCATATAAAATACTGAATTCTGGGACGTAGCTTATATCTCCAAAAGGATTTCCAGCTGATGTCTAAGTTGTTCTTAGTTGGCTTAGTAGCTAAGTTTTCATTCAAGATGGCATTGTAAGCAGATTTTATAGTAAACATTCCATTGCTGGAAGGCTACCATCTCAGCTTATCTTTACCTGCATTAGGAATTCTTATGTCGGTAATCCTTTTAACAGTATCTCCATCAAACAAAGCATTCAAAATATCAGAATTCCAAGACTTAGAGTCTTGGTCAATGAGATGATTCACAGTTTTCATATTAAAAGAGCTAAAATGACTATCTGGAGGTCTGTGCATATTTAGAGTCCAAGAATCTTTCCAAATTTGCACAGAAGTACCATCACCTATCTCCCATATGTAGTGTCTTTTAATTATATTCAAACATGTGCATATGCCTTGCCAAATCCAAGACCCATGTTTGTTCACAATATCAGTTAAAGGATTAACATCATGAACCCATGGTTCATATGGATTGGTAATCAATCATATAGTAAGCTACTAAAGATAAATAAACTAAACCCATCCATTTTCATGTTCATCATTTCCATAAAACATAAAAATTCAGCGTGAATCATTCATCACATAAATGTCAACCTATCTATCAGTGTAAAAAGCATGCATCTAGTGCAGTACTTAAAAAATACGTAAACTTTAAAGTTCACACATCAAAAACCCTATTTAGAAAAGCAAAGAACTTGTCAGATGAGCATTTATCCAAAAATCATCAGTTTTTCTTCAACTTTTTGATGGTGGTGTCTCTGCATGCAATGGATCAGGTTATGCCATTCCCGACGCGCCAAACCTTGTCTTCCTCTGTTGCCCATCTGAAAGTTGATATGCCTTCTGCACAGTTGGTGCATATAACCTTCTTTGCGCCTTTTTAGTCTTCTGAGAAATCTTTTCGGAGAGGTCGCATGACTCCCCGAATGTGGATTGACCGCTTTAGGTGCTCCTCATTCGGTTTTTCTTTGTCCAATTTCTTCTCAGAATCTAAAACTGGTTCTGGTTGCTCATGAGGTTTTCCATGCTGTGGAGTTTCCTGCAGCAAGAGATTAAATGTATTATATATAAATATATATTCTAAATCCAAGGTGAATTCGTCTGTCATGTGAATTCTCAACAAGAGACAGACAAAAGTCATTTTTCCAACAATGTAATAAAGCCAACTTCACTGAAGGCCACATCATTTTTCACAGCTGACGCCCATAATAAAATCCGTAACCAAATATCAATTTTCAAATTTACACTGGCATTCATGTTCCGTTTAGGTGTTAATATATTTCTATATCGTACTTATTATTTAATCAAACTGAATACACGATTTATGTAAAACTATTTATATACTTGATTAACAAAGCAAAAGAGCTAAGAAACTAACCTTGTCATCAGAGATGGAATAGTTATATTTCGGCCATGCCACAAAACCATCTCTAGCTTCCCCTAATAACTTAAACTCACCACTTGGTTTGGTTAAAACGAACGATGGAACTATAACCTCCTGAATATTTACAGCATAACAGTTACTAGGAAGATATTGTCCATGTATTTTCTGGTTAGGCACCATAGGTAAAATACTTCCTCTAGCAACAACGTTTCCCCTAGATCCATTCCAAAAGTCATATTTTGCTTTCTGCGGAGATACGACATATGCACATCATATATAAAAAGAAGATGCTAGAATTAACAATATAGATTTACGAAGAAAAAAAAACAAAAAAAAAACATACTCCATTAGATGTCTTATCCAGATGCTCTGTCGTAGATGTGCACGACTTCTCTAGAGATATTGAAGGATTTGGTTGAGAATTACTGGTAGAGTTCTGCATAAAATTAGGAGACTGCTTCTTAGATCCATCATAAGGGTTGCTACGTGAAGGAGACTTCCGCAGAGAAGTATTTGGTTGTGAATTACTGGTAGGGTTCTGCATAAGATTAAAAGAGTTATTAGTTACTTTTGAAAGTTTCACATGTTTCTATTTTTCTAGGTTCTCTAATTTACACTTGGATCGGTGATTCATATAATTGATAGACTGGTTTATGTATATTCGACTTGCATATCAAACAAGCCAAGCAACTAACCTTATTAGCAGGCTCGGTAAACTGAATACCATACTTTGGCCAAGGAATCGCTTTTCCAAAAGTTTGCCCTAATGTTTCCATACCAGCAAATCGTACGGGTAGACAGAAATTAGGTTTTACTACTACATCAATCAGGATTTTGTAGCAATCAACTGTAGTTACAGGTTTTCCCACAACACACCCCTTGTAATACCTTGATAATAATCTCTTAATCTAAACTAAGTTGATATTAAAAGTATGGTTAAAATTCTAAAAATTGTAAATAGATACACGGATTTTTACATGGTTCGATCAATTTGATCTACATCCATGATTCTTCATTATGATTGTTTAAATTTACATTTGATTTACATTGATAATCTCCATTAATGGAATTCTAGATCTAGTTTTGGGGAAGAAGATGATAAAGAAAAATACATTATCTCTCCTAAATCTCTCTGCAAAATATCTCTCTCTTTAAAATTGTGTCCTCCCGTCTTCTCTCTCCTGCTCTTCTCTTTATATAGGTATCTTCCTAGTGGGTGACAGCTCACATTCAACTTATCTTTCCCATTTTTTAGGATTTTTGATATGCTCCTTGATGGTTCTGCTATCGTTCTCGCGAGATCTGCTATCGTGCTCGCAAGACTCTTCTATAACCATAAAATATTCATTTCCTGCCTTGCTTTCGCGAGCTCCCTCCTTGTGCTCGCGAACATTCTTTTTAACTACAAAATCTTCACATTTTTCTCAAGTTTTATGCTGTCGTTGTTTATTACGTCATTCACTGAATTATTTTGTGACGCTCGTGAAATGTTGTTGAAAAGTTTTTGGTGCTCGCAGAAGTGTCGTTAATCTCTCGTGAATATAATTGTGGCGATATTCTGGTCCTACATCTTGCCTCTTTTTTCTTGAATATTGCTTGGAAAGTAATCTTTAAGAAAAAATCTGTTGTTGTAGTAGTATTTGAATTTTGTTGATGAAGGAACGAGTGAAAGAATACTAGACTTGAAAAGTACGTACTTGACTCTATTCTTTTGCGAAGTTCCATATCTTTGCTAAGTAAATAAGGAGTATTAACTCTTGAAGTATTCAAAGTATGAAGTATCCTTGAAGAAATATAAGAAGTACTCAATCCTCAAAATATAAGAAGTATCCGTCCTTGAATGAAAGTTATAAGTATTGCCTCTGTTCATGCAAAATTATTACTTCATTTTTGGTGAAAATCCCGGTCCATTTTGGAAATGATTCTTGCCGAGAAGATAAAGAACATAAAATGTTTTCTTGGTAATCTACAGTTGCCTCTGTTCTTTATCTATGAAGGAAGGATCCCTGAGAAAATGTTAAATGAACGAATTGCCTCTGCCTCATTCGATAAAATAATCATATTCTGCGAAATAATCACTTCTTCTGCGATATTCTAGAATAGTCTGCGATGTGCTGAATGAGTTTGCAAATTTATGAATGTTTCTGCAAGTTGCTGAATTTTTCTACGAAATTATGAATAGTGCCGCGATGAATAGTTCTGCGACGAGTAATTCTGCGAGATTGTAGATAATCCTCTTGAGAAATTCTGAACAATACTTCTGTGAAATTCTGAATAGTATTTATGAGAGATTCTAAATAGTACTTGCTATCTCTCTTGCGATGAATAAATCTTTCCTGCATTCTTAAAACAAAATAGTTAAGTTTGAAATTATTCTATTGGTCTTATTTTGCCTTCCTAGTTAAAGGTCTTATTTTACCAATTTTTCTTTTTGCGACAAAATCGCAGGACGTCTTTACATTTGCATGTATTGACCCATTGATATTGTCTTATCCATTTTTCTTTGAATTTTCTGCGACAATATGACAGGTCTAAATCCCCTCGCGAGAATATAGTCCCATGACATTGCCGTCTTACGATGAAATCGCATGACGTCTTTACACTTTCATGTAAAAACCCATTGATCTCATCTTAACATTTCTGTTTTAGCTTGTTGCCTCTGTATAATGTACGTCACGTGACAATATGACATGCCTAAATGTTTTTGCGATCATAAAGCCCCATGACATTGCCGTCTTAAGACACTTATCAGCTCCCTAATGGAGGGTGCCTCCCTTATCTCCCCCTGGTTTCCCCTTCAAGGAGGGCACATCGGCCATACAATACTAGCTCCTCCCATCCATATTTGCCAACAACCACTTGTTTTCGCAGCCTCTTGTCCTTTATGCCTATATGGGTTATAGTTACAAGACTGCAACCTAAGTGGGGTTTTCTTCAGGTCAAGTGCATCATAGCCAAGACTTACCAAGAATGGCCAAGGTAGGTTCATCCGTCCCGGGCACTCTTGGCCCAACCGTGTACCTCGGCGCCTTGGTCATACTCTGCACTTCTTAGAAGAAGTCCTTAGTCGCCCAACCAGGGTATAACCTTATATAGTTGGAAATCCAAGATCCCTCTCCTGGATAGGTTTTCTTTAACCCCAACATCTGCATGACTCAGGTTCCAGCAGCGGTATAACTTTATCGCCGAGTCATGTCAAGAGATACCCCCCTTATAACGTGTTTGTAGGTCTTACATTTGCCTCTTGCGAAATTGTATTCGCGAACTAGGGTGCACGCAATAAAGGTTTGTCCCATTCTTTAAATCTCTGCGAAATTTTATTCGCGTTTCTCGCGATATTTTCACGTTTCTTCATTCTTTCATTTCTGTCAATTATTTATATAATCTTGTATAATCTCGCGATTACACTCGCAACTCTGATAAAAATTTGCTTTGCTCATTTCTGTGAGTTGAGATATTCTTTAAAATCTTTTGAAATCTTAGAAATATTCTTTGAAATCTTGTGACTGTATCGCATTTGTTAAACTAAAAATCTCTTTTTGTAAAAGAAATATTCTAGAGAAATTTTTGAAATCTTCTTTGAAATCTTGCGATTGTATCGCGTATTTTGGAAATATGAAATCTTAGAAATTTTTGCAATAATTTCATTTTCTGTAATCTTTGAAATCTTTGAAAAAATTTAAGATCTTTAAATTTTTGCGATGATCTCATTTTTTGTAATCTTTTGAAATCTTGCGATTGTATCGCTTTTTGTCAATCAAATAAAAAATCTTTGAAATCTTTGAAATCTTTGAAATTTTAGAAATCTTGCCATTATTTCTCTTTTGGTAAATTAAATCAAATTTTTTGAAATCTTTTGAAATATTAAAAATCTTAGAAATGCTCTTTGAAATGTTGTGATAATATCACTTTTTATAAAATAAATCAAAAAATTTCATTTTTTGTAAGTAAAATATTCAAGGAAGTGGTACTTAGCATTCTTGCGATTTTCTGTTGCTGCCGTCTCTCGCGAAGCATTTGATTTGCTTGTGAAATGAGAATAAATGAGAAATGAATTCTTGATCTTCCTCTTGCATCATTCCAATTGTTTTAACCCTATCTTGCGAAATTAATTTGCGAAATTCTCATCAATTTTCTTCATTCTTGGCGAGATAATCATCAACTCTTTTCTTTGCTTCGCAAAAAATACTTTGCGAGGAGGGTGATTCGAACCCAAGTCTTCTAATTTGCATACTTCTTCTCTAATCTCTTTTATTGCTCGCAACTTCATTGTCTGCTTTGTTGGAGTTGGTGACGCGTAAGGCTTAAATTAATTTTCCTTGAATTGTATTACTTCGTTGGTAATAATAACATCTTGTCTTCGCTAGAACTTCTTGGATATGAACTTCTTTTTATATTTTTTGTCTTCATACACGTGTTGGCGTGATGAAGTAAGCTTCGTCTATGTTCTTTTTCTTAATTAAACTCTGATGGAATTGTTGTCTTGCTCGCATGCAACCTTTATGATAAAATACAGAGCTGACTAGCCTTGACCTAGTATATCATCGCAAGTCATAGTTATTCCCTTTCTCATGGTAGTGATTTATTCACACCCTCCCTTTTTTGGTGACGAAGGCTTTCTTTGCTGATTTTTTGTTGTTTTGCTCGTAGGCTTTCTTTATCATGGCTCCTTTGTTTGTTGAACTTCTATGATGGTCTTGCCTGCTATTATAATCGTGGTAGATCCTACGAGTTTTAAGTATTGATTAGTAAATATCAAGGAAAGATAAAGATAGATCATGAGAGCCACAAATTTCTAATATCATTTTATATTTTTCCTATGATTATAAGTCTTATTGGATTTTTTTATATCACGTAATATGAGTACTTAATTAAATCAACTTCTATAATATAATATTAATTAATATAATAATTTTGTGGGTCTGAGATGGGAGTATGAGAAATATGCCTCCTTTGATGATATGAGTAGTCATGTTCTTCATAATAACATTACCATTTAAACATATAATAATCAAATCCATTACTTCCTTTTTGTTTAAGATCACGGACATGTTTTGAACATCTGATACAAGCTCGTTATGACTGGTACATAAATCAGGAGCGCCAAAGTATTGCCAGTAACAACACCCCTGCGATCAATGGCTAGTAAAATTTTGGCTAGTACACGCTTGGAACTTCGCCAGTATTATATACTCGCCTGTGATATTTGACAATCGCTCTTGGACTTGTAAATATTTTTCTTGCTTTTCTTTTTCACGTGATTGTACTGATATCCATTGCTTTCATATCTTTCTCTTGAGGTGTTGCGAATGGCTGGTGTTTCATTTATTCGCAAGTGATGTTTGTTAATTTTCCTCGTTATTTAACTTAATTTGGTTGAGCCAAGGTCACTGCATTCTCCTATTCGCTGATAACTACAAGAATTTTGCTGCGATTTTGTCATATTGCCATATTGCCTTCCTCCTCATACTTCAGTTTCATCAATTATATCTTTACACATGTTCTTCTCTTCATCGCCGGATGTGCCCCGTTGTCCTTTCTTTCCACTTCGCAGAAATAAAATAGTTGTGGTTAGTTGATCATTCGCAGAACTTGTTTTGCTCGCGGGTGTCTTTTTCACAAAAATTGATAGCAAATCATAATTAATCCTTGTGACATCCCTCATTTTAAAATATTTAATTGCCTTAGATGGATATCTGTTAAATGTGTTGCGGGTATTGAGTTTGTTGCATTTACTGCTTCATGCTTTGTTTCACTTTTTGTCCTTTTCTGTTTACTTGAAGATCTTGTAGTTGAAAATCCCTTTCTTTCACTTTTGCTTCATACCATGACTCCACGAGGCATAGATGAACAGTAGTAACCAATCATAAAGGTCTTACATTAGGTCCACTTTTGCTCCATTTTCACTTTTGCTGATATTAACCAATCATTTTTCGATAGGCAAAAGTACCCATCATTCCTTCTTCTCAACAATCAATTAACGAAAAGACAAGATGTACTTTTTCTTGAATTTGTCAATTTTGTTTTCATATACGGTCCTTCTTCACTCTTTGGCGTTGTTGCTCGCGACAATCCAAAAGATTTTCTACTCTATCTCTTCATAACAGTGGCGATAATCGCTAGTGCCCTTCGCAGATGGTAATTATTCTCCAATAGCGGCATTTAAAATGTCCAATAGCTGTTTTTATCCTTCTCATTACCTGGAGTAGATTTTTGATTTTCGCAGGTGAATTTCTGCGAGATTCATCCATTTAATCTAGTGAGTAGTCTATTAAGTTTGAAAGTTCATGAAATGGATTTTTAAAACAACATCCGTAATTGTTTTTTTTTTATTATTATTTAGGAAAGAGAAGAGATTTTGTCCTGTAGAATTTATTTGTTGGTGTAACTTCATTTGATTTCTTCGCGATTGTTGACGAAGTACTTGGTGAATAAACCATTAGTCTTCTTCCTTTATCCACTATGCTGTCTTTGTCCTTTGTGCTTTCTCCTCGGTTGGAATCTAAATTTTCTTGTTAAAATGTTGGTGTTGGTTTAATCCATTTATTCGCTGACATTGTACGTTGATAAGTTGGTGGATGCATCTTATCGCAAAAGAGAAATTTCACTGGATCTTTTGATTCCTTCATCTCTGACTTCAATCACAAATATCATGTTCACATTAGTTGTTTATACGATCAAAATTATGATTAAATTCAAGGTTTATGGATGTAAATTTATGATCAAAACTCTTTTGAATTAAAAATATCAATTAAACAACAATTTTTGTGAAAAACAAAGATTAATAGTTTAAAGTTCCCACTCTTCCAGATCTATATTATGAACATATAATTAAAGAGAGAAGAAAGAATTTGTCCGGTTTAAACAATTAATTGATGCCGATTCATTGCATTTCATTCATATAAATATTTCTTCGAATCTGATGTTGCTTCCTAATATTTCCGCTTCTCTTTCTCTGTAAACATTTCTCTTAAATTGTGTTGGTTGTGCTTCATCGTTCTTTTACAAAAATTTATATATTTTTCCCTGTTTCTTGCGCCAAAATGTAGTTACAGGTTTTCCCACAACACACCCCTTGTAATACCTTGATAATAATATCTTAATCTAAACTAATTTGATATTAAAAGTATGGTTAAAATTCTAAAAATTGTAAATAGACATACGGATTTTTACATGGTTCGATCAATTTGAACTACATCCATGATTCTTCATTATGATTGTTTAAATTTACATTTGATTTACATTGATAATCTCCATTAATGGAGTTCTAGATCTAGTTTTGGGGAAGAAGATGATAAAGAAAAATATATTCTCTCTCCTAAGATCTCTGCAAAATATCTCTCTCTTTAAAATTGTGTCCTCCCCTCTTATCTCTCCTGCTCTTCTCTTTATATAGGTATCTTCCTAGTGGGTGACAGCTCACATTCAACTTATCTTTCCCATTTTTAGGATTTTTCCTATGCTCCTTGCTGGTTCTGCTATCGTGCTCGCGAGATCTGCTATCGTGCTCGCAAGACTCTTCTATAACCATAAAATCTTCATTTCTTGCCTTGCTCTCGCGAGCTCCCGCCTTGTGCTCGCGAACATTCTTTTTAACTACAAAATCTTCACATTTTTCTCATGTTTTCTGCTGTCGTTGTTTATTACGTCATTCTATGAATTATTTTGTGACGCTCGTGAAATATTGTTGAAGATTTTTCGGTGACGCTCGCAGAAGTGTCGTTAATCTCTCGTGAATATAATTGTGGCGATATTATGGTCCTACATCAACCTCCAACCCATCCTTTCCATGTAATTGTTGTTTTCCTGTTAACCGAAAAGCTCTGCCCCTAGCAAGGACGTTTGCCTTTGATAGCTCATCAAAAAGGTTGCACCTTCTACCCTGCGGAAATATATGGCATATGAACATATTCAAGCGAAAACTTCAAAACAAATTGAGATTTAAAATGCATGTAAAAATAAAGCATATACTTGAGAAACTGCTTTAGTTGTCGTGATCTCAGATTGGCTCCGACTAGGTGGATCTTTTGATGTCACATCCAGAGTATGTTTCCCCGAATTATGTTGACTTACCTGCAGCAGAAGAGTAATATTCGGGTGTCAAATATGCCAAATTCCACCGTGAATGCGAAGACACGGATGAATAGGTAACAAATATACAAGGTTCTCCAAAATACACCCTAGCATCCGTGATTCATATAGTAGTTGATAGCATATTTCAGACTCATATGGTCCTTAAGATCATGTAATTGGTTTAAAACACATACCTTCGGAACTTTTTCAGATATTGTGATACGAGATTGGCTTTCGTTGAGTAGATCCGTTGATTTCACAGCCTCCGAATGTTTTGGTTGACTTAACTGCATCATAAAATTGAAATTAAAGTTGTACCTTGTTTTTGCAGTGAAACCATTTAAGTCAAATGCACAACTGACTCACAATCAAATAGCTAACCACATATCTGGTTCTATAAGGTTCTCTAAAATATACACTAACGTCTGTGATTCATATAGCTGATAACATATTCGTATCTTATATCAAACAAGATATATATATATATAACTGGTTTGTGTAAAAACATATCCAATGAGTTAATAAAGGAAACAAGCATAGCAACCAACCTTTTGATCCAAGATGGTTTGATTTGATGGCCAACAAATTTCAGCATCACCAACATCTTTTAAAGTTTTTATCCCAGAAGATGTGCCAAAGGGTAATTTGATGGTTTCATTTAGTACTTCACTAACCATGATGCTATAGCATGTAACCTCACCCGTCATTCCTGACTTCATTTTATAAGATACCTTATTTGAAGAGTAAGCTCTACCAATGGCAACAATGTTGTCCTTTTCTCCAAACCAAAGTTTGCATCCTGTGCCCTGCAGAAACACAAGGCGCATGAGAGATAGTAAATGGAAGATTAAAAATTTAAACGCGTTGGAAAACCATACATCAATGGTAACTTTTTCAGATGGCACATTCTGAGACTCCCCAGTGGATGGAGGAGACGAAGACTTCTTCTTTGATACTAAAGACGCGTGGGGATTGGTAAAAATGGTGGCGTTTTAGTACAAGGAGAGACCGTTTGCGAGACCCTTTGGTGCTTTCAGATAACACTGGACCAGATTTCCCATGTTTTTTTGGAAGTTGCTTAACTAATTCTGGACCTATGTTATTCTTAGATCGATTGGAGGCGTTGCTAGGTCCTGCATCCTGTAACTGTAGTTGAACACATTTTTTGAAAAAATTAGATACCGTCTGCCAATTTTTTCAAAAAATTACACAATCTAATCAAAACTCGGTTCACTTACCTCTCCTCCAGGCTGGCCGATACTATTTCCCACAATTTTTGCAATGACGACTCCTTGAGATAACAAGTTATCTGTCAATCTCTGATACGCATTTTTAGTATACTCTAATTCTTTCTCCTTAGCTTTCATCTTTTCACGCAGTTCATCATTCTCTCTCGAGTGTCTTGGTTTTCTTCCATTTGGAAAGTAAAGGGTTGCCGTCACTCCAAAGCCAGTCCCCTTGACACGTCCACCCTTATCCAGGACGATCGCAACTGTTAGGGCATCCTCGTTATGACCAACCGTTAGAGTTCCCTCTTGAATCATCTTCCGCTTCTCTTCCTATTCAAATAATATGTTAAATTCTGATTTAAAACTTGCGAAATTACTTTGCACTTACTTTGGTTAAAAACATGAGGACTGTAAAGTTTCTATTTTCTCACAAATTCAGATGTC
The DNA here is from genome assembly GCA_023529315.1 of Papaver bracteatum. Classification (NCBI taxonomy): domain Eukaryota; kingdom Viridiplantae; phylum Streptophyta; class Magnoliopsida; order Ranunculales; family Papaveraceae; genus Papaver; species Papaver bracteatum. The sequence continues at coordinate 438,350 of JAJJWX010004852.1, forward strand.
TTCTTCCTGACAAACTCGTCTGGAACAATTCCGTTGTAGTTGCAGAATAACCTACAACTACACCCTCAATAGAATTAGTAAAAACTCAAGAAGTTCTTGATGATGAATGATAACTTTCTTATTAATTCTCTTAGTTGATTACATAGAATTATCAAAATGGAATTAGAATAGTTACAACTTTTTCTATTCTCTTTCCTAAGATAATTTCTTACACTCACTCAAAGAACCTCTCGAATTTTACATTTGAACTCCTATTTATAGTAAAACTTATGCAGCTGTATATGAATTGCGAAGTATCGTAATTCATCCTCGTAAAATTATTTCATCCTCGCAAAACTTCATATTTCCCCGCGCTACTTCTATCATCGTATCATTTTATAACTCTCTCCTCCTTTATTTATTACGATACTCGTGAACTATTATCTTGCGATATTCAGTACCTACATCTTGCCTCTTCTCATGTCAATTCTATGAAGAAGAAATGTCATGAGAACCTCTATTCTCGTAAATTTAGTTATTACTACCCATCAAGTTCGCAACACGTCTTTTTATTTTTCCCTTACCTTTTTGACACGTTTCTTCGTAACCGTTCTTTTCAACCGTTTACGCTTACCCGTATTAATGAGTTTCTATCTTCATCAAACTCTCTTTATTTATCCTTTGTTTTTGCTTTTTATTCTCTTATCTTATTCATCTTCTTCATCACTTCTGCCTCTGCAATCTCTTTTATCTTTTTTCTTTTCTATTTTCCATCTTATATTCAATGGCACCAAAGAAGAAAACTATTGAACAGATTAATGCAGAACTTGCTGATAGGGACATCATTCTCTCTAATATTGATGGTTATGATAATAAATCTTCTCTCTGTGTGAAGCTCTTTACCAAATATGTTTGGGATGATCAAAAAAATTTAATCTCACGAGGTCAAATCCTCGCAGGTCTTCCTCTTCCTCTTTATGATGTTAACTTTCCTCTATTCTATGAAATTATTTCCCACCCCAATTTTTCTTGTGCCATTTACCAATTGACTGGTGATTGTATTCGCCTCTTAGTTGAATTCGAAAATCGTGCCGCTTTTGGGAAATCTTTGTATTCAGTTGATCTTAGGAAACCTGGATTTGAAAATATGGAAATCGTTGCTGCGAATTATACAGTTGAGGGTTTCTTCAAAAATTACACACTAATTCCTGCGATGAAAGAAGATAATCGTTGGGGTGTTCGTCTTCATCGTAAAGCTAATATCGCAGCAGATGATCTTCTCATGCACGATATTGATTATGCCTCAGGAAATAATAAGACACCTCGTCGTTCTAATGATGAAGATTGGTATAATTACCCTTTAATGTTATCGGGTTCTTATATTTCTGGGATAGTAGAACTTCCTACAAACCTTCGTAACCGCAATTATCAACCTTGGGTTTATAGAAATGTATGTATTTCCATCTCCTTATCTTTTTGTTACCCTTTAATTTCAAATGAGGTAAGAAACACTCTTGTATTTTTCTAAACAATATATTGTTGCCTCTGTTTCTTATCCTTATTTGAATTTGCAGATTCCACTTATTCCTGAGATTGCTGCGAGTGAAAATAAGAATTCTACTTCTTCTAAAAGGTTGACTACGAGACAACAAACTCTTCGTTCTGCGAAGGTTACTCAAGCTTTTGGTAGTCAAGATGATGCTCTTCGCAAAGGGAAAAGGAAACTTCAAGATGTTGTTTACGAGAGGAGGAAAAAGAAGAAACTCTCAACCAAGTCTCATTCCAATGTAATCTCTTCTAATGAGAATATTGAGGAAGATCTTGGTGATGAAGATGATAAATTTCCTGAGAAGGACTTTAGTTCTAATTCCGATACCCTTTCTGACGAAGGAGATGATGATAATGATGTTGATGAAGGTGAAAATGAAGATTTAAAGTACCCAGAGACTTTTACCTCAGCAATGGTTAGCATATCCGAGGCTTTCCTTCATTCTTCTCGTGGATTAGGAAATTCTCCTACATCGAATGCTCGCAAACTTATTGCGAAGGCTTGTAAAGTTCCTACTGTAATTGATAATAACTCCCTCAAAGGCATTTCAAGATTCGTCTCTCCTGCTTCATTATATGCTTTAGGTAGCATGGTAAGTTTCTTCTCTATTCCTTGTTTATTTTCTTTATTTTATTGATTTCTAACCCCTTTTTTCTTGTTTAGGTTGGAAGAGTTAGTTGTGCAGCTGCTTCTGATTGGGAAAGACGTCATTTTATTGCTGAGAAGAAAACTTTGAATCATTGTAAGAAGTTAGAGGTTGAAAATTCAAATCTCCGTCAAAAAGTAGAGGATTTAAGTATTGACAATGCAGAATTAACATCCCGTCACGGAGATAATTCACAATCTGCGAGCATCGCAATTGATAATTCTTCTCTTCTTGAGGAGAATAATCAATTAAAGCTTGAAAATTCTTCTCTTTGTAATGATAAGAAGCAATTAGAAGGTAAATTCTTAGCGATGGTAATTATTTTGATTACTTTTCCTTCGTAATTTGCTAACCAATTCCTTAATTTCTCTCCTTGCTGCAGAAAATTATGCGAAGATAAATGACAATCTGGAAACTATCCTTGCTAACCGTAATAAGAAAATTTCTGATTTGAGATCTCAGCTTCTAATTTCCCAACATAACCATAGTTTATATGTCAAGCGTTTTTGAGCTAAGATGACTCGCAAGATTTGCGAAGATAATGAAATTCCTCTCAAGAAGTACCATACGCTCCTTTAGAAGAAATTCTGAAGATACTCCATATCTGGAAATCTCTGATAGTGAAGTTGAAGATGATAGTGAAGTTGAAGAACAAGATCATTTTGATGGGAATAAATCGCCTGAAAAATAACTTCACTCTTTTTTGTATATCTGTTCTGTAACTTCACTCTTTTTTGTATTCTGTTCTATTTCTTTTCAGTACAACACTTTCTTCTTGATTGCACTTTTAATCAATCCAACAATTTCTTTTTCAAAGCTTAATTTGAATTAAACTTTCTTTGATTGATTGTTTCCCTTATTCGCATAACTTGATCATGTGGAGAGAAATGATATATAACTCACAGATAAAGCTTAGTATCTTTTTTTTCCCCTATTATTTCTCTTCAAATGATTAAACATTGTTGGAAGTATTAGAATATCTACCTCAATTTATCTTACGAAGTTTCAACTTGTTACGATTGTAAATAAGAAATCCTCCCTTTGAAGTATAAGAAATAAAATATATGAAATATCCTTAAGAAGTATACTACATATGCAATACCTTTGAAGAATTATTAGAAGTACTCAATCCGTTAAATGAAGAGATATAAGAAGTATTAGAAGTATTCAATCCACCAAATGAAGAGATATAAGAAGTATTCAATCTGTGAATAATTACGTAACATATGAAGAAGTATAATGATTACTTAACCTTCACCAAATGAAATATCCGTTGAAGAAGTATAATAAATATGAGATATTCTTGAAGAATTATAAGAAGGATTCAACTTTTGGAGAAATATTCAATATATGGAGAAGTATAAGAAGTATGTAATTCTCGTAAAATTTTACGAATATTAACTTATCTGTATTTGATTGTTATCAAAATCGCATCTTTTGTTAAGTCTTCGTGAAAATTCTTTAATTGGGTTGTCTTCTTTGATAGAACTTCTTGTAAAAATTCTTCAATAATATTGACGAAGTTGTCTTCTCTTCAAAACTTCATGATGTATATTCTTGTAAAATTTCTTCAATGATATCGACGAAGATGTCTTCTTTTCAGATCTTCATAATGTATATTCTTGTATATTTTCTTCAATGATTTTGATGTAATGAATTTCATTAATTGTTGTGGTCTTATCATGCCTTCCTAAGTAAAGGTCTTATTTTGCCACCTCTTTTGTAATAATTTTTGCGATAATATGACAAGTCTGAACATTCTTGCGAACATACAACCTCGTGACATTATCGTCTTGCGATGAAATCGCAGGACGTTTTTACACTTTCATGTAATAACCCATTGATCTCATCTTAACTTCTTTGTTTCATTCTGCGAGTTCTTTTTGTATGTATTTTTTTTTTTTTAGAATGCTCGCAGAACTTCATTTGTTGCACAAATATGACAAGCCTTTATGTTTTCGCAAACAAGAAGCCTCGTGACATTTGCGTCTTATAGCACGTATCAGCTCCCTAATGGAGGGTGCTGCCCTTTATCTTCCCCCTGGTTTCCCCTTCAAGGAAGCGTACATCGACCATACAAGGTTAGCTCTTCCCATCCGGTTCTTCCAACAACCAGCTTTTGATCGCAACCTCTTATCCTTTTTGCCTATAGTGCTTATAGTTACGAGGTTGCACCCTATGGGGTATCTTTGGGCCAAGTGCATCATTTGCCAAGACTTATCAAAAATGGCAGATGTGGTTCAACCTCACCCGGCACTCTTGACTCAACCGTGTACCTCGGCGCCTTGATCGTTTTCTGCACTTCTTGGGAAAGATAGTATGCCTTAGTCGCCCAACCTAAATCCTCTTACATCGCATTTTATATTGCGTAATGTCGCTAGATTAGATGAGAATCCAAGGTGTCTAACCCGGATAGGTACCCCATTATTGGGTTGTACCCCTAAATTTTTACCATGTACTAAGGGCCCTTGGTGGTGTTCCGGTTACCCTTAGGCACGTTTATAGGTACCCCCTTAAATGACGTACTTTAGGACTTTGCCTCTTACGAAATATAGCTTCGCGAACTAGGGTGTACGCCACAAAGGTTTGCCTGTATAAAATTTTCTGCGGCTCTCTTTCTTTTTTGGAGGCTGATCACAGATTGCGGTCTTTTATTCGCAAATTAATGAAAGTTTAATCACAATATAAATTTTGAAACTCGTAACTTTTCCCAATTTCCTGCGAGCAAACAATATTCGTAAAATTTATCACGAAATAAAATTTTTGTTTTGCAACATACCTCATTTCCACGAGCAAACATACTGATTACCTTCTTGTTTTATTACTTTCCTTCTTCTTTCTTCGCAAATCATAACCCCTCATTATCATCGTAAATTTCTTGTATGATTATCATCGTAATTTTATTCTCTTTTGCCTTAATCCTCCGCCATTAAATTTTCACTTCTTTTCATAGCCTTTGCTCTTTTTCTCCAATTTTCCTTCTCAGTAATTTTTCCTTCGCAAACTTCTACTTCTGTATCGTAACATTTCTTTCCCTCATCCCAATCACCCTTGATAATTCCAACACCCTTCATATGAGGAAACTTTATGCACTGATGTAGAGTGGAAGCTACGCCTAGAATTCCATGAAGCCATGGTCTTCCTATCAAAGCATTATATGGTGATTCGACATCAACAACGCAAAACAGAATTTCAGTTCGCATTCCACTTAATGGAATTCGCATGCTCACTTCTCCTTTGGGCTTGTTAGCAGTTCCATTAAAACCATAAATTCTGTAGGTAGAAGGTATTAAATCTGCATCTTTCCCCCCATAGTTTTGTAAGCATAATAGAAGAGAATATTGACAGAACTTCCCGTATCAATCAAAATCCTATTAAGACCAATTGATTCTTCCTCCATATCATCTTCGTTTTCTTCCATATTCATGTAGATTGCTAATCTTACTACCAATGGATTATCATGTGCTTCACAACCTTCGGAATTTAAGTGGCTTCAAAAGAAATTTCACGCTCGCCAATCTTCAAGTCGTGAAATTTTTGCGATGTTCATTACTTCCTTTCCTTCACCATCCCTCGCATATACCCTGCTTAACACATTATCATGAAAATCCTCTATGGTTTTATATGAATGAACAATGGAATTACAGAAAAAATTCCTTGCTTTTGATCCCACTTCTATATGTAGGGTTTCTTCTCCCTTTTCTTGTGCCGTGTTCTCCCTGCGAGTTATGGCTGGAGCTTGTGGTAATTGTTGCGAATCGTATGCGCTTAAGTAAAAATTGATTTAGTTTTCCTTGATCAATCATTCGCAAGATTATCCTCTTGATATTATGGAAATTATTTGTAGAATGTCCATGAAAATGATGATATGAACAAAATTCATGACTTCTTGGACCCATTGGTGGTTCCTTTCCCATGTTCCATGGAGTTGGTATATGCTCTACCAGGATAATTGCCTGCCATATCTTTTCTACACTTGTATTCAAAGGTGGCAATTTTATCTCTTCCCTCGCCATTCTTTGACCTCCTTGACCGTTGTTATAATTTTGTCTCTGGTTCCCTTGTCCAAAATAATTTTGCCTTTGTCCCCCATAATTTTCTTGTTGTTGATCTAATCTTGGAATTTGGTTATTTCCTATTCGATTATATAAATTCCTCTCTCTGTCATACTCTTCTTGATCTCTACTACCCATTGCTACCATTTTTGGCTAGCTATCATTGAAACTTTCACCCACTCTTTGTTTTAAACCAAATACATCTTCAATACCAAGCCGTGAAGAGTGATTTGTGATATATGCTCCAAGGAAAGTTGCTTGCAAATGACTGAATGACATAATAGTGTTCTTAGGGAGTCCTTCGAACCACTTTAAAGCTTCCCCTGTTAAACTCGATCGAAGTACTTGCATAACACAAAGCATCATGATTCTCCCATTGTAACATGCATCTTATGTATGCTTTAATGTGCTGAATAGCACATGAAGTCCCATCAAAGATACTGGTAAGTGTGGGTAAATTTCATTTTGGTGGAATTCCTCCCAATTGTACTTCTCTAGAAAATGGAGTCCTCGCAGCTTCTTCTATTGCTTCATCTAATTGCCTTCTATCTTCTCCTCTTCTATTGTTTATCATCCCTCTCATTTCTGCTAATTCTCAAAAGATCCGTGCATTTGCCTCAGAATTCTCATCCATTGGTCTTTTTAATGCAGCTTCTTTTCTTCTACGTTCTTGCGCTTCCTCCCTTGCGATCCTTCGCATTCTATCATATTCTTCATTTATGTTTTCATTTGCATAATTTTGCAAATATCTTCTTTCTAAATTATCATAATTGTTTAGTCGCAGAGCATCTTGGAATTCTTGTTCTTCCCTTTCTATTCTTCTCATTCTTCTCATGCGAATATCGGGAATTTCTTCTTCTTCATTTCTCCTCCTTCTGTGATTTATTTCTTCTTGATTTGCTTGTACTCTGATTCAAGAGTTTGGTTCATTCCTCTCCATTTCTGTTTGTTGATTTACAATTCTTCTCTTAATTCTTTCATACTCAACATTTTGTTTGTTATGAGCCTCTTCATATCTTCTTACTCCATTCTCGTGATTGTTTTGATGTAGTGCTTGTTATCTCTCAGTTTCTTCCATAAGTTGTTGTTCTTCCTCTCGATTCTGATTGTTTTCTCTAGGATTTGGCCTTGTTCGTAAATTCTCCATGTTTTGTTCGTGGTTTGGTATTAGAATGAAACGATTTTCTCGATTTCTTTCACCTTGATTCTGCGCTTGTTCTTGCATATTATTTTCATTATTGATTATTGGTGAATTTTGTCCTTCTCTTTCTGTTCTAACATTTGATCTTGCAACACTTTGAGATTTCCTTCTTTGTAACATCTCATTTTCCATCCTCAATTCTTGATTTTGTCTTGTTAAATTGGCACGTTCTTCATCTTAGATCATTCGTTCTTCTTGAATTCCTTGACTAAATGTTTCTAACATTTCCCTTTATCTTTCAAGAATTGTTCCTCCCATCAACCTCCCATTTTCTCTGATTTATGGTTCTCTATCTTCTTCTTCAGTTCTCCAAGTATGTATACTCACTCGATCATGATCTATTATTTGTTGAGCTTGACTTCTTCGATTACTCCTTCTCCTACTAGGTTTTCCTGTTATATTTGCTTCTCCTCCTGCGAGTCTTACACTTCTTCTTACTTCATTTAATGGTTCTGATGTGTTTCTTCTTCTTGTCATTTTTCTGGTACAGGAATTCTTCAAATCCCTGTTTCTAGCGCCAATTATGTAGTTGCAGAATAACCTACAACTACACCCTCAATAGAATTAGTAAAAACTCAAGAAGTTCTTGATGGTGAATGATAACTTTCTTATTAATTCTCTTAGTTGATTACATAGAATTATCAAAATGGAATTAGAATAGTTACAACTTTTTCTATTCTCTTTCCTAAGATAATTTCTTACACTCACTCAAAGAACCTCTCGAATTTTACATTTGAACTCCTATTTATAGTAAAACTTATGCAGCTGTATATGAATTGCGAAGTATCGCAATTCATCCTATAAAATTATTTCATCCTCGCAAAACTTCATATTTCCCCGCTACTTCTATCATCGTATCATTTTATAACTCTCTCCTCCTTTATTTATTACGATACTAGTGAACTATTATCTTGCGATATTTAGTACCTACATCCGTGTTTGTTTTCGCGTGCTCTTGCCCACATGAAGCACCGGTCTTCAAGATCTTCTTCGGTGACATTTCCGCTTTGGACCTAGTAGTTACCAGAAACAAGTAAGGATTTACATCTGCAGAGATATTAACTATGTCAAACAAGAAAACCTATTCCAAAGCATTTAATGTGACAAAATTACAGATTGGTATAAGAGGACACATCCCTATACCGTTATAGGTTTCTGCATATATGAGACACGCAACACGACATACAAAACAGAAGTATTTGATATTGCCGGTTTTACTGTGCAGTGTATAATAAATAAGATAACAGACTTACTAATTTTATTTTTAATCCCGAGTATCCTCCTCGTCCCATACGATGTGGGAACTTGGATTATAATATTGCCTCTTTTCCCCTCTTCGAATTTTTCTTGCAGAGGAAATAAAAATAATTTCATTAGTATGCTGGGATAGACAATAAGAACGAAACAGAAAAAGAAATGTGTATTACATAACTTAAATATAGGAGATTTTAGTACATTATCAAGGTAATTGTCCCAGTTTTCTTGGTCCATTACCGTTTCGTACTTTTTGGGGAAATTTCTTAGTTTCTGCGGCCTTTCCAGGAAGGGTTTTACATGATTGTTGTACAATTTCCTTCTGAAGTCCCGTAGATGAACAGGTAGACGCTTCATGACCACTCGCTTCATCTCATGGGGCACCTCAAAATGAAGCTGCAATAACATCTAATTTATATCATAGACTCGTAGTTACACAACAAAAACGACGAATTGGTAACCGCATATGCGTACCCGAATTTTCTCCCACATATTTTCTTTTGTTGTTGGAGGGACTTCCTACCAACATAAATGTTTTATGCCAACCATATCACGGACCAAATATCCTAGGTAACTACTGAACTCAATTTTATGGTTACCAATAGGCCAGAACATTCTGTCAAATTCAGTATCCCTTCTTTTGGTAGTTTCTTTCGAGAAGTCTCTATGCAGCTTCAACATTCTTGTAATTCCCCTCGCTTTTATGATCTCTTCTGTAGAGTCTTCTTGTTGTGGCTGCTCTTCTGCTTCTGGAGCATTTTCTAATTCTTTTTCTTCTAACACCTCCAAATCATCATTTTCAGAATCTTCTGACTCTGGAAATAACTGAGGCAACATATGAAACCATGTGATGTTTAAGTAGAAACAAGTAACTACAAGGTTTCGCACATTACCTGTTAAGTCTTCAAATCTAGCAGTGTGGAGCATATCTCCACCATCATCTTCATCTGATTGTAAAATGTTATCATGACCCTCATTTAAATCCATCGTTTCTTCATCAGAACCCGCCTCAGCATTTGATTCCCTCCATTGGTCGTAATCATCATCTTCTCCCATGACAAAAGTTGTGTAGGTACGTGCATCTCAGTTAGGAATTTGAGCTTATTTTGGAAAATATTAGCTAAACCTAACAGGATAGGCAACATGTGTTACACCTATTTTCTATTATATGAAAAGAAAACAAACATGAACTCATTGATGCATGTAACTTGAGTCTAAAACATCACTGCAACACACAAAATCTCCTCATGATTATTGTGTTATCCACAAAGCGAAAGGTACCGGTTAAACGGTCTTATATAACTTTTTGTTACAAAAGCCAAGAGCACTAATTAAAGCACCAGATAATGATTATCCATTTTTAGCTTGAAGATATAGTCAAATTGGCCAACCAGCAACATGGTATTATTAAAAGTGGCAACTTAAAATACAGACGTTACAGGCTCGCCAAGTAACAGAGACTCAAATGATTCAATCTTGAGAAGCCTTGTATATAAATATGATTGACACAACATCGTCGATCAAAGTTGAGTTATTAACTCTCAATCAAAATCCAACCCAAATAATAACAAAAACCCTAGAAAAAAATTAGCATCGTTAAGTTTTTTATTTTATTTTATTTTGTAAAACCTAACTAACTAGCAAAGCCTAACTAAGTAACATGAAAGAAAGATCCTTACCTAAATCTTATAATAGTTCATGCATGTAACTTAAGCCTAAAATATTATTGTTGTAACAAAATGAAATCACATCTCATCGTACAACCCGTGATTGTCATTAACTTGTTCTTTGATATAGTCGAATAAAAACCCTAATCATGCTTTAACTAGTAAACCTATACTATCTAACATCTGATTCCATGAGATCAAACAAAAAATCTAACATAAATTTAATATTCATTCGATAATGGGTTGTAGAAATATTACCAGCAACAAAGATCGAGTTTAAAGAGGTAGATTCCTTGTAAAGATTAGAGATAGTAATAGAATAAAAACCCTACTCATGCTTTAAATAGTAAACCTATAAGAAGTGATAGAATAAAAACCCTAATCATGCTTTAACTAGTAAACCTATAAGATCTAACATCTGATTCCATGAGATCGAACAAAAAATATAATATCAATTTAATATTCATTCGATAATGGGTTGTATAAATAATACCAACAACAAATATCGAGTCTGAAGAGGTAGGTTCCTTGTAAAGATTAGAGATAGTAGTAGAATTATGATTTCATAGAGAGAATGAACCGAGTAATAAAAACTGAAAAAGTAAATCGAACTCATCTTTCTTTTTCTTTTTGGAATTTAACCAAACCATCAGGCGGGAATTGATTTTCCTTTTGATATCATCCCGCCCAATAAAATCCATTTTTATCACCCGCCAAACAAAAGATTTTTGGTGTTTTTCTTTTTTTATTTCTAAATTTTAGATTGTAACCAATATGGTTAGTTTCCTTATTTTAGGAAAGAATATATCATAGACAGTTATGATAAAATTGGGAAACAAAATTTTCGAAATTTTGTTTCCTATCTCTAACCAACTCGAGAAGAGGTTATAGAAAAAAATTACTTTCCTATTTCGAATAATATTTACCTTAATAATTTTAAGCTGGGTTGTCTCCTGTATTATTCTTGGTTTAGGGAGGAAAAGTATTATTCTAATCATACAGTAAGCTAATAAAGATAAATAAACTAAACCCATCCATTTTCATGCTCATCATTTCCAGAAAACATAAAAGTTCAACGTGAATCATTTATCACATAAATGTCAACCTATCTATCAGCGTAAAAAGCCTCCATCTAGTGCAGTACTTAAAAAATAAATAAAACCACCACTGAAAACAAAATGGTCATCAAAAACCCTATTTTAAAAGAAAAGAACTTGTTAGATGAGTCTGGTTCTTTGTCAGATTAGTCTGGTTCCTCATTCTCATCCAATTCCATGAAAATATCATTATCATTAACATCGTCGTATAGCAGTACTTTACTTTCAATAGCACTTTACTTGTTCAAACTCGTATTTTTGTTAAAATTATTGGCAAGGAGATAATAAGATCAGACCTAAAGTGATAAATTGATTCTTATTGTTTACGGGGGGACTGTATTTTTCTACATTTCCTCCGTTCTTTTAGCTAATTATATTTATTTTTCCAAAAGAATACACACCTCATAAATAAATAAATAAATTTGCAAGAGTATATTGCATTCTGTAAAGTCTATGAACTTATAAATAATTATCTGATTTATTTCATAAACATCACCTTCTTCTAAATGACAAAATTAGCAAACTAAACAAGAAACGAAAACAACTTTCAAAGCGTCCACAAAATGAAATCGATAAATCAAACCATATCATAAAAAATAAAACCATATCAAATGAACCATCCCCATCTTCAAAGAATTCTTCTTGCAATACTGAGGTGAACCTGATCACTCCAACCAGCATGCTTAAGCGCCTTGTCATCCTAAGATTTGTCATTTTATGCTTCATCAGGCTCCACATGCTTATTAAGATCATGCTTGTTAACTTTTGGATTATCTGCCATATCCGGAACATCGTGACGATCTTCATCAATAATTTCAATAATAGAATCAAGAGCATCATCATTCACAGTAGGACCATCAGCATAAGAAGGAACATCAGCATCCTTAACGCGACTGATTACAGCATCCAGAGGAACACCAGGAATAACATCAACATAAATAGGAACATCATCATTGTCAACACTACTGACAACAGAACTAATAACAGTGTCGAGAGGAACACCAGGAACAGTAGTTATTCCGTCCACAGTAATGATAATCCTCAATTTACGAGGACCAGCCATCAGTCGAGGACATTTTTGGATCCTCTCTTCAGTTTCATCTTTACAGTCCCTCTTAGCATAACTCATTTTCCTCTTAATACTCTATGTTAATTTTTTTTATGCTTGGTGTAATTTATATATATTTCTAAGGAAAACCCTAATTTCTTAGGTTTTCCATCATTATCTTAAATCACCTATTCTTTGGTATTAACATCGAATATTGTAGCAATATAAGGAGATATCGAATGAATATTTTCATGTTTATCTAATTTTATTTTTAATCTAATATACATAACGAACATAACAAACTAAAATAAATTCTGATCTCATGAGATATATGGAATGAATATTTTCATATTTATCTAATTTCCTTTTTAATTTAATTACCTAGGTCGGTTGGGGTGGCCCGGCCGGCTGGACCATAGGTGTAACGCAAAATCAAAAAAAAAAGGAAAACACCAACATGGGGTTATCCCTCCAGTGATTTGTGGGGAGTTGAGTGTATTTTAAATCTTGGGGATTTTGAGATAGTTTGAGAGAGTGTAAGGAGTTTGAGAGAGTTTTGTGTTTTTGAGTTCAGGGAGTTTGGGGGAGTGTGGGGAGTTTGAAAGAGTTTGTTTGAGGGAGTTTGGGAGAGTTCACTCCTAACTCATTCTCTTTTAAGGAACAATAAACCCTCATTTGCAAATAAAATTGATCTTTAATGAAAAGAAAAAATAAATAAAAATGATCCCATCTCTGAAAATGCACTTGTAGGGATGCTACTGTTGAGCAACTATATGCATATGTTAGTAATATCATTGCAAGTACTACTACTGCAATGTATCTGGATGCTACTATTGAGAAACTATATGATCAAAACCTATTTTCAGCTCATAGAAACTCACTTGTAAGTTATTTCGACAATTCAAGATTACCAATCTAATACAAGTTTGGTTATATCTTGTCTTGGGTTGAATAGATTGTTCAATGTAGGGATAGCTTGCATCTACAGTACGCAACATTCTAAAAAAGTACCCACTATATGGCTCTACAAAAACAAAAAAAAATTATATTTTCCATGACCGGATGATCATAAGCTAAATGAAGCTCATCATGGTAATCTTTTTACAAAAGTTTCCAAGAAGAACATGAAGTTTATATTGGACTAAGGTTATTTCCTTTAGTTTACAAGTTTGAAATTTAATGATTTCCAACTCATACTAGCTACTTGTGCAGGGTGTAACCATTGTTAGTATGCACACCTCATTTCCCTTTAAGTGGTACATGTGAATGCTGTTATGTATAGATAATTCTAATTATAGTTAAAATAGTTAACTTGATGATACTTGACAAGTGATGCTGGACATGGGTCCATGTAAACTGATATTTCCTAGTATTTAATTTGTTGATGTCTCATGGTTCAAACGGAGGTAATGCGATACATAATTGTATCCACTTAAAATGAACTTAAATGCCAGAATGGGGTTCGGACAAAATGATTCTACTAGATTCCTAAATTGGTTTTGTAGCTGTGGAATTATGTGTACATTTTGGATACGCATATAATTAAATGTGTTTTGAGTATAGATAATACCAGTATTATTAGGCAGGTATATAGTCACGCTTTGAAGGAAAGGAATATGCATGGTTGTCTGAAATAGTGAGCAGTTGTTGGCTTGTGGCAATGCTATTCGGCATATATATATAAAGAACCAACAATTGTATGAATTCTTTGTATCCATTTTGTTTAGTGTGAGAAGAATTAAATGGGAACTTGATCCTGAAAGGTGAATGTTGTATGATTTTGTTCTTATATATACCTGGTGGATGGTGCATCCACTTGTTGGGGTGGATGAGCTAGTAATATAGATTTCTTAAGTCTTGGACTTCAATATAAAATTGTGTCTTCCTCTTCTAAACCTGGCGTTGCTAATGTACAATAGCCTAAAGAGGCAGTTCAGAGTTGGGAGCTAATTAGTTCATAGTTGGATAAGCATAAAAAGCATGTGACCTCTAGTTATGTAGTTCTTAAACCATAACTTCCGGTAAGCTACTAGCCTGCTACGAAAGGTTTGACCATAAATAAACAACATGTTAATCTGCTAGCCTGAAATCAGTTCTGACTTGATTAACTAAAAACAAATTGAGATGAATATCGAAATAAAAAAGAGTTAACAGAACATGGTGAGACCCTAAACAATAAAAAATAGGGTTTTTACTTTTAAAACTAATATCAAAACAATCAAAATAGTAACAATCAAACAAAACAATAGGAGATTAGAGAAGAAAAAAAAAGATGAAAAAAGCATACCTGAAGCTGAAACGTTTCCTCCTTCTCCTAATATTTTTCTCTGACCAAACTCCCTCCTGAATCTCTACTCCTATGAGTGATTTGTGCACAGTAAAAAATGCACTATCAACTCTCCAGAACTCCCCAAAACAATCATGTTAATGCACGAAATTGAACATTTCAACATAGAAAAAAATCCAAACACCAAAACAAAAACAAAAACAAAAACAAAATATACAAGGAAAAAAAAAGCAACATAAATAACCCAAGGAATAAATTGTACATTTCAGCATAGAAAAGAATCCATATACCAAAAAATAAAATAAAAAAAAACACAACTGCAAGAAAAAAAAAACTACATAGATAAGCCTAGGAATGTGTTAGTAGCATGGACATCATGAGTACATGTTTCTGATTGTCCACCAAAATTCTTCAACGAGACATTTCTCCTCATATGAGGAATAATTGCAACCCTTGTTTCCCACGGTAGTGCCCCCCAAATTTCCGTCCAAGTTTTGGTGAGTGTATTGTAATGCAATAAACGCCTATTATGCCAAAATAAGAGTTCTTTGTTATTTATAAAGGCTATCGGGTTATGAGTCGTCCATTCATTAAATAAAATGCTTATCTCATAATTCCAATTCCATTCCCCGCCAGGTGCCCATGTATGAATATTTTCTTTGGAAATGGGAGACCAAAAATCTATTCAGGGACGATCAATTCCCTCATGGATGTAGTAAAATAAAATGCAAACTCCGAACATGACCATCCCAAGTGATGGGTAAGTATTTATCCAAAATTCACTCCCAGGAATATGATGCGGAGGTGGAAAATGTTGATGGAACGTCTCGGTATCCAAATTTAAATATATTATGCCAATATCTTGTTGACAACAATCTATCCAAAAAATACAACCATGTGCGTACACACCTGAACTCTGAAAAGTATAAGGAATCTCCCATGCTATGTTCCTCCATCCCCTCTTGTCTCATAAAGTGTGTATTTGGACTTTACCATCCATGTGAATTCGAACTAACTTGTACTCATTGGTACGTTGACAGTATCTGAAACCCCCAATTACGTTGTATCGTGGATACCACGAAAGTACTTGATCCGGTGCAATTGGGATGCATAGTTGTGGAAGATGGAGGTGGTCACTAGTTTCTGGATTCATAATATATACGGGATCTTGTATGCCATGGTGTGAAACATAAAAACAAACCAGACCATTGCAAGATCCAACTGTTGGGTGCAACATAGTCCAATCATCATGGGTTCCATCATTCAGGGCATCATGATTGTTGGCAGTTAAAATCGGGATGAAATCTTCCTCTCTATAAAATAGTTGGGTAACTTTATCTTTCCCCATTCTTGGTGTGACACCAAAAAGGAATTCAATTCTTTTGTCCCCAAGGATAGTATTCCATTCTTTGCATACACATTTGCTTGCTAAAACAATTTATGTAGTTTGGAGGCGCTGAAGTATCTCGGTAGTTAATTCCGACAACATATCCATCACTGTTGTACTGATGAAAGATTATCAAAAAAAATATAATTTTTTTTTACAAGCTTTTAGGATTTTCTTATTGTGAATGCTACAAGCAAATACGAGTATAAAGCTTATATATATATATATATATAGACATCCAATATACATGTTGGTGAATGGTCACGTCAGTTTAGGACGGTTTTGGATCCTCTCGTCAATTTCATATCAACAATTCCTCTTAATACTCCATGTTAGTTTTTTCTATGCTTGGTATAATTGAAAACTCTAATTTTTTAGGTTTTCCATCATTATCTTAAATCACGATTCTTTGGTATTTACACCGAATATTTCAATTTCCATATTACTAAAAAATGAGATATTGTAGCAATATAATGAGATATGGAATGAATATTTTCATGTTTATCTAATTTCCTTTTTAATCTAATATATTCCAAACATAACAAACTAAAATAAATCATGATCTCTTAGGAAATACCCAAATAATTTTTCTACTTTTCGACTAAATTGTGCATTTCAACATAGAAAATAATCCAAACACCAAAAAAAAAAAAACACAACTACAAGAGAAAAAAAAGCTACATACCCAAGGAATAAATTGTACATAGAAAAAAAATACACCAAAAAAAAAAAAAAAACACAACACAACACAACACAACACAACACAACACAACACAACACAACACAACACAACACAACACAACACAACACAACACAACTACAAGAAAAAAAAAGCTACATAGATAACCCAAGGAATGTGTTAGTGGCATGGACATCATGAGTACATGTTTCTGATTGTCCACCAAAATTCTTCAATGAGACAGCTCTCCTCATATGAGGAATAATTGCAACCTTACTTGTTTCCCACAGTCGTGTCCCCCAAATTTCCGTCCAAGTTCTGGTGAGTGCATTGTAACGCAATAAATGCCCATTCTGCCATAATAGAAGGTCCTTGTTTTTTCCAAAAGCTATCGGGTAATAGGTCGGCCACCCTTCATCCTCATCCTTTTCCAAGAAAATGCTTATCTTATGATTCCAATTCCATTCCCCGCCAGGTGCCCATGTATGAATATTTTTTTTGGAAATGGGTGCCCAGAAATCTATCGGGGGCTGATTAATACCTTCATCACAGGCCTCATGGATGTAGTAAAATAAAAGGCGAACTCCGAACATAACTATCCCAACTTAAGGGAATTCACTCCTAAGAATATGATGCGGGGGTCGCGAATGTTGGTGAAATGTCTCAGTGTCCAAATTAAAACAAACTATGCCACTATCCCACTGACAACAATCCTTCCAAAAAATACAACCATGGGATTACACACCTGAACTCTGAAAAATATAAGGAATCTCCCATGCTATGTTCCTCCATCCCTTCTTGTCTCCTAGAGTGTGTATTTTAACTTTACCATCCATGTGAATTCGAACTACCTTGTACTCATCGGTATGTTGACAGTATCTGAAACCCCCAATTACATGATACCAAGAAAGTACTTGATCTCGTGCAATAATTGGGGTGAATAGTTGTGTCAAATGTAGGTGCTCACCAGTTTATGGATTCATAACATATACAGGATATTGTATGACGTGGTGTGAAACACAAAAACAGACCAGACCATTGCAAGATCAAACTATTGGGTGCAACTTAGTCAAATCTTCATGGGTTCCATCATTTGAGGCGTCGTGATTGTTGGCTGTTACGATAGGGTTGAAATCTTCCTCTCTATAAAAGAGTTGAGTAAATTCTTTCCCTATTCTTGGTGTGACACCAAAAAGGAGTCTAATTCTTTTGTCCCCGAGGATAGTATTCCACTCTTTGGAAACACATTTGCTTGCTAAAATGCTTTCTGCAGTTTAGAGGTGTTGTAGTATCTCGGTAGTTAATTCCGGCAACATATCCATCACTATTATACTGATGAAAGATTATCAAAAAAAAAAAAAAAAAGATTAAAGCATTTAAGATTCTCTTAATTGTAGAATGCTACAAGCAAATATGAGTAATGCTTATATAGACATCCAATACACCTGTTGGCGAATGGTTGTGTCCTTGATGAGAAAGCATTATTTGAAAGGTCGCGCCTTTAATGAGCATGCAGACAAGTAATGCATATTTGCATGTTTTATCTTTGAAAGGTCGCGTCCTTTAATGAGCAGGCAAGTAAAGCATATTTGCCCGTTTTATCTCATAAGCGGTTATAGCTTAAACCAATAACTGAATTTTTATTTAAAAGAAAACAAAATCTAAAGGATAACCATTACGTCATGAAGTAGTTATCCAATGAGACATTCGAGAGTTCCTATATTTTAGGCCACATAGGATTTTTGTGTTCTAAGAAAAGAAACTTCTCCAATCGAAATTTCAAAGATAAATGTCTCCAAATAACCCAGAAAAAGAGAGTGGTTCCAAACCATCAAAAGGCAAGACTCCAATGACAGAGGAAGAAGTTGATAAGGAGGAGTGCTTGAAGAGAAAGGAAGTGATGATGAGGTTTAAATTAGCAGTATCTGAAATGGATTTGGAGAAACTAGAGAAAGCTAAGTACTATATATGCAAAGTAATAAGATTGAATAAAATGAAGAAGAAAGAAGAGGTAAGGAATATGAGAGAAGAGGAAGAAGTAGGTTTGCAGAACAATAACCAAGATGATGATATGTATCTGTTGTGGAATGAGTTTTTCATGCAAACTCAGTATATGAGGCAGAAAATGAAGAGAAAAAGAAGAGAAGCAAAGGGAAAGTAAAAGATGTAGAATGCCCAGAAGAATTTTTGCAGTTGTTGCAGACCAAGAAATAGGTATCATCAAAGTACAAAGAAAAATTGGAATTAAGAGTGTCTAATGGGAAATTGTGGATTGTTGACGACTAAATCTTTTTCATTCGTGTGCATTTTCAAGAATATCATCATTGATTTGTCTATCAATGCATTTTCAAGAATATCATCATTGATTTGTCTATCAATCACTTATACCCTTTGCGTCTCAAATTCTCACTTCTTTTTACATTTTTCTTTTCCCCTCTCGGATTTTATTATAATGAACACATAAAAGTCTCCCTATATATTCGAAAAATTTATAACCATAAATACAACTGGAATACACAAATGCCTCCCTATATACCAAATTGACCACCATAAAAGAAAATCCCCCTCTAAATTCGTTGGGAATATGTTTAAAGCATTAACTCCATTAAATAAAATACCAACCATTATTACCCAAAATAAGACCAAGTGTGATTCTTCAGATTTCAAAAACAACTTTTAGTCCAGACAAGATACCAAAAAAAATAATCAAAGATGAGAAATAGTACTATTAAAAAAAAAAAATTATATATATATATATATTGAACACCAAACTATATTACTCTGATCAAAACAAAAACAAAAACACTACACTCGGAATATGTTTGTGGCATGGACATCGTCAGTACATGTTTCCGATTATCCTCCAAAATTCTTCAACGAGACGGTGCTCCTCATGTGAGGAATAACTCTAACCTTTGGCCACCTTATCTCCGCAATTTCTGTCAATGTTCTGGTGAGTTCATTATAACGCGCTAAACAACGGTTGTTTTGCAATAGGACGTCGTTGTTCTTTCCCAAGGCTATAAGCTTATAAGGCGGCCACCATAGATTCGAAGGCTCTTCCAAGACAATGCTCCTCTTAAGTTCCCAATTCTATTCTACACCGGGTGTCCGTGCATGAATATCATTATCGGAAATGGGTTCCCAAAAATCAATCCGGAGATCATAAATATCGTGAATGTTGTAAAATAAAAGGCGAACTCCAGACAAGACCATTCCAAGTTTTGGAGTACTGAAACCACCATTCCCATAAATATGATGCGGGGGTGGAGAATGTGACTGGAATGTCTCATTGTCAAAATTGAAAGATACTATCTGAATATTGTCATAAAAATAATGATTTATCCAAAAAATGCAACCATGTGCGTACACACCTGATTCCCAAAAAGTAAAAGGAAAATCTCTAATGTTCCTTCATCCCCTATTGTCGCCTAGAGTGTGTACGTCCACTTTACCGTCCACTTGAATTCGAACTACTTTGTATTCACCGGTATGTTCATAATAGCCGAAACCCCCTTACGACGAATCGTGGATCCCAACTAATTTGTGGCGCTGGTGTTGGATCGCATATTTTTGGCAGATGGAGGTGCTCACCCTTTGTTGGATTCATAATATAGATAGGATCTTGTATGTCATGGTGTGAAACATAAAAACATACCAGACCATTACAAGATCTAACGATTTGGTATGACATGTTTTCATCATAGGATTGGATAATATTCCTGGTACCATTGTTTCCAAATAACATCTGATAGAAATCTCCCATCATCGTGTAGTAATCTTCCTCCTCAATTTGTTCTATGTAGAAGAGTTGTGTAACTTTTTCTTCTGTCACGTTTTGAGTGAAACCGAAAAGGAGTCCAATTCTTTTGTCTGCAAGGACAGAATTCCACTCTTTGCATACACATTTGCTTGCCAAAATACCTTATGTACTTGGGAGGAGGTGTAGTATCTCGGGAGTTAAATCCGGCAACATTTCCATTACTATTACTGGTGAAATATTATTTATTTTTAATGTAGAAGTATTTAGGATTTCGTTTTTGTAGAATGCTTATATAGACATCCAATGGATGCAATATGTGTCCCCACACAACACACCTGTTGGAATTTTCACGTCTCTTGGTGTTTCAAAATCTATTCGGTTTATGTGAATCGTAATACGAAGGGGTGCAAACCATTACACCGTTTGGCCAATGGTCGCATCCTTAATCAGCATGCCTAATTTAAAAATCCATGATCCAAACAAGAAACGGATATTTTCACGTGTTTTTGTGAGATTTATTCCAGTTTATCAACATTCTATTTATGTGTCCATTGAAAATTTAAAAATTAGGGTTATGACCATAGTATATTAATCTTTTGAAGACAAGAAATTAGGGTTATGACCATAGTATATTAATCTTTGGGCATGGTTATAGCGCTTGGCCGGGCGGAATTGTTGCGCATGGATTTGAGTAGGTGTGAGTTACCGAGGGAATTACACCAAAAATAGAAATTTGTTCAGAGAAGATTAGGCATGGAGAATCATGGAGAGAAATACTTCAGATACCTACAGATTTGGCAAGAGTGTAGCCAAGGCATGCACATTAGCGAAGAGTACATGATTATGATCTACTGTAAGATAAAACATATACTCCATGTACTCGATCAGCATGGTTGTGTTTACGCAATTTTTTCGTGCTATTTTTCCGTATTTAGATAAATCATACTATATATTAAAATCAATGGGGTGTTGTACGCGTATATGAGAATATATTTATGAATATGGAAACTGTTATATTTTGTTTATTTGGGAGTGATATGCGGAATACAACTAAATTAGGTAATTGGAGATAATGCTCCTAACCTAAAAAAAAAAAATTAGGGTTTTTTCTACTACATATATATTGATATATTTATGCTAGGGTTTTTTATAATACAAACCACACTAGCATAAAAGAGAGATTGATATATTAGACGAAGAAAATGAGTTCCAATAAGAACAATACCGAGAGCATTAAAACAATTCCAAGGATAGTAATGGTTGTCCATAGAAAGCTAAGGATCACCATAACTATTGATGGCGTGTGTAAGGTTCCTGGCATGCCCCTATTAGCTGAAGTTCAAGCTCATGTTGACAATCTTACTCTTCCTGCTTCTGCTTCTGTTGAAATGGATAGTTCCCATGCTCTTATTCGTTTGAACGAGCCTGTTGGTGAAACTGTGTCTGGCACACCAGAAATACCCAGGGAGACACCTCTAGAAGAAAAGGTATTTAAATTTCCAGAACATCCTGCTAACGCTGCAACACGAGTACCAGATGCGATGGTTTTAGTTGAGCAGATTATCAAAGAAGCTTTCGAATAATGTAGTTTTTGTTTTTTAATACTGAGGATATTGGTATTATTTTGCTTCGTTTAGTTTTAGAATGAATAATGTAAAAATATTGGTTCTTTAATATATGCTCGTGTTTAAATTCTTTTCTTGATATTTGTTTGTTAATCAATCAATTTTCATTATCTTAACTCGTCGAGTCAATTCAGTTTTCCATAATATACCTTATATAAACATAATCCCTTATGAAAGTTATCAGATTTTTAATTATAATTTAGGCACAACCAAAATGGAAGAAATATAGCATTAATTTATGGAAAGATTGGACCACAAGGGATCTTGCCACCAATGCCAAATTTGGGTCAAGCCAACCCAATGTGACATACATTTTAGAAACAAAAAATAATCTTCTCTACATTATTTAGCAAAACAGAAGAAGAGGAGTAATGAAGAGATTTATCTTTTCGTTTGCATGTACCCAACAAGGCCGCACAAGATACTCATTATGACTACTGTCAAATGCCCATTTATTTCAGGACCGTAATAGCTACCTATCTTCTTCTTTTGCATGCGCACAAAAAATAAGGGACTCATTGTGATTGTGTATATTAGTGGAAGTGAAATATGAGAAACTGAGGTGTAATGATGACTGACAAAATCTACTTAGGTAGTCAAAGGTGTGAGAAGCATATAGTTAGGTTGTTTTCTTTTTGTGCTTTATATCTTGTTACCAAAAAAAGTAAATTTAAAAAATATAAGTGAGAGAAGGCTATACCAACTTTTTATTGTTTTTGATAAGACGGAAAGTAATTAGATCTTGTGGGGTATACAATACTGACTCATACTTTTCTTTTAGTCACACATAACAATAAGTCCTAAAGAACAACTACCATATGAATGTACCCTTAAATCCAAAAATCAATCATAGGAATGTTCCATATATATACTCCTAGTATTTAGTGATGAAGCTGGTATTTAGAAAAGGGTCCCACTACAATATTCTACACAAATTGTTAAAGTAGAAATGATCAAACATCAAAAAATACCACTGCAAACTGAAGTATTTATTATTGTACTAGCTAATTCCTTTGTTACTGGTTCCTTGGATATAGTAGTATCTTTTCTTTACTACTGAGTCAACTACATTGCACTATTTTACTCCCAATTCACATATTCTTAAAAGCAAAATAATAAATGATTAACATATTCCTTGGAGTACTAGCTAGTGCCTTGGAAGATCATAAATGCTTTTTGGTGCAATTTTTTTGATTAAAATCCCAATTCATATTCTTAGAAGCAATTCTAGCTAGCTCTTACAATTAAATTTGTATTAAAAGAACCGAGATCAGTATTTATTTTTTAAAATACTGGCCGAAAATATAGGATTTTATCATGTTTGTGCCTTTAATCTGGACGAAACATGATATATCAGCGATACATATGAATATCCAATGATATCTCATTATTGGTCGTATCAGACAGATCAGCCGATAATATTGGCAAGGATGTTTGGGGATGTTAGGTTATCAGGTGAAACTAATTTATTTGATTGGTTGGCATTATGAATTCACGAATGACTATGATTGGCTTCGTCGACAAGACTCGATGTCACTCTTGGAGGAGCTTCTAAACCAATTATTATTTATTTCGATGTCACAATCTTAGCAAGAATTTTTCTTCCAAATCTAAGTTTCCGGGGAGTATTTCCACCGAGACAAATTTCTTAATGGTAATTTTCTATTTTTACCGATGTCACTCTTGGACGAACTTGTTAACCAATTTATATTTCGATGTCATGATTCTTAGCAAGTATTATCGTCCAAATCTAAGTTTACGCGGAGTATCTCCACCAAGATAAATTGATTGATGGTAATTTTCCATTTTTACCGATGTCACTCTTGGACGAGCTTCTAAACCAATTTTTATTTATTTCCATGTCATGATCTTAGCAAGAATTTTTCGTCCAAATCTAAGTTTCCGGGAAGTATTTCCACCGAGACAAATTGCTTAATGGTAATTTTCTATTTTTACCGATGTCACTCTTGGACGAGCTTGTTAACCAATTTATATTTCGATGTCATGATTCTTAGCAAGTATTTATCGTCCAAATATAAATTTACGGGGAGTATCTCCACCCAGATAAATTCCTTGATTTCCATCCAATATTTTTATTTTTTTTATTACTTTTTATTTATTTTCCAAAGCCACATACTTGTTCACTAGCCAAGTTTGCACTTGGACACTAAGCTAGAGATAAAGTGAAAACGTGTGTCACGGTAAGGAATGGAGACTGGAAAATACCGCTTTTTCGTTTCCAAGTCTCTCTCTAAACTAGCATTTCAGTATTAGGGTTTTAGTATCAAAAACTAAAAGTTTTAGTATCAAACCAGACAAAATGACTGCTCTTCTATTAACTTCCTTCCGATTTCTTCTTCTTGATGGAGACAAAGAGATTGTTGGTTATTTTGGTTGTGAGGTTGTTCCTTATTTTGAAGATGTTGATGATTATGATGTTGTTGACGATGAAGAAGAGGAGGACGATAAAGAAGAGGAAGAGGATGATGAGTATGATTTTGAGGATGATGATGATGAGGAGGAGGATGAGGATGATGATTTAGATGATCCAAAACACTTATTTTGGTTTGGGCCAGTGCTTGAGGATGAAGATGAAGACGATGAAGTTGATGATGATGATTGGCCATACAAAGATGTGGTTACCATTATCGATAGCAGCAGTGAAGAAGAGGGGGATTATAACTGATCTAGTCCTCTGTTTTCATGGTTCTGCTATGCAAGAATGGTATTCAATCACATCTTGATCCATCATCTTTTGTTTAGTTAAATATCTTTTTAGTTTTTGTGTTATTAGTGTAATTTTTTTATATTTTTTTTGATGTTTAATTAGTCTGTTTGTAAAGCTGCTTGGAAGTATTGTTTTTGTGAATGTTTAATATTTATGGATGCAATATTTTCTTTAGGTTCCAAGTGCATATATTGTTTAATTTCTGTCCATTGTTCATCTGTTGGAGTAACAATATTTTGACAAAACAGAATGAACGAGTAATGTGTTTAAGGGGGCTTGGTGTAGAGATTTAGATGTTAGGTTTAACCATGATTTTGTTGTGGCTTTGTTGTTAAAGTGATAGGATCATGAATATGATAGGGACTGTATATTAAGTCTTGTATTAGAGTTGGAAAAAATAGCCAAATTTTTCATAAATTGCAATGCCAAATCTGACAATCTTTACCAAAAAACAAAAAACAGAATTGAGAGCACAATTGAACAGTAGGCCTAGGACTGCTACATAATTGTGCTTACACATTAATAAAATTAGCATACTAAAAATAATGTAAAAAACTTGAATTTAGTCAATGCCGAGTGCTCAGCCATAAATTTGTTTGTCTTGGTGGCTTCCCATGTTCTTATTCATTGTAATCATTATCCAAATGTTCACCGTAGATTTTCTCAAATGCATCCCAAGAAGCAAAACCCTTAGGAGGAGGATCATTTTCAACATGGATCATTTTCTTATTATGAACTAATTCCCATTCTTCATCGACAAAATCTTATAGTATATCACCAATGCTTTCCACAAAGTCATCCCATGAAGCAAAGCCTTTCGGAGGAGGAGGATCATTATTAATAAGACCATTGGCATGAACAACAAATTTCTCATTAGAACTCATCCTCTCAATTCCTTCTTTCTTTTACTTACGAACAAGGTATCTAATTTCTTATTTTTAGGATCCAAATCTAGCTAAATATAGTGTTTTTTTTCTTTCCCTATACATATCTAGTATGCAAATCTAAATATAGTGGGTGGGTTACGTTTAACATGAATATAACAAACGAAAATCAAGGTGATATATGGAAAGTGGGATTTTGAGGATTTTGCGAGACCGAGCAGAAAAATATTGCATTTAATTAGGATTGTAGGATTAGACTACTGATTGTAAGTTCTACTTAGATGCCTATAATCTTTCCGTAACCCTTAAGATATCTCTAAATATCTTGACACGTTAAGCATTCATGTCAATGAGATAGATATTACACTTGTTAAAATTAAAATTTTACATTCCTTATTTAACAAAATATTCCTTCCTTATTGAATTTCAGACGCAACTTTTCCTACTACATTATTACTACAATCATAATTGATTTTTTTTCAAAATTCATAGACACCAGCACTTGTTGATCATGCACGATTTACCAGGGTTTACGCGTTTTTCATAGAGCCAGCACCTGTTGACAGGCATTATGTGACGCTGGTGTATTGCAATATCTTGAACTGCAGCATGGTTTGGCTCATGTCTCATGCCATATCTCAAGTCCCTCACCAACAATTAAAATAAAAAAATGGTCAAACATAAGGTCAAACAAAATAGGTCAATAAGAAAAACAAAGTCAACACACTTGTGTATATTTATTGAGTGGTACAATTTATTATTATGGTGATTATGAAGTATGAACATCTCTATGTTTCAGATTTTAGGTTTATTTTTATGTTGCTGTGAATTGTACCCTGATTTGAGAATCTTTTGGTGATTATGTACATATCAATTGCATGCTTTATGAACATCTCAGATTGTAGATTCAGACTGTAGGTGATTTAGGATTATGAACATCTTTTGGTGATTATGAACATCTCAGATTGTAGATTCAGACTAGGTGTGTATATGCCTCTCCATCAAGTGAATTAGACTGGATAGAGAATAATGCTTATTTTGTTTCAACATACCACGATTGAAATCACAAAGAGAAACTGAAAAAAGACAATTGCAATTTCATTAACCACATTTACAAACACCATCGCCATTACATATCAAACCACTAATTACTAAGTAGTTCCATTTACAATCAAACCATAAGCAAAAGAACTAGACACACTACCAATTCTAGTTCGACCTACACCTGCACAACCAACTATGATGTCGTCCGATAAGCAAAATTCCCATAACCTCCATAACAAGTACCAGCAAAATACCTACCACTACTACTACCGAGTTTGATCTTTGTCAACACCAAAACAACACCTTTACAATATCAAACCTTGTTCCGAAATAAAACCACAAAAAAAAAAAACACTTACCATGCATTAGAAGATGTATCATGTATTATAGAAGACTAGACCTCTCCTTCAGTTCCAATAGCACCAGCAACTACAAGCATTAGGAAAATCTTTGTGAATTTTCACGAAGACGATCTGAAGACTTCAAGGAATGCAATCCTCATAAGTCTTCCTCAAAATATTTTCCCAATGCTCTTCATATGATCACCACTGATCATCGTCATCGTCGGTGTTAAAGACCTTGGTAGGACCAGAATATCGCCACAACGATATTCTTGCGGTAAGAACAACGCTTTCACGAGAAGTTCGAGCACTCCTATAATATTAAATGACATCTTTCACGAGAACATCGTGGAATTCTCCAACGACATTTGGCGAGTGTCATGAGAAAACACCACAGTAGCTAACGATTGAAGAAATATGGTAAGAGTGTGTTGTTTCACGAGGGCTATGAAAGTTCACGATAATTAACATTGTAATTACCGCGAGGAGATCGCAGAATAGATCCGAAAGAAGGGGAAAACTTAATTTTCGGCCACTATGTAATTTCCTATATAAAGGGTTCAAGTAAATCCAGAGGATGATGATGTATTTTTTAGAGTGGAGAGAATTGTGAAGAGAGAGAAACTCTAGAAAGAAAGTTGTATTTCTGAGTTTGAATATTTTTTGTAAACATTTCTGAGATCTAAATAGCAAAGTGTCGTTTAATTCTTCAAGTCTTCAACTAGTTTCTCATAGTTTTCTATAGAATCCTAATAGGGGTGTAGTGTGGGAAATCCTGCTACTACATTTTGGCGCCCGAAACAGGGAAAATCGAGTTACAAAACCTCTAATTGCAATTTGAAGATTTGAAGGAATTGAAAAAATGGCTAGAAGAAGAAGAAATACATCAGAACCACCAACAACTGTGAGAAGGAGTAAAAGACTTGCAGGAGGAGTAACAAGTGAATTAGGAGAATCTTCAAGGGTGAGAATTAGAAGAAATAGAACAAGGAATGAAGGGGAAAATCGAATTCAACAGCCAAATCAACTAACATCAATACGAAATGGAAGAGTGGATTATGATAGGGTGAGTGTGCATACATGGAGATCAGATTCAGTGGAAGGGGAAGAAAATCGACAATTACGAGATGAAGATAGAGAAGGAAGAAATCAAGAGATAGAAGAAGGGTTGATTCATCACGATGAAGATGAAATAGCAGGGGAATTAAGACAAAGAACACAAGAAGAAAGAATATTAGAGGCAGAAGAACGTGCAAATTTAACAAGACAAAATCACGAGTTGAGGATGGAGAATTTGAGATTACAAAGTAGAAGATCAAGAAGTACTACTAGATCAAGTTCAACATCATTTAGAGAAGTACCAAGGCGAAATTCTCTATTAAGAAATGTAAGAGCAAATGTACAAGAAGAAACGCAAAATCCAAATGGAGAACAACATCAGGGAGAAGAAAGAGAGGTTAATGATCGTTATGATCCACGAGAAGAAATTTTAAACAGAAGGAGAAATAATGAAAATCAAAGAAATGAAGATAATCAAGATGGTGCAGAAAATCGAGAAGAGGGAAGAAGAATATTACGTGGACGAGAAAATATCAGAAATCAAAGAGCTATCGAGGACGAAATTGAGAGACATTATGCTGAACAAGCGCGCCTAGCTTGCGAGAGAGAAAGGTTGAGAGTGGAAATGGAAGAGCGGGAATTTCAGGAGTCAGTAAGGCAAAATAATCATGATAACCGAGAAAGAAGACGCACACAAAATCGCCAAAATGATAATGCTCAAGAAGAGTACGATAGAATACAAAGAAGAATAGAAAAACAACGAGGAGAAATGACGAGAAATGAAGAAACTCGTGAAGAAGAAATTGGAAGACATAATCAATTGCGAATTTTGGAAGGGTATGAAGATGAAAATCACAGAAGAAGACGAAATAATGATGAAGATGAAGATTTACAAGCTCTCGCAAGACAAGAAAGGCAAGAACGCAGGAGAAGGGAAGCTGCGTTAAAAAGACCAGTAGAACAAAATCTTACTGCAAATGATCAAATCTTAAGGGAGTTAGCATAAATGAGGGGAATGATAAATAAAAAAAAAGAAGGAGGAAGGAGACAACTTGATGAAGCTTTCGAGGAAGCAGCTAAAACTCCCTTCACACAGGAAGTACAATTAAGAGGAATTCCTCCAAAATGCAACTTACCAGCATTAAACAACATTTTTGATGGGACTACTTGTGTTGTTCAACATGTTAAAGCTTATGTCAGGTGTATGCTACAGTGGGAGAATCATGATGCTGTTTTATGCAAATATTTTGCATCCAGTTTAACTGGCGAGGCGCTAAAATGGTTCGAAGGGTTACCCAAAAACACTATCACTTCCTTTGATCACTTACAGGCTACATTTTTGGGTGCATACATAAGCAACAATTCTTCACGGCAAGGAATTGAAGATGTGTTTGGATTGAAGCAGAGAATTGGCGAGAGTCTAAAACATCTTACTATAATATGGAAGACAATGTGCAGTGAAATGGCAGGGAGAGTAGATGAGAGATATCTTATTTTATCCTTCATTAACGCAATGTTTGCGACCAATCTGCTTTATATACAAATTTTCAGAATCAAAAACACCATCACGATGACTGAACTAATAGAGTTACAAGAAGAATACATTGCTTTGGAAGAAAAACAAAATGAAATGGAGTCATACCCAATGGCAAACACTAGCTCTATAGTGACGAACGGAAGTTTACTCCCTAAAATAATTAATAATGTGGCGAGCACTTCGCAAGTTCAACCAGAGAAGGTGGCGAATAATGACAAACAAAAGTTAGTGGCTATGGGAAGTCGTGATCAAGAAGAATATGAAAGAGAGAGGAATTATTATAATCGTGGAGGAAATAATAAAATCCAAAGGCTTGATCAACCTCAAGAGACTTATGGTGGGCAGAGGCAAAATAATTTCAGAAATCAGGGAAATATGAGAACAGTATGGGAGGAAATTAAGATGCCGCCTTTGAATGCTAGTATAGAGAAAATCTGGGAAGCAATCATCTTGATGGAATATATACCCTCGCCATGGAACATGTGGAAGGAACCACATCCTAATACTCGCAATCAAGAGTTCTGTCCTTATCATCACTTCCATGGCCATTCGATAAATGACTGCAAAAATGTGAAGAGAATAATCCTAAGAATGATTGATCAGGGGAAGCTAAATCATTTTCTAAGAGAGCGACAACAATCGCAACAATTTCCACCACCACCAGAAAATCGCAGAGTAAATAATGTAAAGGGGGCAGAAACTTTCGTCATAGAGGTTGGAACCAAAGCAAAGAATTTGTTCTGCAATTCTATCGTGCATTCTTTCAAAACCATCGAAGATTTTCACGACAATGTTTTAAGTAGAGTCTTCGCCAGAGATATGGATGGAAAAGATATTATGAATATAGTGAGAGTCTCACCATTAGAAGAGTGGAAGAAACAAGTTCTTTCTTTTACAGCACAAGAGGTACCAGAACCTGGCGAGTTGCATGATAACCCCTTGGTGGTAAAGTTGGAGATAAAACCAAGACAAACAGCATAAGAAGAAGATGGAGAAAATAGCAATGAAATAGAAGAATCTTGGGCCATTGATAGAATCTTAATCGATACCGGAAGTTCTGTGGACATTCTATTTTATCATACTTTCAGAACCATGGGTGGAAAAGATGAAGACTTAATACCATCAACATATTAGATTTATGGTTTCAATGGTACTACTAATAAACCAAAGGGGGAGATCACAATGAGAATTCCTTTGAAGGGGATGTCTTCCAAGATCTTTTTCTACGTTGTTGATATTGAATCGCCATATAACGTTTTGATTGGACGGCCCTGGTTACATGGGATCTTAGGTGTTGCATCTACCTTCCACCAGTGCATTAAATTCCCTCATCCAAAAGGTGTTGGAGTAATTAAAGGAGATTGGAGAGAAAGTAAGAAGTGTTATGAGATAGATATCAAATCTTGTGAGGAAAAAGCAGGGAAGAATAACAATAGGAAGTACAAAATTGAGCAACAACAGAGATGTGACAGATTGATGGTAGATTCAATTGAAAAACATGAAGAAGTGGATAGCGAGTCTCTCGCGAATGTCAAGCAAATAATAAAGCGCAGAAAAAACGCAGATACAAAGAGCACAAAAGGATGAAATGGCGAGTAACTCGTGAGAAAATAACAAGTAGAGAGACAGATGAAGAGAAGGAGGAGAAAGATGAAATTACGATAAAGGGAGATTCGAATAATAGTAAGTAGAAAGGTAAGATTGTTTTTGAAAAATATTTTGTTTGAATGGAGAAGATGAAATTGAAAAGTTGTAAAACAGAAAATCAAAAAGAAATGAAATTTTAACAGAAAATTGAAGCTCGCAAGAAATTTTAAGAAACGCGAATACAATTTCGTAGAGATTTAAAGAATGGGACAAACCTTTATGGCGTGCACCCTAGTTCGCGAATACAATTTCGTAAGAGGCAAATGTAAGACCTACAAGAACGTTATAAGGGGGGTATCTCTTTATATGATTCAGGGATAAGGTTATACCGCTACTGGAACCTGAGTCATACAGATGTTGGGGTTAAAGAAAACCTATCCGGGAGAGAAATCTTGGATTTCCAGCTTTATAAGGTTATACCCTGGTTGGACGACTGAGAATCTCTTCCAAGAAGTGCAGAATATGACCAAGGCGCCGAGGTACACGGTTTAGCCAAGGGTGCCCGGGACGGATGAACCTACCCTGGCCATCTTTGGTAAGTCTTGGCTATGATGCACTTGGCCTGAAGAAAACCCCACTTATGGTGCAGTCTTGTAACTATAAGCCATATAGGCATAAGGGATAAGAGACTGCGAAAACAACTGGTTGTTGGTAAATCTGGATGGGAGGAGCTAGTCTTGTATGGCCGATGTTCCCTCCTTGAAGGGGCAACTAGGGGGAAGATAAGGGTGGCACCCTCCATTAGGGAGATGATAAGTGTCTTAAGACGGCAATGTCATGGGGCTTTAAGATTGCAAGATCATTTAGGCCTGTCATATTGTCGCGTAAATTATACAGAGGCAAAAATCCATAAGAGAAAAAGTTAAGGTGAGATCAATGGGTTTTTACATGAAAATGTGAAGACGTCCTGCGATTTCATCGTGAAAGACAGCAATGTCATGGGACTCTATGTTCGCAAGAATATTTAGACCTGTCATATTGTTGCATGACAAATATCATGTAGAGGCTATAATACTATGATAAGGCAAGATCAATGGGTCAATGCATGAAAGTGTAAAGACGTCCTGCGATTTTGTCGCAAAAAGAGAAGCATGGCAAAGTAAGACCTTTAAGTAGGAAGGCATACTAAGACCATCAGATCACGAGATTTATAGTTTGAGATATTCTCGCAATAATCTTGATATTCGCCAAAAAATACATTTATGGAGACAACATATAATTTTTAAAATTTTTATTAACTTCCTCATACTGCAGATGAATAACAGAGGCAAGTATGGGAATGCTTAGGATAATGGAATTGTTATTCATCAGCATATGTGAAATTTACAAGAACATTATTTAGAGTTACAGATAATTAGCAGATATAAATTGCATTGACCAAATTATATTGCAGAAAAGGATTATTTTCTAGTTCATACAGGTGAAGGGGCAAAGAAATATTATACATTAAGATGAACCAAGTAGCAGCAAATTGAAGAAATTCGCAATTGAGTTACATAAAGAAAAAAGAGAAAAAGTTACATAGACATATTATTTCATTTATCGACATTGTCATTTTCATCTTCGTCAGACTTTTCCTCGTCAGATTTCTCTTCTTCATTATTTTCGTCGGACTTTGTTTCATCGCCAGAATTTGTTTCTTCATCATTATCGTCAAGTTCTTCATCAGTATCAGTTATAGAAAGGTCTGGAACCACGGATGGTACTTCTATTGCAAGATCAGGATATAAAGAAAGAGCAATTCCATGATCGTCACAGACCTGCTTAGTGGTGTTGTTACGAGTAAGGATGAGAGTTCTGTTAAAGTTTGCAGAAGTAACTCCAAATTGAGCTTTCAATCGTGAATATTTCTCGTTGCGAGCAGCAAGATTGTTCACGAGTTGATGGTTATTATCTTCAAGCTCCCCTATTCTGACACGATATCTTTCTTCAAATTCTGCGAAGATAAAACAACAAATTAAACATTTTATAAGAAAGAAGAATGGAAACAAGAAATCAATAGATTAGAGTGATTAACAACCTTCTTTCTCAGTAATCAAGTCCCTAATTAAGGCTGATTGATCAGCATGAAGACTAACGTTTACACCTAGATTATTCCTAGCATTGTCAAGAACTGTTGCATCCCAAGAAAACTCATCATCACTAGTAATAATAAGGAGGGAACGAACTTGAGTTTCTCTCGTAAGAAGTTCTTTATTCTCGTTGATGAGCCTATCTCTTTCCATATGAATTTCAAGGAGATTTTTGTGGAAATTTGCTAGAGCCTTGGCACCCTTCTTAATTGCTTGATCGTTCTTGTCAATAAGATCACTATTTTTACTTCTTAATTCATTGATCATCTCTTTTGATTCATGATAAAGATGCTTAAATTTATTAGATAAACCTAAATTGTGTCTATGTTTAATTGTTAGAAGATTAAGCTTAGATCTAAGTTCATCTACAGAGAGGGATCTAATTTGTTCATCAGCAAAATTACTTAAAGAGCTATTAAGACGAGCAAGAAGGGTATTATCATCTACAAGATCAGGAAAAGATCGAAGGAATGTAGCCTCGTCAGTAAGACCATAAACATCTGCAAAAATGATTGCTTAAATAAGCTATGATAAGGAAAAAACAGAGTTAAAAGAAAGAGAAAATAAATCATACCATAAAGTTGCTTGTTGGCATTGCTAAGATCAGAAATCTTCTGCTTATCAACTGAAGCTTCAGTTTCCAGCTGCTTGTTTTTCTCGCAAAGCTCAGCCATTTCAACTTCCAATTTTTCTTTATCCCGGCTAAGATTGATAGCTTTCTTCTTGAATAAAGCACGTTTGTTATCCAAATTAGAAGCAGTGGCAAAAGAAGCTCTCCCAACCTGCGATAGAGCTTTGTAAGTACAAGAAATTTGATGAGAGAAATTTGGCGAAGATGAAAACGACAATAAAACAATTAAGAGAAAACGTACCAAGATACCAAGTGCATTTAAGAAGCTCGGAGTTAGCGATTCTGAAACTCCGCGAAGAGAATTGTTATCAGATAAAACTGGGGCAGCACAGACTTTGGCGAGCGATTGAGCTAACTCATTAAGAGTTTCATCTCCATAATCATTTGGAACTCCACGAGAGGGATCGCCAAAAAGCATGGACAGCTGAGCCATGGAAGAATCAGATGAAGAAGAATTCTTCATAGAGGGAACATCGTTAATATTATCAAATTTGTAGCCAAATTCATCATCAGACTTGTTACCAATATTCAAGTTTTCTTGAATATGTGAAGAAGAAGAAGGCTGAATTTTCTTCCTCTTCAAAGGAGGCTCGCCAGATTCTTCATCACGAGAAGAAGAAGGATTTCCTTTACTAGAAGCAATAGATTTCCCTTTGGCATCAGTTGAAGATTTATCCTTGGGTTTTGGCTCTAGAGGAGCTAATTCTTCGATCACCTATGGGCACAGATAAAGATAAGAAATAGGGGCAATAATATATTGTTAAAACTAATAAAAGAATATTTCTTACTTCATCTGTGAAAGATCTAAGAGCTGAAAGAGTACTGGGTTTCCTGAAACTTTGGTAATTAAGTTTCATTTTGTTAATCTGCAAGATAACAAAGAAGTTAGAGAGAATATAGAAGTATGATGAAGATAATGAATAATAATGCAAGAGGATAAGATAATATACATCTTTATATTTAGTAGGCCAATTGAAAACCCATGGATCATACTGGGAGAGGTCCGCAGGAAGTTGGAGAGAACTAGAGATATAAGGACCTTCAAGACACAAAGGAAAAATATGCCACTTATCATCGTTAGAATGGCGAGGGCCATGATTGGTCTTGGTATGAAAATCGATATCCAGCATGAGAGCCTTGTCAACATTAAGTTTCTTTTTGTGTAAGCGAACACCCCAACAGGTGATGTCCCTCTTCATAGAAAGCAGTTGGTAATTTTTAAAGAAGTTATCTACAGTATAATTTGCAGGGATAAAAGGAATATGTTTGTATTTAAGACTCTGGTGTTCTTCAGTATATCGTGATCCTTTGCCAGCGCCACGAGAGGCATATTCAAGTAATAATCTAATGCAATCTCCACCAAGTTGATATATCGCTCGTGAAAACCTTTTATCAGAAATTATCTGGTAAAATAATGGAAGTTCTAGATTATAGAGAGGAAGTGGAAGACCAGCTTCAAGTTGGCCTAGTGATACTATGATTTTTTGGCGAGAACATTGAAAATTAGAAAATAATTCAAACGAAAGTTCAGATTTGGGATTTTGGTCTGGGATTAAAGATAAATTAAACCCTTTGCTTCTGAGTTCTTCTTGCATTTTATTGAAAGCAATTAAATTTTTACCACCAACAACAACCATTTTTAGAGTATGGGAATGAAGGAAGATTGAAAGAAGGAAGAAATGGCGAAAATAATTGATGCGCAATTTGCGGAAGAACAGTAAAAAATTGCAGAGAAGAAGAAAGAAAGAGAATGTAAAAAGAGAAGAAAAGAAAGAATGAAAGAGGTATTTATAGGAGGAGAAGTTTCTCGAGAAAGTAAATGTAATTAATACAAAGAAAAGACGTGAATGGTCAGATTATAGCAGTTTAAATTGACGTGTCGAAAAATATATGGATGATAAAATTATGTGGAGACAGCTGGTGAAAACTTTAGAGACGTGTCAGAATAAAGATGGGGGGAAGGATAAGTGGTTGCAACAATTTATTCTCACGATCTTCTCTTCTTCGCAGAAAAGACATGAGAAGAGGCAAGATGTAGGACCAGAATATCGCCACAACGATATTCTTGCGGTAAGAAGAACGCTTTCACGAGAAGGTCGAGCACTCCTATAATATTAAATGACATATTTCATGAGAACGTCGTGGAATTGTCCAACGACATTTGGCGAGTGTCATGAGAAAACACCACAGTAGCTGACGATTGAAGAAATATGGTAAGAGTGTGTTGTTTCATGAGGGCTACGAAAGTTCACGATAATTAGCATTGTAATTACCGCGAGGAGATCGCAGAATAGATCCGAAAGAAGGGGAAAACTTAGCTGTCGGCCACTATGTAATTTCCTATATAAAGGGTTCAAGTAAATCCACAGGATGATGATGTATTTTTTAGAGTGGATAGAATTGTGAAGAGAGAGAAACTCTAGAAAGAAAGTTGTATTTCTAAGTTTGAATATTTTCTGTAAACATTTCTGAGATCTAAATAGTAAAGTGTCGTTTAATTCTTCAAGTCTTCAACTAGTTTCTCATAGTTTTCTATAGAATCCTAATAGGGTGTAGTGTGGGAAATCCTGCTACTACACCCTCTTCTTCATAGGAGAAGTCTACGCCACTATCAGTTCTAGTAGAAGTTGCAGGACCATAACCTCCATCATCTTCATCATCTTCACAATCTTATGATCCTTCATTTTCTTTTTGTTGAACCTCTGCTGCAATAGGATTGCCATCTACATCCATCCCTGGTATCTCCTCACCGTCGGAATCCACGTTTAGGGGTTCAGACATAGTACGAGCAAATATCCTGGGTTGAGCTTTCTCTGCCAAATAGAGTAGATACATTTATGCATCATCTCTCTCCTGCCTTTGTCTCTCTCTAGCCTCTTTTTATGAATCGTTAGATCCATGACTGCTGCTATCATCCTCATCAAGTTTTACTGCTTCTTCACCTTCCTCATCACTTTCACTTTCTGTGGCACTTCTTGTCTTAATCCAACGACGTTCATATCTCTCTAGCCTTTCTCTCTTCTTCCTTGCACATCTTGTCTCATATTTTATGATCCAAAACTGGTACTCTTCTTCGTTCTCAATCCTTTGCCTATGAAATTCTTCCTGTCTCATATTTTCTTCTTCCTAAATCCTCTTATTTGGAATTTCTTGTTCTAAATAAGAAATCAATCTCTCAGCCTCTTCACTTGTTAATGCATGAGTTGCTTGTTTTGCATTTTCTAATGTTGGTGATTGATTTTCAACAACATCGGGTTGGTTTGGTTCAGCCATCTCTTAATCTTCTTCTCTCTGCAAATTTTCTTTATTTTTTTGTTTTGATTAAAAAGTAATTGCATATCAGTTTCTTATCCTTTTGTAGAGTAGTTAGATTAACCATAAATGTCCATTTATGGCGCATGGTTAAACTTCTTGTCCCTTGGCAGACCACGCCTCATCAGTGTCAAGAGTCAAGACACAATTTTTCAAAATACATCATTATTAGCCATCTCATCATCTCTTAATTTCAAACAACATTATCTTTAAGAGTAAAACAAGGGGGTTTCCTAATTTGAAGGCCATAATTGTAGCATTATGGTTCATCAGGGTTCACAAGTTTGGCTCATGTATCATGCCATATCTCAAGTACCTGACCTATGGGTGGGACTTGGGTTTGTTGGGCGGGTTAGAAGGCTTACTCATCATAGATAATAATGGCTCATGATTCATGAGATAAATATAATATATATTTTCATTATTAGATTTGAAGATAATATCTAAAGTTACTCTAAATAGATAATAATGTCAATTATAAAAATAGTTTTATATAGCTATATCATTTTTCTTAGGTTTGGGTGGGTTGCTTGGGCTAGAAACATTTGTGTCGATGCTTTCCCAAATTTAACTTGGGTTTACAAAATTTATGATCAAGCTTGCCCAAAGTTTTGAAATACATTGCCCATGTTCTCCTAACGATCGGGTTGGGCATGGGTTGGGTGGGTTAACCCAACCCCTAGTTAGTAATTCTCCGAATCATTCTTGAATAATTTTCGAACGTATCCGAACTGACCGAATCCGAATGATACTTCCGAACTATTTGAACTCCTAACCTAGTTCCCGGATTATATGGACCTCACGAATGGTTCGTGAACGTATCCGAACTGACCGTATCCGAATGATATTTCCGAACTAGAACTCCCATAGGTAACTCTCTCACTAGAGTTCTGTTGATTGGTTTTTGTTTGATTTTGTATATATTTTATATTTAAATATAATTATTGGTAGTTGTTTAACCAATGTTTTATGTGTTGACTAGGATTTCACCCGTGCCGTAACGGCACGGGAGTTCATGTATTATTCCAATTGTTTTTGGAAAAAAATAGTTGGTGAAAATACATTGGCTGATATAGTGATCCTCGGAAAATCACCATCTTATGTAGTTAATGCATAGAGTTTCGACATCAAAAAGAACAATATGCATTGGTTGTTTGAATCCACCGTTTTTATGTCTTAACTAATTGAAGAGAAAACTTATCAATCTCAAATATAAGATCTTGTATATGAAAAGGATGAGACTCGTTCCTTTAGTGTCACATAGATTTTATCAAAATACTCCTTCTGACGCATAAGAATGAGTTTTTTCCTTTAAATTTTTGTCAAAAAAATGAT
The DNA here is from genome assembly GCA_023529315.1 of Papaver bracteatum. Taxonomy (NCBI): domain Eukaryota; kingdom Viridiplantae; phylum Streptophyta; class Magnoliopsida; order Ranunculales; family Papaveraceae; genus Papaver; species Papaver bracteatum. The sequence continues at coordinate 477,177 of JAJJWX010004852.1, forward strand.
ACTTTTCGATAATGCATTGAATGTTGGTGTTCGGATGCTCATTCGAAAAACAGACCTTTCTTTATAACTTAATTAAAGAGTTATAATTATAAGTTGAGGATGTATTACTTTTTATCAAACAATGAGTAATGTCAAGCGTGCCGATTATTTGCAGTATTTTTAGATGCAATTTTCATAATTTAAAGCAAATGCATTCGCTTTACGGTAGCGTTTTCCTTGAGTATTTAAATCAGCACTCTTGGATATTACATGCCGTTGATGTATAGTCAACTTAGAATTGACTCTTAGTTTTAAGATGCATCCTCACTAACTGAAAAATCAGCGAACCAAAATTCAAATAAATTTATCTTTTTATTTTTTATTTTGATATATATATATATATATTATTTATTTTTAAACACTAACCAATTTATTGAAAGGATAAAAAGAAAGAGGGGGCTAGGCCTTACCTCCAAGAACACGGAAGAAGGAAAAAAGAAACCAAAAAAACAAAGAACAATTCCAGGTACACGGAAGAAAAATTATATAAAGTACAAAACATTTTTATGAAGGAATCATTACAGTCACTTGCCAAATTAAAAATAATTACGAAACTTCATTAAAAATAATTACGAAACTGAGCATTCTTCGAGGGAGTCTTTCATATGAGCCAAGAGAATAAGAGGCTGTTTTATTGACAATATATTAAATCATCCTTGTTCTTGCTTCACCTCACTGCCTTCTATTACTGCACACAGAACCTTGGACCAATAGTTTACATGTTCCTTATATTATAACTTAATGTAGCTCCAACTTCAGACTGAGTTTGGACATCCCTTGGAAGCACCCAGCTTAATCCCAAAGATAAATTAAATAAATTCCAAACAGTTGAAGCAATATCATTACGCCTCTTGTATTTTCCACTTCCTTTGAGCACAAAAGTCATAGATAGACAGTATTTGGACTCCCTTATATGTTGAAGCGTCACTATTGAATGAAAAAAATTATGATACATTGACCTTTCATAAGGGAAGCTTTAGGAGGCGACCAATTTGTTGAGAAACACCTCTGCCATATCTTGAGCTTAATCCAGCAACAACTTTTATACAACACGCCTGGACTAAAGTTCCCTTCTAGCTGGTCCACCTTGTTAGGATTTAAGGCTTTGTTCCTTAGCTTAGTTCAAATTACAACTACAACATATCAATGCTCTCTACTGAATCCAAGTGTTGTAAAAAACGTAATAGTCATTAACTGTCCATTCGCATATCACAAACTACTTCCTCCTCTTGTGTGCTAATTTTGAACAATTTAGGTAAGACAAAGACATTCACGGTTCTACTTAAAGCAACATAGTTCTACCAATTATTTATATTTATACTCGAAAAACTTTTAATACCGGAAATGTTAAAATATTACCCAAGATGAATTGACAATGCCACGTACATTCTTAGAGGAGGTATGTTTAGGTATATCTACATGCTACAATGGATTACCATCGACATCCAACAACCAATCCTGATTTCTAGGAGAGACACATATCTACTATCAGCAAGTTTCAATGTGGAAAGGAAGCTCATAAAAGATGTAAATTGAAAATTATGGAATCAGGTTAATCCAGGTTAGGAAAAAACTGAAAGCCAGTAGAGCAGCTAATTTGTTTACAACATAACTATGGAGCAATAGAAGACTAACACAAAAATGGACGTCATCAAGGACTTTTATTGAAAGTTTGGAAGCTTTCCCATTTCCTGCTCCTAGCTTATATTCCACTCGATATAGCTGAGTAGATTTGATTGGATTAAACACTGTTCCCATAGGAAATCTTTGTCTAGATATTCCAAACTTCCCTAATATTAGGAACTGGTGAATTGGGTACATGGGAAATCCGCCACCCAACAGGAACCATCACTGTGTATACAATTTTGCTAAGGTACTTAAAGTCTGCTTGTGCAAAAAGGATATAAAGATTTGTTTATGTTCTACCAAGTTCTCGTGACACACCCAAAGGCCTGACATTATTTAAGATAAAAGAAAATTGTTAGGTGAATACCAATTACTATAGACATGCATCGAGGCTTTAAGGGAAAAAGATAGTTACACTAAAAACTTCTTTTGCCTTTTGAGGTCCATATCCATTGCCGAGCTGGTACTCTCCATCTATGTTGTTATTTAGTGTCATCTCAAATGTAGCAGTATATTCAACTCATTCAGGGATACCGTTATGGTCTGCTCTGACCTCCTTTTCAGAAGATGGCAAAAATAATAAAAAGCATCAGTGTCGAGTTAAAAGTAAAATAAAATAAAATAAAATAGTAAGAAACTAAGAGCTTAATGGTATTCAAATGGTTGAACCTTATTAAAATCAAAATAAAAGTTTGAAACTCTTACTGTTAGTTTGAATTGTACAACTTGAGCAAATGTTTTTCAGAAAGTTCCTAGGTAACTATTGGACCTCTTACAACCTGGCATGCATCAAAATTCAGAACCTATCCGCGTTCTCTCCATTTTTACTATGCTTAAAGTCAGTGTATAATTTCTACTGGCTTATTAAAAGCACGATACACACAAAAAAAAGTTCTTTACCTTGGCAAAAAAATATAATATCATTGTTGAAATTATTAGCAGGAGAAGACTTGCATTTAACATGCACAAAAGTTTCTCAACTTCCAAAACCTAGAGCAATGAAAGGTGGTAAACAAAACAAAATTTGTCGAAGAAAATATGTGATATAGGTATAGCTTACTTGGGGAATTAGTCAAGTAGACTATTTCCCAGTATTTGAATTTTCTAGCATGCCCGAGTCTAACACGATGTATCACCATTGCGTCTGATCCCCATACTCGTAGCGTGCTACCCAAATGTATATTTAGTATTGTCATAACTATAATATTTAGTGTCGATTGGGATTTGAAAAAGCAATTAACACAACAGATATGGAATGTCATAAAAAGCAAATGCAACAAAAAGATACATCATAGATAAGAACTGTTAAATGAACATAGATTAAAGATTCATTCAAGGCTACTAATAGCATAAACATTAATTTAGGATACAAATTCAACAAAATGCAAACAATAACAACAAAAGTTTAAGATTTAAAGATATACCAATTCTAGGATGTATGTTCATAGAAGGAACCTCAAAAGTAGGTGCCAAGTTCATTCCTTCATACTCTTTTTTGTTTTTGTGCGGACGGTTAAATATTATTGCACCAAGACCGACCAACCACCCCACACAATAACTTTTTAACGGAGGAATTAATAGACTTTTTTGCATTATTTTTTTTCCGTAAAATTTTGTTTTGAGAGGCAGAGTCACACTGTGTTGATACATGTACTTCTTGATAGCACAATTTTAACTCATATTTACTTCTGGAAGAGCAGTTTTCAGTACATCAGATTGATTTAAATTTATGTGAATACTATACGTATAGATTACTTTCACAAATTAGGTTGATCATGGATATAAAATTCAGATTTAAACTTAAGAAAATAAACCTAAGAACTGTAATTGTCTAAGTAACTTTTCATTTAAATAATATCTACTTACTGTGGAAGGAGGAGAGGTACCCTCCTCGGAGGATCTGACCACTGACTCCAACTTACCCCACTTCCCACTACAGTTCCATCTCGTAATGTCAATTGTCTTTCGTCGGAGTTCATGTTTTGTGAACACCATAATAAAATATGTGTGCAATCACTATCTCAGCCATGCTACAGCTAATTATTTTATTTTAAGCGGTCTTGTCATTCAGTTGAAGTACTTCACATTTCTCCCAAACAGTATTTAAGAAAAAATTCTAATGGGAATCAGTATTTGAAGCTAGCATACACTTCCTTCCTATATCTTCTCTGAACTGTTAAGAAATGTTAAAGCATGTTAGCTAATGAAAATTTGCATATTCATTGTCTTAAAAATGAAGAAACATCATACCAAGCATTAACCTGTGAATGAATATCAATGCCAATCTCTCCAAGAACCTGCGACATGCATAACAATTAGCAACTGACACACAGTGTTGATCTTATACTAATGAAAAATATCCGTAATTGACATCTTACACAATAATTTGCATCTGAAGGGTATCAGGATGGATAAAATGTGGACATCACTGTAAAGTTTACACTCATTGCGTCAAAACACTGAATATCGACATGCAATACAAATTGTTAAATTATACCACTTACATGTGATGTATTTTTAGTCTTTGCTATAAGAGCAGTACATCCACTGAACTCTGTTGCGCTTGGCAAATCAGATCCATGTAGTATGGCCTCATTAGTTCTGACTGCATCATAAAAACATGTCTAACCATAATAAGCCACGAACCGAGGATGGTAAACAAGATTCATAAAGTACCACTAATCAACTAATGTTAACTCACTACAAACAATCCAATCTCAAATGAATAAATCCACATCTAATGTTAACAAACGGAAAATAATCAAGAGAGACTTAACAACTAAAATCAGCGTGACAAAATATATTTAAAAATATGACAAAAACCAATTTAGTCAAACAAATCCCTTGCAGTTAACCCCAAAATCCAAATTGACTTTTTAATGTACTATACATATGTAGTTTAACAAAATCAAAAGTTAAAAGTAAATGAAACTAAAGAAGGAGTCTTAATATAACTAATTGAAGATGAACAAATTTTTAGGGCATAACGTAAATAGTTCTTTCACTTTGATTAAATAAATCCAAAGATACCAATAAAAAATAAAACAAAGAAACAAAGAGAGATTTACCTATCCATTTCAGACCCAGGGAGAGATCAAAGAAGAGTATTTTTCCGCCATGTTTCTTTTGATCTTCACCTACTACTGCTACATGTTCTTCAAGTTCTTATGTTGTTCTATAAAGCATCTGTAGCCTAACTGGAGATTAATTCACTTGCACATCAGAATTTGAAGAGTGAAAGAAGAAAACCCAAATTTATTCATTAGTAAATCAGAATTGAAGAGTGAAAGAAGAAAACCCATCGTCTTCCAAGTATTTCATATATGCAGTAAATACGAACGGGAAATTAATGCCAAGATTTCATGGACCACAACCATCGATTTATCTCTTGTGAGGAATCAAAAACAAAAATCAGGGAAAACAGCCACAATGATCTTCATGGACTAATAGAATCAGATGTGTGATTGTTGTAATTATCAAGATCAGGGAGCACTTATTCATCTTACCCAGTAAGAAATTAAACACCAAAATCATTGAAAACATCCCCAATGAAAGTCTAAGAATGAAAACTGCGTGTCCCATGTGTAAACGATTTTGATTTAATCAGGGAAAACATCCCCAATGAAATATCAGAAACCTAAATGAACCTTTTCTCCACATCGGAGAAATTTTTCTAGATCTGAGGAAGTGGGATAGAACGAATGCGGTGAGAGCGAACTATTGGGGCACGTTTGGGTGCATATCCGAATTAATTTGATATTGTAATGAACGCCACATGTGCGAGATGTAAGGGGTGGTCAGAGGAACCACAACCCTTGATTTATCTTTGTATGAACAAATCCTGACCACCACTAACAAAGGCAAACTTAACCTAGCTATGTTTTATAATAATGATTTTTGTTTAAAAGTCTATAAGTTTTATAATACATTTATGCGATTAAATTGTTTATTTCATGTTAAATAATCATGCTAAAATGTTTTTTTCCATCTTATAAATCATATACAAAATAAAATTAGTCTCATAATAAGGTCATAATACTTATCAATTTATCATATATGTTAGCCGAATTTTAAGTGCCGAACTCACATTTATAAAGCGAATATGCACGTACGTATGCCATTCCGAACTACTGTCAGAACAACGAACCGTTGACCGGATTTTTGATCGAATCTGATCTATCCAAATCCGTATAATTCCCGTACGTATGTCGTCCCAAACTACTACTTGTGCCCCTTATCCGAATAATTCCCAAAAAATAGTCAAACATAATAGGTCCCTGCACAATCTCCCTTATAAAGCATATAGTTTAGACAACTTAGTCAAGTTAAAGAGCGGCCAGGATTTATTCTTGGGAAAGCTAAATCTACGGCTGTAAGATGATCAGTTTAATTAACTTTCAATAATAAATGTTCTATTAATATTTCATAATAAATGTTTGTTTAATTAATCAAATAAATACACTTTCATTAATACAGTACATAATAAATTTATTTTATGCTAAATAAGTTGACACTAATGGTGGTTGTGATGGTGGGCGGGGGTGGTGGATCAGCGGTGGGTGTTAGTGAGAATGGTGGAGTGATGACGTTAATGATGGTGGTGGTGGAAGAAGTAGTGGTAGTGGGATGAGAAAGGTGTCATATAAGATAGATAAATTAATTAGTTACCCTTGGTTTATTCTTTTTATTTGATACAGTATTAGTTTTTAAATTTGTTTTTATTTAATTTTTTTAAATTAAAATAAATATTATAGGCCAGATTTTTATCGGGTTGGGACAGGAAAAACGATGAATGGTTGAGGACTATAAAGAAACCAAGCTCTGAATGTCTGTTACCAAACCAGAACGCTCTGGATTCATTTTTGGGAAAGCTAAATCTACGGCCGAACGATGATTTCATTAATACTTAACTTTAAAAATGTTTTATTGATATTTCATAATATTTTTTTAGCTAATCAAATGAATATATTTCATTAATACAGTACATAATAAACTTATTTTATATTAAATCAATTAACATGTAACATTATTATGGAAGTTGTGGTTGATTTTTTTAATTTGAAAATAAGATGGTTATTAACACAAAAGAAATAATTGTACAGGCTGACCATAATTTTTTTTCCGAAAAATAACCCGAAAAAAACCCAGCGATGATATGGATAGTAAAGGTTATCAGTTGATCCCTCTATATGTTTCACCTGGGGATTTTTTCGAGACAAATTTTCGATCAACCTAAAAATTCTCTGAAAAAACATAACAATTAAAAAATATGGGGAAAAATTGTCACTTTATATAGAGCCAACAAAAGAATGACAAGGGTTTTAAATTGACATCTTTTTTTTTACTTACTATGGTGGTCGTGCCGTTACGACATGGGTGAAGTTCTAGTTGTGTATATTATTTAATTTTAATTAGTTAACAAATGGGCCATATCCTGAACTGCAACATGGTTTGGCTCATACATCATGCCATATCTCAATACCATGGTCCCTGAGTCATGACCAACAACTAATTAATCAACTAATGTCAAACAAATCAGGTCAAACATAGGTCAAGCAAATCAGGTCCCTGAAAGCTTTAATCCAAAATGTACCCTAGTGGAATCTATCCTTACCCACCACTATGTCATAATGACGTGATAAACCTATGTAAAATGGCATTATGATTAATTAAAATTAATAATCGGTGGTGCTATTCACAACTCTATAACAACACATTACTCACATCTCAACAACATCTAAACCCCACATCTCTCAAATGGTGAACCCTTTTACCCATCTGTGGACCCTCCTTAACAACCCTGAACCAATACCCTCTCAACACCTAGCATTGAGTGCTAAATAGAGCTGTCAAGGGAGCGATGAATATCATTTCCGATTAATAATATGATTTCAGGTGATTTTTCACGGCTGTGGTTGGCCCAAAGGGATATATTTCAACCAATAGGATTTTTCCGTTATTTCACCCCTCAAAAACTACGTCCGGAAACACCACCATCCAGACACACCACATATTCTAATTTTCTCTTTCGCCTCCTCTCTATTCCTCGCTCTTTCTTCCCCTCACCGTTACTTCTCCATTTTCTCTTTCTATTTTCCAGATTTGAAATCGGAAAGGAAGCTATTAGCGAAAGAAAAAAATCAATAAAAATATTGATTCCGGAAGGTATACTATACCATAAACCCTACCCTTTTTCTCTTACTTTTTTTTTTCTTTCTGAATCAATGAACCCTAAAACTTTTGGTCTATTTTGCAGATACGGGTTTTCATTGATCGTGATAAACAAAGAAATCCAATCTTTTATTGGTGTTAGGAAACTGGGGGGAAAACCTCTGTCGAATCAGTCGAGTTAATCAATCGAGTTCATCTTCCTAAATCTCTAAGAAAAATCTCTTTGAACATTTTGTTCCGACAAGGTAAACTCAATTAATGTTTCTCTAATCTCTTAATTTATTAACCAGGATTATAGATCAGCTTGAATCCGTCTGCAGCTGTATTTTTTTTCTGTTTGCTACTCGCTTTTGGAATATTTTCTTTGATATTGTTTCATTAATGTTTCTTTGTTGTTTTGTCACTGATTCCAATTTGTCTTATTTGTTCAAAATTTTCTACTTGGTCAAAGATTTTATGTTGTACCTGACCTATTTGGATTGTTGATGGATTGTATTGTAGATGGAGTAGTAAGTTGGTGAGGATAAAGATAATCTAGTGAACCATGATAAGGGAAATTGAATTTACTTTATACGGTTGTGTTAAGAGAACTTTAATTTTGATTTTTGAATACTCCAAGTGTATGATCATAAACCAATTTAGAGAGAGTTCATCTAGAGCATTCTCTGATAAATTCTAATAATAAGATTGTAATTTTGGGTTTGGGTTCACATGGATGATCACGTTTCCTTATGATTTCATTACTGAATTTTGTTAGACAGTTTTAATTTTATGACGTAAATTGTGGAATTTGGTTTCGGTTGAGTTAAATTTTGTTACTGGTTTTTTTATGGATTTAGGAATTAGCTTATGTTGTTGTAAGGAGTAAAAGTTGCATTGTAGATTAAGACGGCGTTGTTATAGAGCCAGAAAGGAGAATATGTTGTTGTATTCTCTCGATATTGTTTTTCTTCACTTTGCAACGGTGTTCTATCATGCTAAGCAACTGGTTTAACAGGGAAGAAGACGTATTTAAAACTCGGTGTTCGACCAGCAACGCACGTGCAATCCACTTGCATCCTATTAGAGAACCTACTCATCCCTACCTCCACATACAACAAATGGCATCGTTTGACTCCGCAGAAGATTTGGAAATCACCAAAGCATGGGCAGCAGAAAGTCGAGTTGTAGATCGCTCCTCGGCTGAGACCTTTTGGGCGAAGATACATAACAAATTTAGCCAAGATTATGGGAACCCGAAAGAAGAAGTGTTCAAAAAATCGAGGATAGGCACAACATCATCTTACATGCGGTAGCTGGGTTTTGTAAAATCAAACACCGGATATCGCACGCAAGCCACCATAGCTTGTCCCCTCTACAACTTGTACGTATCTTTATGGTTTATTAGGCACAATACTTTTTTCAACTTATATGTAACCAAATAAGTTTGTGTGTTATTTTTGTAGCACGAAGCCGTGAAAGCGCGCTACTTAGAGGAAAAAGGGGAAGCATTCACATTTGATGAAATTGTTTACTTCATAGTATTCATATTTTTGGAGTACCACTAGTTGCGGAGTATCACCAGAACTCAATGGTGGGTGAATCAGACTTCATACTATTATTTGGCATTGCAATCGTTTACTTCACTGCATTGCAGTTTGCGTAATCATCCTGTGGAATCCAGTAATCACCTATTCCTTGAATGTGGTTATGCTAGATCTATTTGGTTGGTTTTAAATATCAATATTACCTTTGGTGCAGGAATTACTAGACATGAGATTAATAAATTGCTAATGTTTTCAGTTTGGACATATATTTTTTAAGCATCAGTTTGGATTATTTGATGTTCAAAGATTTTTCAGAACATTAACTCCAAATAGGACAATGTCAATAGATGGCATTAATAAACTTGTGTCTCCTGGAACTAATCTTGTTTCTTCTACATTCTGATGCTTTTTTAAGTCAGATTCATTACAAGGTGGAATAGGGCTAATAGTGAGGAATTGTGCAGGTAGCTGCTTTCGGGTGCAAGGATAATACTTCAATGGAGGAATGAAGATGGGAGTTGAAGCTTAGGAGTTGGAATGTAAGGCTATGCTGGCAGTTGTTACTCTGGCACCCTCTAAGAACTTTAATTATGTTATCTATGAATCAGATTGTGAGACTTTAATGAAATCCATCAATGATCAAACCTATTATGTTAATTGGGTGAATCAAGCTTTGGTTTTAGATATTAATTCTAATTGGACAGAACACACAATTAGAGCAATGTGTTTTAATTCACTTAATTCTAATTTGGGCCATAGCTTCTTCCAGTTCTTACGATTTTATTTTTCAACTGTACCAACACGTTCTCCACTTTTTACAAAGTTTAGTTTTTTATTTGGGTACCGTTATAACAACTGCAGCAACACGTACTCAGCTTTTTAGCTATCATTTTGATTTATTTTCTAAATTCGGGTACGAACTAAAAAAATCTTTAGGATGGAATGAATATTAGTTGCATTGCACTCCGGTCTTTTAGAGCCGTCAAAGCAGAAAATTATGCAGCAGGATAACAAGATTTGACTGAGAAAATTCTTAACATAGAAGGATCTTTACCTTCCTGTTTTACCAAATTATTTACCATATACACTTAAATATTTTGCCAAATTATTTATTAAAAAAATATTGCCAAATTTCCATTTACCCTCTGTGTTCATCTCTCTCGTCTTAAATCATTTCATGTTTCTACTCTTAAATCTTCGAACCTCCCCTTAGAAAATGAAAAAAGTGGTTTACTTTGATCATCTGATTAATCTCTGGATTAACCATATATTCCCCTGTCAGTTTTGCTTTGCGGAATAATCGGATCGACCGTGTAAGTAATTCTTTTCAGTACTGCTTTGTTAACTGAGATTGTAACTCTAATGATCATAGTAGGGTAAATATTGTCTTCACATGCAAATGTATGTAGGTAGCTAACCTATAATTACTTGTATGATTCATATATGATAACTGAACTCACATTGTGATTTTTCATTACTCTTTGTGTACGTATTTGATGTAGGACATCCTACTCACTAGTTCCTATTATAAGGATTTCCTTTTACTAGCTTTAGTCTATTTCTTTATTTAGGATTTCTTTCCTAGTTCTAGCGTGTTTCCTAGTTTGGTGTGATTTCCTTTTCTAGTCCTAATTATATTTAGAATCCTTGAAGCCTACATAAGAAGGCATAGGCATAGTAGAGATACACAATTCTCGAACCAATATTATTATTTGATTAATATCAAACTTATCTTTTATTTTTATTATCTTTATTTTATCATCACTTTTGTGAATCTATTGATCTCACACTAGTTTCTATCTTTTATCGGATCTTTGATCCAAATAATAATCTTCCGCTACGTCAAGTGGCTTCAGAGCCACGGTTGAAATTCTCTATTATTGAGTGTCTTATATTTGTATCTATCCATGGTTAAGTGCCTTAATTTCTTCGTTATGGAAAAGGAATTTCGTACTACTTTTAGTGTAGATGGAATGAACACAGACTTTATTCTTGATCCATCAAGTCCGAAAAACTATATATCTATTGGAACAACAAATTACTTCAGGGAAAGGAATTGTGGTGAATGGGATTTATTTGGCGGTTTTCTTGATTTCAGCTTCCACGGAGGTAATTATTGCAGTTTTGCTTATTGTGAACTATATTCTATGAATAATTGTCACGTGTTATTGGGCGAACCCTAGCTATCGAGTTTAGGTGTTGTGTATAATGAAAGTTTGCATAGTTTTGATTTTCGTCAAGGCAACAAATTGCATCGTTTAATGGGATTACATGAAACAAAACCAACACCATCACAACGTTGGACTGAAAAAGAAAAGTTAGATTTTTTGAAAGAATTCCATGAGATTATTGACAGTCTCCGAAAGAAGCCATATTTTGAAACCTATGCAACAACATTAACTTCACAAGTACCTATATTTGAAGAAGAAGAAAATAAGGGTGACAAAGAGAGTTCTAATGTTGATAAGATTAATCATCCACAATCCACTTTTTTGCATGTTTCCGACATAGCTACTTCTGTTCCTAAGGATGTGCATGCTCATGAAATACTCACCGTCAAGAATCTACCTCAATATTCTGAGATTTTTGATGTTTCTAATACTCCCATCAATCTAGTTATGCCAAAGCCAAGCTTCAATAACCTCAGTTGTTACGTGAAGTTTTTGAATTTTCTGCTTTATGGCCTAAACAATACAAGTTACAGAAGCAGTCGAAATACATTGTTCGCTGGGATGGGAGCTCGCAATACTTACTAGATTCGAGGGATATTTCTTTGAAAGATAGTGAGTAGGCTCTGTATGAAACAACTAAGAAGATTCCAAACCAAAATAATATCACCAAGTTGAATTTCCCAGGTCTCTTGGCTGTTACACAAGAATCAGTCACAGTCACCTTGAGATATCCACTTGTCACTATTAGTAGAAATCTACAGGAACACCTACTGGTTGAGGGCTTAGAGCTGCACAAGAGAAAAGAGAATTCTGGTTTTCTATGCTCAGCACTTGGGATTTCTAAGATGGTGACCTGTTCAGTTATGAAGTGTATTGGATTGGCATAGATAATAATTTTCAAATAGCCGATGATAACGGCTTCAGCGATCGTACTCCTCTGACAAGGGATTTCGGTATTCTGGAGAAGTATGTTTCTTCTTATGCTTGTAAGGGTTCAATATTTTTCGGTTATATGAACAAGCTTATACAAGTAAAACCCCTCACAGATGGATACTTGCACTCGGTTACTGATTTAAAAACTAGTTCTTGTTTGAACTCTTCAAACTGGACGAATGATTATGAAGCTTCATCTAAGACGCCTGAAATTTCAAAAGTATCTTAGGAAGTTTATCCGAGTCTTCAGGGTGTTCTCAGCCAATATTTTGCTATCCCACGAAAGCCTCCGTGGCTTGTGCCGTGTAAACTCTTAAGGAAAATAAAAAGAAGAGAGGATACAACTACCAAGTCTAATCCATTTGTAGTTGCAGATTATCCTACAACTACACCCTCAGTAGAATTTGTAAAACCTTAAGATGTTCTTGATGAAGAATGACAATTTTGATTAATATTCTCAACTGATTATAATGAATTATGTTAATGGAGCTAGAACAGTTACAACTTTCTCTGTTCTCTCTCTTAAGATATTTTCTCACACACACTAAAAGAACCTCCTGAATTTTACATTTGAACTACTATTTATAGTGAAATATGTACAACCGTACATATCCTGGGAATCATCGCAACCTATGATCGTAACTTATTCTACATTCGCAAACCTTTTCATACTTCTTCCGTGTTTCTTCTATCATCGCATTGTTTTGTGACACTTTTCCTCTGTCTTTTGTTGCTACATTCGTAATCCAATATCTTGCGATATTCGGTACCTACATCTTGCCTCTTCTCATGTCATTTCTACGAAGAAGTAATGATCGTAAGAATATAACCGTTACTTATTCTTTTAATCAGAATTTAGACACGTCTTTTGTAACCGTCTTTTTATGACTATTCATTTATATAAACTCCTTTTACTACTTTCCTTATCTTTCTTACTTTCTATTTTTATTTCTGCAACTTCATCTTCTTCTCATACCATACTTTTGGTTATCGCCTTATCTTTCTGCTAATCCCACCATGAGTTCTCCAAGGTAATTTTCTTTTATTTCTCACATCTTTTGCTTATTTATCTCTTTGATCTCTGTCTTATTTATTGTTTGATTTTGACCTCTTTCAGCAAAACTACTCCTCAGGTGAAACCTTCAACTAAAAACTCAAATCCTAATTCTCGAAGAAGAAAATCCGAGAGTAAAAAGGTAGTTAAAATACTCTGTCTTCCTTCTTAAACAATATATTGTTGCCTCAGTTTTTAATCTACATTTTGAGTCGTAGGTCGGTGAAAAACTCAACCCCAACAAGAGATCACGTGTGATTAAACCCACGCCATTAGTTTCAATCAATGATTTCCTTCCTGAGGTTGATAAAGAATTTTCCTCCCCTCCTCGTGAAAGTACTTCTTTGCAAACTCCTGCCTCTACTCCATTACCCAGTTTTTAGTCTCCTACCAATGTCAATCTATCAACACTTCTTCAAGATCAACCTTCGCAAGATACTTTCTCAACCCCGTCTCTTGAAAACCCTATTTTTACCCCTAGTTCTTTGAGTGTTGTTGCTCCAAGCAATTTACAACTTGCTCTTATTCCTTCAAATTCTTCCCCTCTTCCTCAAGAAGTTTGAGATGGAATTTACTCAACTTTCCAAATGTTATCTGAGGTTTTGAGTAATAATGCGAAGTCTTCAAATGTTCGTTCACAGTCTGAATTTTGCGAAGTACTCAATAACTTCATCAATCCTGATATTTCTATTTCACGTTAAACCTTGGAAAAAGAAGTTGAGTTACTTCGCCAGAATCAGGAGTCCTTGAAAGTGGAGTGTGATAATCTTCGTAAAGAGAATCATCAGCTTCAAAATGATTCTCTAGATTGTGCGATCCTTCGTAAGAGGAATGAGGCATTAAAAGTTATTGCTATTATCTTTATATATTCTCCTTTTGTTTACTTATATTTCTCATATGCTTGAAACACCCATTAAAACCCATTCCCCTTTATAGAATCCATCCAGAAATGTAGAATGTTGGTACTTCACCATGAATCAGACACAAAATAATCTCAAGCCAAGCATGCAAGTCTTTTGAACCAATTCTCCCATTTATCTAATCTTCATTCATGTGCTCTTGATAATTTTGATGCCCTTTTCCAAGAGAATACCCAATTAATTTACGATCAAAATTTTTTGAATGATGAAATATCTCAGCTCACTTCTTCTTTAACTAAAGCCGATTTAATAATAGAAACCCTATTAGAAGAGAATGAAACCTTATCAAAAGAAAGATGTTTGTATTTGGATACAATGATCATTTCTTCGCAACAATTGAATATTCTTCAGAGTAAATGTTGCGATCAAGAAAATCTCCTTTATTTTTTAAAAGGTGAACTTGAGGAATTAAAGAAGTCTTCAGATGCTGAGAGAAGTTCTTTTGCTGCCGAGAAGAAATCCCTTCTTAATAAGAATATAATCTTGAATACTAAGAGGAATAAACTTAAAGAAGAGTATTCCCAAGTAGAAAACCTTAATACAAATCTTGCGAAGGATAATAAATTTCTTCTTTTCAAAGATCAAAAGCTTCAATCCAGACTTGAAGGATTAGTTGGTGATGGTTTTGATAAAGCTATGGATCAAATGAAGAATTGTTGTCTATCTTTAGCTCAATTTCTTACTTCACAAAGAGAAGGTAGTCATTAAAATTTGACTGCCTTTGACATATCTTTAAACTTTGTTATATTCGCATGATTGACCCCTTGAATTTTATTTTACTCGCAGAATCTGAAAATAACCTTCGCAATGCTAAAGATGGATTAGAAACCACTTGTTCTAAGTTTCAATCCACCTGTTCTAATCTTCGTAAGAGGAATACTTTGCTTTCTACTCGTTTGACTGATTCACATGATCGTGCCAATCGGAGATTCAACTATCTTGTTTATGCCAAAAACATTGAGGATACTAACCACCAAAAGTCTCTACTTCGTGAAAGTCACTTAAAATCTCAAGTCTTCGCAAACAATATTCTCTTATCAAGATCCTTGACTCCAGTGAAAGTTAAACCTCTAGAAGTATTTGATGATGAAGTTGCTCACGATCCTGAAAGTGATTTTGATTACGAAAGTGATAATGAAGGACTTGATGGTGAGGAACATTCTCCTGTTGCTGCTGATAAAGATGGTGGTGAGAAAGAATTTGTTCCCCAAGAAGAAGTTCTTGTTGATGGTCCTACTCCTCCTAAAGATCCATCACAAAATGTTGACGAGGAGCATCAAGCATGATGGATTATTCTATTGTTATTCCTCTTTTTTACGAACAATCTTTGTTTTTCTTTCTTTTGAGCCCTTTCTCTTGGTTACTATTGATCCTTTTTCTACAAACAATCCTGCTTACTGCTTGTTTTCCTTAAGGAATATACTTTGTATTTTGCGATACTAATTTGATCTTTCTCTAGATTTGCATGACTTGATCATATGAAGACAAATTGCATGACTTGATCATATGAAGAGAAATAATATATCTTGAAGACTTAGCTTAGTATTCCCTTTCCCCTTATTATTTCTCTTCAGATGATCAATTGTTGTTGTAAGTATTAAAACATCTACCTCAGTATAACTTGCGAAGATCCAGGTTTTTGCGAAGTAAATAAGAAATATTCCCCTTTGAAGTATAAGAAGTATAAAACCTCCTTGAAGAATTATGAAACACCCTTAAAGGAGTATAAGAATTATGAAATATCCTCAAAGAAGTATAAGAATTATGAAAGACCCTTGAAGAAGTATAAGAAGTATTCAATCCTTGAAGAAATATGAGAAGTATTCAATCCTTGAAGAATAGAGTAAAATTGCCTCTTTTGGTAGGAATGAATGATATATGTTCTTGTTGAGAACAAACAATCTCCAATAATGTTGACAAAATTGACTTCATTAGTTTTTGTGGTCTTATCATGCCTTCCTAAGTAAAGGTCTTATTTTGCCACCTCTTTTATGATAATATTTTTGTGTTTGCGATAATATGACAAGTCTGAATATGCTTGCGAATATACATCCTCGTGACATTATCGTCTTGCGATGAAATCGCAGGACGTTATCACACTTTCATGTAATAATCCATTGATCTCATCTTAACTTCATTGTATGTAATTCTGCGAGTATGTATATATTTTTCTCTTCTTCTCTTTTCTTTTCTTCTTTTTTTTTTCTTTTTTTTATTTTTTATTTTATTACTCGCAGAAATACGATTGTTGCACAAATATGACAAGCCTTTATGTTCTTGCGAATAAAAAGCCTCGTGACATTTGTGTCTTATAGCACGTATCATCTCCCTAATGGAGGGTGCTGCCCTTTATCTTCCCCTTGGTTGCCCCTTCAAGGAAGCGTACATCGACCATACAAGGTTAGCTCTTCCCATCCGGTTCTGCAAACAACCATTTTTTGTTCGCAACCTCTTATCTTTTTTTCCTATAGGGCTTGTAGTTACGAGGTTGCACCCTATGGGGTATCTTTGGGCCAAGTGAATCATTTGCCAAGACTTGTCAAGAATGGCAGATGTGCTTCAAACCCATCCGACACTCTTGACTCAACCGTGTACCTCGGCGCCTTGATCGTTTTCTGCACTTCTTGGGTAAGACAGTATGCCTTAGTCGCCCAACCTAAGTCATGTTACATCGCAAGATTAGGTTGAGAATCCAAGGTGTCTTACCCAGATAGGTACCCCGCTTTTGGGTTATGTACCCCGTAATGTTCATGTACTCAGGTTTCGTGGTGGTGTTCCGTTTCCCCTGAGCCACAAAGGTTTGCATGTATAAAATTTCTGCGGCTTTCTTTCTTTTTTGAAAGTTGATCACAGTTTGCGGTCTTTTGTTCGCAAATAAACTTTTGCGTCTTTCTTCAATGAAAGCTGATCGCAATAATAATTTTAAAATTTCGTAATTTTGGTAAACTTCGTGCGAGCAAACGTTATTCTCAAACTTTATGAGGAGTTTTATGGATAATACCTTTTTAAATACAATCTATTCTAGGGTCGACCAAGTCTTAAACCCATGTCTCTCCCTTCTGGATCCATCAGCCGATAAGCTCCACTTCCTACAACCTCTTTGATGACATATGATCCATCCCATTTTGGTACTAGTTTTCCTCCATTTTGTTTCTGGTATGGAGGTGTTTCTCGCATGACCAAATCACCTAGTTGATACGTTCAATAACTCTCTTGTTATACTCTCGAGCTAATCTTTCCTGATAAATTTTCATGTGTCGCAACACCTTTTCCTTTTTTTCTTCCAAATCATCCAGTTCACTTAATATCACTCATGCACTTAAATTTCTTTCCCAAGCTTCTTTCTTTGTTGTCGGAATTACAACCTCTGTTGGTAATATTTCTTCTACTCCATATGTTAAGCAATAAGGAGACATTCCAGTTGCCTCTCTTCTGGTTGTATTGTATGCCCAAACTGCACTAGGCACTTGATCACACCACCCTTTGAGATGTCCTTCTAATTTCTTTTTGATTGTATCTGCGATTGTTTTATTTGTTGCCTCTGCCTGTCCATTAGCTTGCGGATATAATGGAGTTGATTTCCCACATTTTATCCTAAAAGCACTGAGTAACATCTCTATATTCTTCCCTTCAAATTGTTTCCCATTTTCGTATACTAACTGTGCTGGAACTCCATACCTGCAAATGATATTCTCAAATATGAATGTAAAAACATCCGTATCGCGAATATGTTGTACTGCTTTTACTTCTGTGAGCTTCGTAAAATAATTTGTTGCGACTATTAAGTATCTCCTCTGTCCAGATCCAGGTAGAAATGGGCCACAATGTCCAGTCCCCATTTCCCAAAAGGCCAGCAGCTTGTTGAAGAAGTTAATGGTGCCCCTGGTGCATGAGTTCTTTTCCCATGTCGTTGACATTCTTTGCATCTTCTTACCAATAATTTTGCGTCTGTGTGCATGTAAGGCCAGTAATATCCTTGTATTTTTGCTTTGTAAGCTAGAGATCTTCCCCCACTATGATTACCAGCTTCTCCTCCATGTAACATCTTCAATATTTTTTCTCCTTCTTCACGAGTTAAACATCTGAGAGGTGGTCCACTGAAAGATTTTTTGTATAAAATTCCTTCTCGTAACTCATAATTTGTTGCACGACTCTTTAATTTATGTGCTTCTAGTCTGTTCCTGGGTACTTCTCCTTTTGCGAGATATGCATGAATTTCTTTTCTCCAATCTGCGAGATCTTCTGCGATGTTATTTGGTGGTTCCCTTTCTACTTCCATCGCAATTGCTTCCTCAATTTTTTCTTCTTTGTTCACTGATGGATGTTGAATTGTCTGGATTTTGATATTTTTGTATTTGGATTTGTCATCATACTTGGAATGAATGCAAAAGCATCTGCAATCGATTGTATTTCCTTGTTATATGCCTCCATTTTAACTTTGGTATGATCGCAGATAATTCATCAACGAGTTTCTTGTATTTTTTCAAAGAAGACTCATTTGTGGTGTATTCCCCTTTAATTTGACAAATTACCAGCTGAGAATCACTTGTTATCCTTATATTTTCGAGCTTCTTTTCTATTGCGATCTTCAATGCATGCACTACAGCTTCGTATTCAGTTTCATTGTTCGTGGATGCAAATTCTAATCTGAATGAGAATGCTATTCTTTCTCCTTCTAGTGAAATCAACACAACTCCTACTCCTATTCTTTCCCTGTTTCTAGCGCCAATTATGTAGTTGCAGATTATCCTACAACTACACCCTCAGTAGAATTTGTAAAACCTTAATATGTTCTTGATGAAGAATGACAATTTTGATTAATATTCTCAACTGATTATAATGAATTATGTTAATGGAGCTAGAACAGTTACAACTTTCTTTGTTCTCTCTCTTAAGATATTTTCTCACACACACTAAAAGAACCTCCTGAATTTTACATTTGAACTACTATTTATAGTGAAATCTGTACAACTGTACATATCCTGCGAATCATCGCAACCTATGATCGTAACTTATTCTACATTCGCAAACCTTTTCATACTTCTTCCGTGTTTCTTCTATCATCGCATTGTTTTGTGACACTTTTCCTCTGTCTTTTGTTGCTACATTCGTAATCCAATATCTTGCGATATTCGGTACCTACACCATTCTCGGTAGCAGCAATCTTGGTAAAAGTCTTATGTCAAAGGGAAGAGCAAAGGCCTGTTGTGACGACTGCACTGATTAACCTGTTAGTTCAGCGTAATGCAAACCTTCATATAGTTGTCGACTCAATCTCAGGTGCTCCAGTTGGTGTTTGTTATCACCCCAAAAGCAATGAAGTTTCCACTGTGTCTTGTTGTCTCTCCAGGACTCGCGTCTTTCAGAAACATACAACTGTGAAAATTGAGATTCCAAGAAAGCCTCATTGGCTTATACTAGTGATGTATAAAACCTTAAGGAGAAGAAAAATGAGTGGAGATGCTACTCATTCTACTTCATCCGTGACGACAACAATCATGGGAATAGTCTTTTCTAAAAGGGAAGAAGATATACCGATGCTACTCGTTGCAGGTATGCATCTCGGAAACAAAAAATTTAATTCCCAGTTCGGAAGATGTTACGTTACGGTTATTATTTCTAAGAAACAACAAGATGTTGTTCAGTCTACTAATAGACCGTGTGAGCAGAAGAAAGTTTTCGGATTTACTCACTATATTGGTGCTCAGATGCTAACGAAAAGGCACACCCAGGATACAATCATTATTTAGATACAAAAATCCTTCACTGGTTCACGTCTTCTCATATTTGGCACCTCAAGGATTGACTGCCAACCAATCAAGGTAGATGCCCTTAAGAGCCATTTCACTGATGAAACCGGTAGTTTGGCCATTGACCTCCTTGGTATAACTGTTGCAAGGTTGAAACGTGATTCTTTGCTTTGCAGCAGGGAAAACTTCGGTATTTCTACTATAGTATCTGAAGCGGGTACAGACGTTCTTATTTCATGGGTTCCGATGCATACTGAAGTAAAGTTGGAAGGAATTACTTATCTATTGGCAAGTGTACAGAATTCAATGAAACGTCTAATGTCACAAGGGACAATTTTGATCAGTCATAATTTAAATTGTGATCTGCGAGTGCTAGTATTGGATCATACAAGGGCTATCGACATACCAATTATTCTTATATGTGCCGATGGATGTACCTACGGAGCTACTGGCAGGAAACTTTCATCTTGTCATCTGTGCAAGAATGTGCTTGGCCATGACCTCACGGGGAAAAGAGTTTCTGAAGCTTCAGATTTTCTTATAAAACAAAGAGAATGTTTTGTAGATGTACAAAAGGTATGTAATCCAAGTAATCCAATGCTCGTTATATTGAATTGGTCGAAGTATTTTTGTGATTTATTGGAGGAGAAAGAAATTCATCATGGTGTTCCTAACCAAGAATGTGAGATTCCACGAAAACCTCCTTGGGTTATTCGTGTTGGTTTTCGCAAGCTAAATCAAAGTTTTGCAGAAATTCTAAGATTTGATGGTTTATCTAACACCATTAATACTTTGTTGTCTTGTCGGCCTAAGTTGGTTTGTATGGTCTGGGCAACGAGATATTATATGGAAAACTGGCAAAATTGGTTAACCAAATGTGCCTGGGAACAAGTTCTGTGTCAAGCGAGTACTGCATCCTGGAGTTTTATTGAGATCATGAATGATGACAGAACATTTTTTTCACAAGAAGTTAGATTGCTCTTACAACATACGGCTCAAGTTTTCGTAGTTAAGGTAGTTGATGCTTTGAAAATTGAGAATCGGACTCCTCGTCTCATTATTCAAGAAGCATAAACTCATGGGGGCACCTCCACTATCTTGAAGGATCTGAATGATTATCACAATCAGTTCGTTTGTATGAATGGAGTTGCCGATACGAAGATGAATGGATGGGAATATGATGATGTGACAGTTGAATTTTGGATGGTGCACTTCTCGCCATTTTCACTTGATTTTAAATATGTTATCTGCCATAAGGACACCAACCTAATCATTCTCAAATCACATTCAGCATTGTTGCATGTGCTTATCAAAGATGGAGACTATCTGACAACTGTACAAGAGAAGCACTATAAACCAAAAGAGATTTTTGAACTTTTAACTCACAGTTTGAGGAGGTCGGAATATCTGTATGAAGAATTGGAGATAAAAGAAAATCATACATTGCCAACTCACGTACGAACAAAAAAATGGGGGCCTTATGAACTCTTGGACCATCATTATAAGGAAGGTGTTAAGAGGAGAAATGATAGACGTTTCGGCAAAGCTGCTTCAAAATTTCAATTATTCACACGAAAGTTTTCAGAAGCTTACAGTGAGAAGTATTTAATAGCTAATGATTTTCGTCGTCATTTTAGACCGTATGACCCTGTGAAAAGAGTTTGTCCTTCTACAACGAGCTCGAGGTATCCGATTGATGATTGTCTTCGACGACATTTCCAACCTTACGACCCTAGCAAGAGCGTTTGTTTCTCTATATCAAACTCGTGGTCGAGTTCTTTTCAAGAAGGGGGGCCTGATGTAGGACATCCTACTCACTAGTTCCTATTATAAGGATTTTCTTTTACTAGATTTAGTCTATTTCTTTATTTAGGATTTCTTTCCTAGTTCTAGCGTGTTTCCTAGTTTGGTGTGATTTCCTTTTCTAGTCCTAATTATATTTAGAATCCTTGAAGAGTACATAAGAAGGCATAGGCATAGTAGAGATACACAATTCTAGAACCAATATTATTATTTGATTAATATCAAACTTATCTTTTATTTTTATTATCTTTATTTTATCATCACTTTTGTGAATCTATTGATCTCACACTAGTTTCTATCTTTTATCTGATCTTTGATCCAAATAATACGCTTTCGCTACGTCAGTATTACTCTTTCCAATGATATTTCGTAGTTTTATTCGGACCACAATAGCATTTTCACAAGATGTTCACAAGTTTTTTCTCCGTCCAAGTATCTGAGAATTCATAATGGATCCTAGAGTAATGGATAAATCTTGGATGTATACCGATAGAACCAAACCGTGTTATCAAGACGGAGTCGATGCATTTATAAAGTTTGCTACGCATACATACCAACAGGATATTGCGAATGGGAAACGGAAACCATACGACAAGGGCAAAGTTAAGTTTCTATGTCCATGTGTGAAATGTCTCAACCTCTACGCGCACAAGGCAAGTAAAGTTAAGTATCATTTATTTTCTTCTGGATTCATTCAAAATTATGCGGTATGGACTAAGCACGGAGAAGGAGATGAGTCATCAAGGTGGACACTTCTGGATGGTAATGGCAGCGACAGTCCGCACTCTGATGAACCAACACATGCTGCAAAGACTAGAGAAATGGTTAGTGCTTTATTAAGAGACAACTTTTCAAAGGATTATGAGAAGATGCAACGGATACTTGAAGATGCTGGGAAACCCCTATACGAAGGATGTGCCGATTTTACAAAGATATATGCAATGTGTGAATTGTTTAACCTGAAGATCAAGCACGGAGCTTCCGACAAGTTATTTAATGAACTTCTACCGCTGTTAAAATGCATGCTCCCTCCAGGAAATGAGATGATGAAAATTACATATGAAGCTAAGAAGGTGATGAAAGATTTGGGTTCAAGTTATGAAAAGATACATGTATGCATCAATCACTGTATTCTCTATAGGAAGGATTACGAGGATCACATCAAGTGTCCCACTTGTGGGGAATCAAGATAGAAAGTTGACGATACCACCCACGAGGTTTATGAAAAATTTCCGGCAAAAATCTTGTGGTATTTCCCAATTATCCCAAGACTAAAACGGCTATTTCAATCAAAGAGAATTGTCGAAAATTTATTGTGGCACGACAACAGAAAGAAAGAAGAGGGTATTTTATGGCATCCAGCAGACTCACCAGCATGGAAAAATATATATGAAAGATATCCCGTAATTCGTGATGATCCTCGAAATTTGTGTCTAGGCATTTCGGCTGACGTGGTTGACGTAAACAAAGGCATGAAAAAATAGCACAGTGTGTGGCCAATTCTGACAGTGATTTACAACCTTTTTCCAGAGTTGTGTATGAAGAGAAAGTTCACCATGCTATCATTAATTATCGATGGGACGCCTTGTAAGGACATTGATGTTATGTTACAACCGTTTGTCGAGGATCTCAAGGAATTGTTTGAGGGAGTGCAATGTTTTGATGCGCTGAAACAGGATATGTTTACTCTACATGCTGTTGTTTTATGGACAATAAATGATTACCCTGCTCTCGGTACACTGTGTGGCTACCCTTACCAGGGACGAGATGCATGTAAGGTGTGTGGGAGAAATACTTACTATGATAGGGTAAAATATTGTAGAAAAGAGGTTTATATCGGGCATATAAGATACCTACCATACGATCATCCATTCAGACATCAGAAGGGGTTCGACGGAAAAGATAAAACTGAAGAGGCTCCGGAACTTATGACCTTGTCACAAATATACAATAAGGTAAATTCTATAAAGAATAAATAGGGAAAGGGACGGAAGAATATTGTGGTGGAATTCGTGCAGGATAACCCTGGAAGAGGTGTAAAGATGAAGAGAATGGAAAAGACCATCGACCCAAAAAAAAAGGGAAGGGGAAGTAGAAGTAGAAGGAGAACGAAAGGCGCTACTGGAAAAAGTTCAATATATGGTTCCGGCTCCTCCCCTACTGGCGGTATCATGTTTTCCACCATTGCATAGATTTCATGCACGTCGAAAAGAATGTATGTGAGAGTATCATTGGAACATTATTGAACACTGAATTTAAGTCAAAAGACCACCTTGCTGCTCGAATGGACCTGAAGGAGATGGGTTTTAGAGACGAGTTGCAACCTCGGGAAAAAGGCAAAGGGGATATATACTAAAGGCAGCATGTCACTCATTAAGCCCGGAGGAAAAGGACAAGTTATGTGCAACATTATCCGAGATAAAGGTTCCACAAGGGTATTGTTCAAACTTTTCAACACTGGTGAATCGAAAAGATCGAAATCTTATCGGACTAAAATCGCATGATTATCACATGCTAATGCAACATTTTTTTCCCATTGCGATTAAATCAATTATTCCATAGCCAACAAGATATGCTATTATCAGGTTTTGTTTCTTTTTCAGGGCAATATCTAGCAAAGAAATCAAGGTGGCAGAGCTAGAAAAATTGCAATCGAATATCGTTGTGACGTTGTGCTTGCTCGAGAAATACTTTCCTCCATCCTTTTTCAACATAATGGTTCATTTAACTGTGCATCTTACCAGGGAAGTGCAAATTTGTGGTCATGTGTTCTTTCGATGGATGTATCCATTTGAAAGGTGCATGAAGGGTCATTAAAGGGCATGTGCGAAACAGAAACAGACCTGGAGGAAGCATTGCTGAAGGGAACCTTGCGGAAGAGACAATTGAGGTTATCAGTGAGCACCAACAAAGCATGAATGATACAGTCGGAATTCCACCAGACAAACTCAACACATATGACACTGGCGAAGATTCTTATTCTTTCAGGGGAAAACCAATGTCAAATCCTAAGTTTCCTCGTGTTGATAAGGATCTGTTTGATAAAGCGCATTTCTATGTATTGCGGAATTCGCCTGAAGTTGCTCCTTAAGTTGAGTAAGTATAACTAGATCTAACCAAATAACCTCATTTTTTATTTAGTTTTTGATTATGTGTCCAAATTTCTGTAAAGATAATAACATTAATCATTGCACTGTCCAGCCAACACCAGAATTTTTTTGAAGGATAAATATCTTGGTATGAGTGATAGACATCTAGATCAAAAACATCGTGAAGAGTTCGCCAAATGGTTACAAAAAGTGGTAAGAGTTTGCAGAAAATGTCACTCTTGTTATGTAACTTTTGCGTTGAGACCCGGAGGCTAATCCTTATAATGTATTTCAGGTTGAAAGTGAGTGGGCGGACTCTAGGGAAAACTTCAATCAGGACTTAAGGTGGCTATCAATCCCACTAAATGCACAAGTAGAGATATACGAAGCATATCACATCAATGCATACCTGTTTCGCACAAAATCTCATGATGGTTCCGTTAACCAGAATAGCGGGGTTTACGTAGAGGCAAATGACACACACATTAGACAAGAGGGAATTACCCTTAATCTGGAAGATTATTATGGTGTTTTATAAGAGATAGGTGCGCTGACATATCATTCTCTGAAAGTGCCACTTTTCAGGTGTAAATGGGTTACCAGAGCAGGGGTCTCAAAAGACAAACTTGGCTACATTTTGGTTGAGCTTGATAAGTTGGGACTCCAGGATGATCCTTTCATTGTAGCCTCCCAAGCTAAGCAGGTATTTTATGTGCCAAACCAGAAAAATAAAAAAAAGTCTATTGTGTTAGGTGCACCTACCCAAATCTGGAAATATGCTGGCGATAAAGTCGATGAGGAATTCAGTACGGTAGTTATTTGTCGGAATGAGTATAAATTTCCAAAGGTAGATAAACTTGACCTGCAAAGGAAATCCAGGGATGATTACTATCGGGATGACATTAAGGGTAGAAATGCAAGGAAAGCACCAGCACCAACAGCAGTCCCTGCTTCTCAAACGACTGCATCTGAGCAACCATTTCCAAGGACTAAGCGACAAGCCAGGTGATAGAATGTAGTTGTTTGGATTTTTATGTTAACTAGAGAATGAATGTATGGATTGTTGAAAAAAAAAATGATTCTTAAATCATGGTGGGGTTTTGTATGCAGATGGGTTTTAGCAATGTTGGATGAGTTTGGATTTGGCTATACTGGTTGTTGAATTAATATTCTATCATGCTAGGATTAATAGTAATAGTACATTAGTACTAGGCTTGCACATAGATTTTTTTTTGGAATTGGACCTAAAATATTCTTTGAATTAATCTTACTCCAGCATCATTTTATAAACTGGAGTAATACCCACCATCTTAAACAACATTTTATATACCCTATTGATTCATTAATTCAGTCATTCCTACCCATCTTAACTTAACAATCATTGGAATTTTAGAATCATTCACCAAGAACATTGCTTGTTTGTACATTTACTGTATTCAATCCATTACTACTGAAATCAAAAGAGCAAGAAAAACTGACACATTATGTTCAAAACCTTCAAACATATTCATAGATCTCTGGTGTTTTTGAGGCTTCTGGACGCAAAGGAGTTAAATGCACGTCCAGGGCTATCTGGTTGATTGCAAAAAACGTTCCCTCCCGATGATTCTTCGAGAGGTGTAAAAGTTCGCATAAACTTTCCACTAGAGAAACCGCTTCCTGATCCACCGGCCTCTGGTTCATAGTGAAACTATTGACTTGAGGAGGATCGTTGCGAGGATCAGTCCTCGGTGCAGAAATCTCCGTGACAGGAGAACCTCTCATATATGATGTCATCTTGATAAGGAGATTGAGTATTCCATTTATTGCTTCTTTGATCAGGTCCATGTTTTTCGTGTGAATCTCCTGCACCCGTGCTAACTCGATCAATGTTGGGATTCTTCCGGTTACACCATCAGATACACTGTTGGGAAGAGGGGTATCTTCATTGGAGGAACTTCGTTCGGGATTTGAAATTGTTGGGGGAGTCCTAAGACCAACAATTTTGAACTCAGCCAAATGGGATTGGGTATTGAAGAAATTGACTTCACAACCAAGAGATTAATCTCCCACTGTGGTCGCCAGTTGTTTATGGGTAAAAATTATTTCTGTTGGTTTTGGTAATTTTGGGTGTGTGGATGAGAAATGAATATAAACCCTAAACAAATGCACTGCACGGGGGAGCTTTTGATTCGAGAGATCAATTTATACAATTCTAGCCTAAACCAAGAAATTGTCATTCCAGACTTGCTTCGGTCACAAAGTGAAGGAGATAGGGTTGATCTTAGGGAGGGAAGCGAAGAAGGTGTTGAGATTGTGAAGGTGTTGTCTTTTATGACTTGTATCAGAATGGTGGTTTCTGGATACTGATGACAACACTTGGTTTTTTCTGTGTTTGTCTGTATTGTTTAGAAATAGGCAAAAGACCTATTTATACAAGTCATTGAGCGTAAACCCTCATCTCGTAGGAAGTTGAGTGATGGAGAAGTGGGGTCATGTAGGTGATTGCATGATCACGTCCTAGCCCACTTCCCTCATCACCTTAACCTCCCATGCCTCCTAACACGTTCTTATATACGGGAGCGTTGCACGCTGTAAACCGCCAAACCAATACCCCAGTAAGTATCCCCCAGTTTGTGACATGCTTGATGTCTCGAATGAGTGGATCGTGGGACCCACTGGAAGTAGCATACGGTGATAAGCTAAATAACTAAGTTATTTAATGAATCGATATCTATAAAATATCGTGTATATTCCGTGCATGTAATGCATCGAATATGATCAATATGTGTGAAGCATCGATGTTTTAAGGCTTAACCGAATAAGTTGCGGATTAAGCGTCTTAAAACAACATCA
The DNA here is from genome assembly GCA_023529315.1 of Papaver bracteatum. Lineage (NCBI taxonomy): Eukaryota > Viridiplantae > Streptophyta > Magnoliopsida > Ranunculales > Papaveraceae > Papaver > Papaver bracteatum. The sequence goes on from JAJJWX010004852.1 coordinate 505,094, forward strand.
CGTCCATCCATCTTCGAGTGATCGTTTGGAGGCCGTATGGGCGATCCATCTCATAGTCGATCACTCCATGTGGAAGAGTGGAAGACGGTGATCATCGAGATATTTCATTGGTCGTCTAGCTTTCAACCTAGGTTGTCCGACCAAGCTAGCAAAGTTGGACGGACGAGATGGTTTACGGCCTAAATTTGCGACCATTGATGTAATTTTAGGGTTTTAAGAGGTGCGCAAGCATCCCTCTTTGGCTTGATCGAACTCAAACATGGGCGCCAATTTTGGTAGGACCGATCGGTCCTGCATGGAGCCGGCTTGTTGTTGTGCACACATGTACCTCTCTATCCCATGAAGGCTCGATCTAGGCTAAGTGGACTGGCAAAGATGAGTGGCCGTGATCGATTTGCGATAGAAATCCTTTGCCGCAAAGGATTGGGAACCACACGACATGCCTACTTTGGGCGTGCATTTCGAGGCGCTCGGCCACGGTTAGCCTAGGACGGTTGATCACACGCATAGGTGGGACCACGGTGATCACATTGATATCCTTGCTACCTCTTAAGTTTGTATCTACACCCTCCATACAAGCTGGCGAAGATGGATGGTCGTGATCAAACTGAGACACATATGCCATGAAGCAAACCCTAATTAGGGTTTTGGTCCGATCACGTGTGCGTGACTTCAACCAAGGAGTTTGGCAGGCTATGCTCCCCCTTTGGGTAGACCGACCATGTGGGGACCACGTTGGGCTAGTGGTGAACATGTGTGCACCTTCCGGATGGTCCTAAGCTCGATGCCTCGATCGAAGCCATCCAAACATTCCGGCGAAGTTGGATGGTTATGATCAATTTAATACACTAATGGAATTCCGCGACCCTTTAAAGCATCACGCCATCCATGTTTTGAGCAAACGTTTATTGCTCCATGTCTTTGTCGTGAGAAAACAGATCGGGTAGGGATAGAATGGGCCCGCCAATATGCATGTTGGCGCCTCCTCCATCGTTCATTGTGAGATCTAAGCTATCCAATCAGGCTAGTGAAGTTGGACAGTCACGATCGTTTTGAGACTGTCTTAAGCAGTCTTTCTCACTCGAGCTTCTTCCAAAAGCAACGCGGCCACCCTACTTTAGGTTTAGTGTTTTGGCACGCTGGGAAGTGAAGTGTAATGTTCGACCGTCTAGGGAATAAATAGGCCCGTTGGTGATCATTAAGGTGATAGTATGCTCCTAGGGTTCGTCTAGGATGGTTAAATCATGCGGCCAACTCTTGTGGCCGTGACCTTTTCTGAGACTGACAAGGAAATTCCAGATTTCCCTTAGGGAATTAAATATGCTCGATCGGGCTAGCATAAGCACGACTACACGAGATTCTCTTTGTTAGAGAATGGTATAGCCTGTACGGGTATTTCGTACATGCCTCATTATTGATACTTGGATATTCATGTTACTCTGCTGAGAGTGACAATCAGTCATCATGCCACACCAATAATGAAAGTCCTGCTGAGAACAACACAGGAAATACAAGGTCATTCATGCATTAATTAATAATGCTATAAATTCACAGAATATTGGGATTGTTGCTACATGCACCATTCTGGGTGAATTTTGTATATTTATTGAATTGCTTCGAATAAATAAAACGAGAGATTTTATGTGCTCATCGCTTATGAAATGGCTTTATCCTTTGCAGGATGTCAGCATATTAAAATTGGTTTTATAATTTTAGCCATGAACTAAAATCCACCATCAACAAAGGTATAAAGCAGTGTGTTTGTAAAAGTTATAATTGTTACAGAACCCACTGTTACTGAGAAACTTTAACAGAACTGTTGCGAACTCAGTATAATTGTTGGAAAAAATGTTACAAAGAGATTGTATTTGAAAGATTAGGTGACGGTTTCTGTGACTTTGTTTAAGTGTTGTTCTTTGTTCTTCTTCTTCCTCATCTGCAGCTCGCGTGTGAATTGTGAAATCGTCTCTGCAACCTCCTAAAATTCCCTGCAACTACCCCCCAACTATCAATTCCTTTCTTTGAGTCTAACGAATGCTTTATATACACTACATGGTCAAGAAAACTCCGAGTAAATCTTCCAAACTTAATTCTTTTTCTTCAGCCAAAAGTCACAGAATTGTTTCCTTCTTCTTCTATGCCTACGCGTTTGAATCTTCCAAATTGTTTCCTTTGTGATATACTCAAATCACAGAATAATATAACTTTCTCTTCAATTATAGAATTTCCAAATATACACCCAAATACGATATACTTTCCCGGAAAAACTCTCGTCTCTGCTTTGTCGTGAATGGGATGCACACTCCCTTTTCTTTGCAATATCTTCCTTGTTTTTATATAAATAGGTTTTTACGTGTCCGAATCGAGATAAAATCTCTCTACCAAATACAATCCAGGGACCCAAACAAACTTGAGAAAAACTTTCCTTCCCCTATTTTATCGAAACTCAACTCTTCCACGATTCTGAATTGGTTATCATGTACGTTTCAACATCACATGCCACATGCCAATACTAATCCATGTACAAGAATTTATCTGATATAAACTGGCCCTAACTCTTATATGTATCACAAAAACTCAGAGTAATTTTTCGTCCCTATTTTCACGAGATGGGAATGGTAACTTCCTTTTTTATCGACTCCCAAACGTATACCAACCCTATTTTGAGTTAACAGGACCATACCAGTGTAAATCCATGTCAAACTCCCACTGAATCTCTTCGTAAATCAACTAGAAAACTTTGCACTGAACTGAACATTTTTCCCGCCTAAAGTCGGATTCAAATGGTGAAGATGGAGTGCCCCATATCCTTTGATGGGGTGCCGATAACAATGGGTGCAAATAGTAGATCTGGGGTGCAGATAGTGATGGGTTACCCCTTATCAACTAAGTACCCCTTATCCAAAATGAAAGTCCGAATAGTAGGTGTCCTCAGGGGTACCTTTATCAACTTTTCGAGATGATTTCGTCGTAAAAGTCTATTTCTCCAAAAATACCTGCAAATACATAAAATAGCAAATTAAGCACAAAATCGAGCACTAATAATATACATAATTGAGAACAAAATAGACACATAAATGCGTCTATCATTCATATCGAGCTTCATCTTTTCCGATGAGGTCGATTGCAGACACAATAGATCTCATACGTGTTATTCTCAGCAGTTTTAGTACTTCTTCTTTGAAAACGTGTGCTCGATCTAGATTTGTTGGATATATCCCTACTGGTAACTCTAAAGGCGTTTTCAGATAAGTTTAGATGTCAATCTGAGATTTTGCAAGACTCAGTTGAGTTTCCGGGAGCTCTCCTTGGTCCCTATATAACGTTTTCAAGGATTATCATTAGATATTTTTATTAAAATAGGTTACTAGGGCGTTGTGTTATGCATGAAGAGATCCATGTGATCTGGGACGCATCAACCTATTCACTAGGGTCAAACTCGAAAGAGAGAGAGAAAGTGATGCAAGGGAAAACTTCCTCGACTAAGTCTGCAATGGATTTACAGATAATGAATCGTGATTGATATCTGTAATTGAGTGGACACCTTCCCACTGAGGTCGCCAAAATGTAGTTACCTAAAATCGTTGAGGGGCTAGAGATGGGATTCTAGGGTTTTGAAAGTGAGTTTCGGGAAGTTGAGCACGAACAGTCTTCGCCTAAACCACGCACAGTGGTCGTTTAAAGGATGCTTCAGTCGCATTGATGGAGGTTTAGGGACGGTCTTCGGGAGGGGATCAAATGAAGAGAGAGATCATAGAATTCTAAGGTTTGAATAAGAATTGCTCTGAGAAATTATTAGAAATATTATTATATCTTGGAGAAATATATGACATATTTATAGCTGAATTCTCTAATATCAAGTCGGTGAAGATAAGGATTTCCTTCCGTGCCATGCGGATAAATTCTCACGTCTCTTCATTAAAAAAATTAACTAGGTTGAGTTTATCTCATTATTCTACCTCCTTTACTCTCAACTGCGGTGAGACATACGACGGATATTTCTTACACGTGTCGTAGACCGCCATACCAAAACCCTAATTGTTATCCCCCCATTTGTGTGAAGTTGAATCAGCATTTTTGATGATGTGTTGGGAGAGAGAAATATTCTCTTAGCCGTGTTGGCCAAGATAGAGAGATATTTTCCGAACTTTAATAATGACTAGGATGAGTCATGTGAAAATGCATGAGATGCCACAGAATTCGTGTGGAGAGTGTGAGAGGAGTTGTGGCTGATCTCCCTCTCTCCATGGAGTTCAATATGTTATGTAGAGACCGTATGGTCCCTTTGTTGAGCGTGCGGAGCTCAAGAGATCTTATCTACTTTTTTGTATATACATGTATAGTTCAGGCTCAATTTACTAGCCATGAGTGTGTTTGATAAGATGAGAAATAAGCTTGATCCCTAGGTAAGGCGTATGCCTGTCATGTGAATATCTCCGAGTTTTAGCAGAGAGATTCCGAGATTTTGCAGAGAGATTTGGATCTCTACGAGATTTTGCAGAGAGATTTGAATACCTCCAAGATTTTGAGAAGAGATCTGAATCTCTCCAAGATTTTTGAGAAGAGATATGAATCTCTCCAAGATTTTGCAGAGAGTTCTGAATCTCCCAGAGATTTTGCAGAGAGATTTGAATCTCACTGAGATTCTGCAGATGGATCAAAAATCTCTAAGAAGATTTTCCTAATGAATCTGAATCTCTTTGTGGTCAGCTGGGACTCGTCCTGGAGAGAGACAAAAAGGCTTTGTATGCCTGATTAATGTCTCTGCGAGAGTTTGGATCATTGTCTTTGACCAGCGTATCTTTCATAGATGTGATAGGAATCAATTGTGTGTCCATATGATGGGACAACAAGACTAGTGTATATCGAAAGGATGTTCTAGGAGTCTTCTGAAAGGTCCATGTAGTTGCAGGATTTCCCACACTACACCCAACTCAAGAATTTACCAATATTAATGACACAATTTGAAGATTAAGGACCTTTTTTATTAATATGATCTAAAGAATTACAAAAATCAAGAACACAATTTACTTAACAAGATTTTATCTCTCCTAGAAACTTTCTCCACACTCAAAAATTCATCATCCTCTCTGGAACTATTCATTTCCTTTATATAGGCATTTACATAATGGGTTACAGCTCATAATAGCTCATTTACAGCTAAGATTCCCTTTGATTTCGGATCTGAATTCTAACGATACATCGCAATTAGCACCGCCTTAATATTTCGCACGTTTTATTGATGCATCGCAGAAATGTCACACTTCTCTCATGTTTCTGTCGTTTTCATCCGATATGTCATTCCTTATGTCACTATGAGATGTGTCGCGGAATATTTATTAATGTATCGTAAACATGTCTCGCAGAATTGTTGTTTATTTCGCAGGAATATTGTTGTGACAATATTCTGATCCTACATCTTTCCTCTTCTCATATCTTTTCTGCGAAGAAGATAAAGATCATGAGAATTTAGATTTCTTGATTTGTCGCAACTCCTTATCTTTTACCCGACAGAATTCCACATTTTATGTTTTTACCGTTGACACGTGTCAATCCTTATTTCTTTACCGATTTTACCCGGTCACCCATTCTTCATCTATAAATAGATGTCCCACTCGAGGATGTGTCTTCTTTCTCCTTCTCTTTTCTTCAACTTCTTCAACTTCTTCCTTTTTTGTCTGCAACTTTATCTTTCTTGTTATCCTTCCTGCTGCTGCTCTAATGGAAACTCAAAGGTATGTTCTTATCTTGAATCTTATTTTGCTCATGTTTACATCATTTTTATCGTCTGATTTTCTTTGTAATCCCCATATTTTATTATCTTTGTCAGTAACTCTACTTCTCAGACTAAGATTACTATCAAAAACCCTAACCCTAAGGGTTCTCAGAAAAAATGGGTTGGGAAGAAGAAGAGATCTGAGGATGATAAGGTAGTAAGAAACATTTATTTCTTTGAAATAACAATATTATTGCCTATGTTTCTTATCTACGTTATTATTCGCAGATTGAAGAGAATACTTCTAAACCTTTTAAGCATTCACGTCAAGTTAAAGCTCTTTCAGATGAAGTGGATATTCTTGAATTTTTGCCCGCAGACCCTGTTCCGCCGTAAGATAAATCTTCTCCTTCTCCTGCTGTGAACTCCAATATTAACACCCATACTACTTCTTCATCAATCCCAAGTAAAGTTATTGATGCTAATATTACCATCTTTAATGATCCCAATGTTCTAAACGTTGCGATAGATGAATCTGTAATGGTTGAAACCATAGTAAATGAAACTGCGGTGAAAGAGGTTACAGTAGATGAGACTATGGTAAATGAAGTTGTGGTAAATGAAGCCGTTACTGCGATTAATCAAGTTCCTTTTTCCACTCCTATTTCCACGAATGATTCTAATCAAGTTCCTGCGATGAATATTCCTGCGATGAATGATATTGTCAAAACCTCTTCCTCTACTTCTCTTCCTTCTTCCCAAGAAATAGCAACAGGGGTTGAAACTGCTTTTCAAATATTATCTGAACTTTTGAATGATGCTATGAAATCTTCTACTGATCCTGCGAAACAAGATGTTTATATGATTCTAAACAAGCATCTCGGATCTTGCGGTTCTTCCTCTTCGCTAACTGCTTTAGAAAATGAGGTTGAAGTCTTGAAGAAGGATCTTCAAGCAAAAACTTTAGAAAGTGAATTTCTCGATCATAAGCTTCGCAATTCTGAATTGGACTGCCAAATTCTTCGCAGCAGAAATGATGATCTGAAAGGTATAACTTTCTTGCCTCTGTTTTTGCTTCAGTAAAACTTTGTTTTCTATGTACTCAATTTTTCTTTATTTATTTGTTGACGCATATTTAGCTTCAAAACATAATCAATTAATAAAGATACTTGAATGGGAAACTGTTTCCGATGAAGCCCGCATTGCGAAAGAGTCTTGGAAAAGTCAATTTGATAAATTGAATATTCTTCACTCATATTCAATTGATGAGATAAATAATCTTAAGAATGAGAATAACCAATTAGTTTATGAACGAGATCGTCTAAGTAATGAAGCCACTCAACTTTTATATTCGCTTAATCAGACTAATTTGAAAATGGAATCCTTATCAGACGAAAACAAAACTTTGTCTCAAGAGAAACGTAGCTTTGTGAGTAAAACAATGGATTATTCGCAGCAATTGGGTAATCTTCAAAAGTTGTGTGACAGCCAAGAACAATCTCTTCGTGTATTGAAGGATGACATTAAAAATATAATTGACTCATCTGCCGCTGAGCAAGAGAAACTTATAAAAGGTAAATTAGCTCTAAGTGTAAAAGTCAACAATCTCAAAGATGGCTATGCTCAACTGAAGAAGTCCCATTCCTCCTTGAAAGAAGAAAATGCATATCTTCTTTCTAAAGAGAGAAGTATAAAATCTCGTTTGAAAGGTAAAGTTGGTGATACTTTCGATGATGCCATGAATCAATGGAAGAGTGGTTTCCTTAGCATAATTCAAACTTTATCCTCGCAAAAGGAAGGTAGTAATTTTGACTTCCTTATTTATTAATTATTTCATTGTATTTTCCCTTCTTATTTCTTGCGAGAATTCCATCTAATATGCAACTTTTCTTTCGCAGAATCTGAGAAGAATCTTCAAACTTCTATCTCTGACCTGTCTATGAAATTAGCCAAACTTCGCAAGAAGAATACCGCACTTTCTAATTCTCGCAATAGAGCATTGAGAAGATTTGACTATCTTGAATACTTCAAGGATATAGAGATCAGAAATCGGGAAAAGAATTACCTCCGCAAAGCTCATTTAGGCGCTGAGGTTTTCATAAACAATGTTTTACTCTCTCATTCTTTACCTCCTATGAAGATCGAACCCCTGAAGATAGATAATAATGAAGTTCCTCGTCCCATTGATAAAGATCTAAATTATCCAAGTGATGAAGAAGATTTTTCTGAGGATGAACAAAACCCAACTAAAGAAATAGAAAATCCTCATAATGAAGTAGAAGAACAAAATTCTCCTCAAAAATCAATCGCTGGTGATAAAGAGACTCGTACTGAAGAAGAATTAATCGCTGGTGATAAAGAAACTCGTACTGAAGAAGAATCAATCGCTGGTGATAAAGAGGCTCGTACTGAAGAAGATATTGTTGGTGAAGACAATAGTAGCAAATAAGAATGATGAGATTAAAGAAGAATATTCTTCTAAAGTTTTAAATCTTGCTTTATCATATCTTCTGCGAAATATTAAGTAATTTCTGTTATGCGAATAATTATAATTTCCGAATATTTCTTCTTCCTGTTTTTTTTGCGAGATATTGCAATTTGTGTAACTCAATCATCTTCTTCTGATTATATATTTTTGTTATCCTGAATCACCTTTCGCAAATTCTTGTAACTTGATTGTCTTCTTTTTATTATATTGATTCTTCTCAAGGAAGATAATGAAATATTATTTTATAATCCCCATATTTGCCCCTTATAATCTTCCTTGTGAAGTACTAAGAATCTCAAAGTTGCCTCTTTTTATTGTTCTGCAATGTGATAAATGAATTATCGCAAATAATGTTGCGGAAAATCTGTTATATACTTCACAGATGTAACCTCTCTTGTGGTCTTATTTTGCCTTCCTAGTTAAAGGTCTTATTATGCCACTTTTATGCGACAAGATCGCAGGACACTCTTACTTTCACATGTAATAATCCATTGATCTTGCCTTATCATTTGTTTTGTTCTCTGTGACAATATGATAAGTCTAAGTCATCTTATGAGATTAATCTCTTTCTGCTTTTTAAGACTTATGACATTGCCGTCTTTGCGATGAAATCGCAGGAAGTTTTTGCGATTTATATCCTCTTATCACTGATTTCATTTATCTCATCTTTTTCTCTTATCGTAAAAACCCATTGATCTCATCTTATCTTTTAGTTTTAGGCTTTTCGGTATGTTATGCGGCAATATGATGGGCCTAAATATTCTTGCGAATATAAAGTCCCATGACATTACTGTCTTTGTTATGCGACAATATGACGGGCCTAAATATTCTTGCGAATATATAGTCCCATGACATTGCCGTCTTTTTTGATACACAGCTCCCTAATGGAGGGTATCGCCCTTATCTCTCCCTCTGGTTTCCCCTTCAAGGAAACGTACTTCTGCCATACAAGACTAGCTCCTCACATCCGGTTCTAGAAACAACCAGTTTTTTTTCGTAGCCTCTTATCCTTTTTGCCTATATGGCTTATAGTTACGAGACTACACCCTAGTGGTGTTTTCTTTGGGCCGAACACATCGTAAGCCAAGACTTGCCATGGATGGCCAGGGTAGGTTCATCCATCCCGGGCACCCACAGATCAACCGTGTACCTTGGTGCCTTGATCATACTTTGCATTCCTTAGGAGAAACTCTCGGGCGCCCAACTAGGGTATAACCTTATATAGTTGGGAATCCAAGTTATCTCTCCCGGATGGATTTTCTATAATCCCAAATTCTCCATGACTAGGTTCCAGCAGCAGTATAGCCTTTACCATAGCCATGCAAAGAGATACCCCCCTTATGACGTACTTTAAGGACATTTCCTCTTACGGAATAGAATCCGCGAACTAGGGTGTACGCCCTAAAGGTTCGTCCCATTTTAATATATTTTTAGGCGATTTGCGCCCGTCTTATGCATTTGCATTAAAAAATTTAATCATTTCGCAAATTACTGCGAAATAAAAATTGTTTTGTATTTAGCCAACTTTTTCTTGTGACACACCCTTTTTTTTTTTTCTCGCAACTGTTTGCGTATGATCCAGGCATCTCAGGCAAACCTCTATTGATAATATTTTCTTAGATATTGCCTATTTCATGGTCTGCCAAGTCTTTGACCCATGTCTCTTCCTTCTGGATCCATTAACTTGTATGCTACAGTTCCAATTATTTCTTTGATAATATATGGACCGTCCCATTTTCTCGCTAATTTTCCTCCATTCTCTCGCTGATATTCTGGTGTTTCTCGCAGAACTAGATCTCCAACTTGAAACTCACGTTTCTTTACTCGCTTATTATATTCACGAGCTAATCTGCGATGGTAATTCTCCATATGTTGTAATGCTTTCTCTCTCTTCTCTTCTACTTCATCAAGTTTATATAGAATTATACCAGCGCTAAGATTCTTTTCCCAAGCTTCTATTTTTGTCGTAGGAATAGCAACTTCTGTTGGTAACACTGCCTCAACTCCATATGTTAAACAAAAAGGTGATACCCATGTTGCTTCTCTTCGTGTTGTATTATAAGCCCAAACTGCATTATGGATTTGCTGACACCATGTTCTATGATGCCCTTCTAATTTTTTCTTGAGGATATGTGCAATTGTTTTGTTAGTTGCCTCAGCTTGACCATTAGCTTGTGGGTATAAGGGAGTTGATTTTCCGCACTTTATCTTGAATGCATTAAGTAACATCTCTATATTTTGTCCTTCAAATTGTTTTCCATTATCTGACACCAATTGCGCAGGAATCCCGAATCTGCAAATGATGTTTTCAAATATAAATGTAAAGATGTCCTTATCTCGAATATGATGTACTGCTTTTACTTCTGCCCATTTTGTGAAGTAATCTGTTGCGACGATTAAATATCTCTTTTGCCCTATTCCTGGTACAAATGGTCCCACAATATCTAAACCCCACTTTCCAAATGGCCAAACATTTTTTGAGGATGTTAATGTTTCACCAGGTGCATGTATTCTTTTTTCAAATCGCTGACATTCCTCGCATCTCCTTGATAAATTCTTTACATATTCATGCATATACGGCCAATAATAACCTTGCATGTTAGTCATGTATGCTAAAGATCTTCCACCGCTGTGATTACCAGCATCCCCACTATGTAACATTTTTAATATTTGCTTTCCTTCTTCTTGTGTTAAACATCTGAGGGAAGGTCCATTTAAAGATTTTCGATACAATATCCCATCTCTTAACTCATAATTTGTTGATCTGCTTTTTAATTTATGTGCTTCCAATCTATTTATTGGTATCTCTCCCCTTGCTAGATATGCGTGAATTTCCGTACGCCAATCTGCAATAATTGTACTTGATTCTTCACCATTATTTTCTACTATCATTGTCTCAGCCTCCTCTAAAGGGAATTCATAATATCATTATTTTCTACTATCATTATTAATCGCAGAGGAAGACAAAATCAAGATGTTGAAGAAGAAACACGAAATATCGCAAGGCAAGAAAGGCATGAACGCAGACGAAGAGAAGTTGTGTTGAAAAAGCCAGTGGAGAAAAATTCTGATAGGAATGAGAAAATTTTGCGAGAATTAGCGGAAATGAGAGGAATGATAAATAATAGAAAAGAAGGAGGAAGAAGACAACTTGATGAGGCAATCGAAGAAGCTGCGAAAACTCCATTTACTCAAGAGGTACAATTAGGAGGGATACCACCAAAATGCAATTTGACAGCGTTGACCAGTATTTTTGATGGGACTACATGTGCCGTCCAACACATCAAAGCCTATATTCGATGCATGCTACAATGGGAGAACCATGATATCGTCCTGTGTAAATATTTTGCGTCAAGTCTAACAGGTGAAGCACTGAAGTGGTTCGAAAGTCTCCCCAAAAATACAATAACTTCGTTCATGCACTTACAAACTACTTTCTTAGGATCATACATAAGCAATAATTCTACACGACCTGGAATTGAAGATGTGTTTGGATTAAAGCAGAGAGTTGGTGAGAGTTTAAAGCACTTAACGATAATATGGAGGACAATGTGTAGTGAAATGGCAGGAAGAGTAGATGAAAGATATCTCATTTTGTCCTTCATAAATGCCATGTTTGCGACAAATCTATTATACATCCAGGTATTCAGAGTTAAAAACACAATTACTATGACAGAACTCCGCGAGTTGCAAGAAGAATATATTGCTTTGGAGGAAAAACAAAATGAGATGGAATCATATCCAATTCTCGCAAGCACAAGTTCAGCCGCAGCAAATGGAAGTTTATTACCAAAGATGATTAATACAGTGGCAAGTACCTCCCAAAATCAGCGAGAGAAAATGGAGATTGATAATCAGCATAAAATAGTAGCAATGGGGAGTAGAGATCAGGAGGAATGGGAAAAGGAAAGAAACTTCTATAATTATAATACCAATAATAAAGTCCCAAGGTTTGATCAACCGCAAGAAACTTACGGGGGACAGAGGCAGAATTATTCAAGAGAGCAAAGAGGTCAAAGGATTATATGGGAAGATGTCAAATTACCACCTCTAAATACCAGTGTGGATAAGATTTGGGAAGCGATTATTTTGATGGAGAATATACCCTCACCATGGAACATGGGGAAAGAACCACATCCAAACAACCAAAATCAAGAGTTCTGTCCTTATCATCATTTTCATGGCCACTCTGTGAATAATTGTAGAAATGTAAAACGAATTATTCTGCGAATGATTGAACAGGGGAAATTAAATCATTTTCTAGCGAGTTATCCACAACCCCAAAGAATTGCCGCAAGCAATTTAAATTGCAGAGTTAATGTTTCGAAAGACGCAGAAACATTTGTCATTGAAGTAGGAGCTACAGCAAAAAATCTATTTTGTAATTCAATTGTACATTCGCAGAAAACAATAAAAGATTTCCATGATAATGTGCTAAGTAGAGTATTTGCGAGGGATATAGAGGGAAGAGAGGTGATGAATATTGCGAAGAGTTCTCCGTTAGAAGAATGGCAGAAACAAGTTATTTCTTTTACTGCACAAGAAATACCAGAGCCAAGGAAGATGCATGATTACCCATTGGTGGTGAAGTTAGAAATAAATCCAAAGTACAGAGAAGAAGATGATGGTGATGCAGCAAGTGATTCTTGGGAAATAGATAGGGTTTTAATTGATACTGGAAGCTCGGTGGATATCCTATTCTATCATACCTATCGTACAATGGGTGGAAGAGATGATGAGTTAATTCCCTCAACTTACAAGATCTATGGTTTTAATGGCACCGCGAATAAGCCAAAAGGAGAAATTACTATGGAAATTCCATTGAACAAGATATCTACAAAAATTAAGTTCTGTGTAGTGGATATAGAATCTCCTTACAATGCTTTAATTGGAAGACCATGGCTCCATGGGATCTTGGGTATTGCATCCACATATCATCAATGCATAAAGTTTCCACATCCTCATGGTATTGGGATAATTAAAGGTGATTGGTTTGGAGGGAAAAAGTGTTATGAAGTCGACATTAATACTTGTGAAGAAAGAAATGCCAGAAATCCTAATTGGCAACATAACAGGAACCAAATTCAGAGAGCAGAGAAATTAATGGTGGATAGTATAGAGTTGCGGGGAAAGGATATACTACAAGACTAGTTTGTGCCAAAAGAATCAAGGGTGCTTAATCAAGCAAAGAGGGTAAAAAGTTGAAATTTTCGCAGAAAAATAAACAAATGCAAGGTGCTGGGGAAAAGCTGAAATCTCCATTCAAGTTGAAATCTTCATTTCTCGCAAGAAATAAAAAGTAACGAGATATTGCGAATAATCATTCGTTACAGAAGAAAAGAAGTGCAACAATATCATGTTGCGAATAATCATTCTTGTTACAAAGAGCAGCAAGAAGTGTGCAGACAAAATGTTAAAAGAAAATTTTATTCAAAAATAAAAAGTTTTATATTAAAAGAAAATGATGATGATTTCAAATCATATAAGAATTTTTAATGCAAATGCATAAGACGGGCGCAAATCGCCTAAAAACATATTAAAATGGGACGAACCTTTAGGGCGTACACCCTAGTTCGCGGATTCTATTCCGTAAGAGGCAATGTCCTTAAAGTACGTCATAAGGGGGGTATCTCTTTGCATGGCTATGGGAAAGGCTATACTGCTGCTGGAACCTAGTCATGGAGAATTTGGGATTATAGAAAATCCATCCGGGAGAGATAATTTGGATTCCCAATTATATAAGGTTATACCCTGGTTGGGCGCCCGAGAGTTTCTCCTAAGGAATGCAAAGTATGATCAAGGCGCCGAGGTACACGGTTGAGTTGTGGGTGCCCGGGACGGATGAACCTACCCTGGCCATCCATGGCAAGTCTTGGCTTACGATGTGTTCGGCCCAAAAAAAAAACCCACTAGGGTGTAGTCTCGTAACTATAAGCCATATAGGAAAAAATGATAAGAGGCTACGAAAATAACTGGTTGTTTCTAGAACCGGATGGGAGGAGCTAGTATTGTATGGCATAAGTACGTCTCCTTGAAGGGGCAACCAGGGGGAGAGATAAGGGCGATACCCTCCATTAGGGAGCTGTGTATCAAAAAAGACGGCAATGTCACGGGACTATATATTCGCAAGAATATTTAGGCCCGTCATATTATCACGTAACAAAGACAGTAATGTCATGGGACTTTATATTTGCAAGAATATTTAGGCCCATCATATTGCCGCATAACAGGCCGAAAAGCCTAAAACTAAAAGATAAGATGAGATCAATGGGTTTTTGCGATAAGAGAAAAAGATGAGATAAATGAAATCAATGATAAGAGGATATAAATCGCAAAGACGTCCTGTGATTTCATCGCAAAGACGGCAATGTCATAAATCTTAAAAAGCAAAAAGATATTAATCTCACAAGATGGCTTAGATTTATCATATTGTCGCAGAGAACAAAATAAATGATAAGGCAAGATCAATGGATTATTACATGTGAAAGTAAGAATGTCCTGCGATCTTGTCGCATAAAAGTGGCATAATAAGACCTTTAACTAGGAAGGAAAAATAAGACCACAAGAGAGGTTACATCTGCGAAGTATATAACATATTTTCCGCAGAATTATTTGCGATAATTCATTTATCACATTGCAGATTAATAACAAGAGGCAAGTATGGGAATGATGCACAGAATGGTAAATATTGTTATTCATCATTATATGATAAATTCATTCAGATAATTAAATTCATACATATAACTGGAGATTAATGATCATATTAACCATTTTGTAAAAAGAAGTGTTTCTTGAATGTTTAATGATAAACAGATAGAAGGAAAAATAAAAATTATATATTGAAAGACATCATGAGCTGCAGATAATCCACAGAATATTACAATTTATCGCAGAATAATTCACAAGAAAGAAAGAAACACATGAGAAGATCAAAAGGAAAAAACAGAACTATTGAGATTTATCTCCATCATTATCTTCATCATCTTCATCATTAATTTCTCTCTCATCTTCACTTTCACTTTCATCTACCTCAGCCTCACTGTCAGAAACAACTGGTACTGAAGAACTGGCAGGGATATTCTCCGTAAGACAAGGATATAGACTAAGAGAAAGATTGTTATCTTTGCAAACTTTCTCAATAGCATTATTACGAACAAGGAGAAGAGTACTACGCAAGTTTGAGTTAGATATCTTTATTTTCTCTTGCAATCTAGAGATTTTTCCATTACGAGAAGCAAGATTTTTCGCAAGACCACTTTTTTCTTCTTCAAGTTCTGCTATCCTTTTGGAATGCTTTACTTCAGATTCTGCGATGATACAACAATAAGTTAGAAATTGTCTGAAAATCTATAAGAAATACAAAGATATTATAGGAACAATAAATAACCTTCTCTTTCATGGATCATTTCTTGTATCAAGGTTGCTTGCTCGGTATGAAGGCTGACATCTATCGCTAAGTTTTTTCTAGCATTATCAAGAATTATCGCAGCCCATGCGAATTCATTGTCATCATGAATAAGAATACGGGAACGGGTTTGTTCTTCTCTTTTAAGAAGTTTAATGTTTTCACTCTTAAGTCTATCTCTCTCAAGTTCAGTATCAATAAGGGTATTACGGAATTTAGATAGAGCTTCAGTGCCTTGAAGAGTAATGCGTTCCTTATCCTTCTCAAGTTCATTTTTCTTGGCTTTTAAGACTTTGATTTTTTCTCTAAACTCATCTCTGCAAGTCTTTAAACTATTGGATGTACTCAAAACAGATCTATAATCCATTCTCATAAGGGAAATGTGATATTTAAGCTCATCAATGGACAGAGTATTAATTTTTTTCGCCCGAATAGTTATTTAAAGCATCATTAAGACGCTGAAGAAGAGTGGTTTCATCTATGGGTTCATCAAAAGAATTAAGAATGAGGGATTCATCAGTAAGATTATAGGCATCTGCAAAATGGTTGCTTAAATAAGCTAAGATAAAAAAATAAAAAAAATTGAAAGAAAAGATTTATACCGATAACTTGTTTACAGAATTTCTCTTTGTCAGCTAATTTTTGCTGAAGAACTTCAACTTTTACTTCAAGCGATTTGTTTTTATTAAGGAGCTCGGTATTTCCAACTGCTTCCAATTGTTTACATTTTTCGCGAAGAATGGATATTTCAGCTTCATATTGTTTATTTTTCTCGCGAAGTTTCGCAGACTCAGATTGTGAATCAGTAAGCCTTTTGCGATGATGATAATCTATTTTCTAATTCTGAAGCAACAGAAAAAGAAGTTCTAGCGGTCTGTGATAGAAAAAAAGAAAATGAGTAAAAGATAAGTGAAAAGATCTTTGATATTCATGACAAATGTAAAGTTTATACTAGAGAAATAAAGGGAAGGGGCATACCAATGAAGCTAGCGAATGAAGAAAACCTGAGTTGATAGATCTTGAGACTCCTTTAAGATCTTTATTATTAGTCAAGATTGAAGCATTGCAGATCTTCGAGAGATAGTCGCAAGTACGAGCAATATCATCATCCCCAATACCTTGCATAGGATTTCTAAAAATATTTGACAATTGATCCATTGGAGTCTCAGGTTGAGGAAGACCCATCGCAGACCTAATTCTTGCGGAAGAAATATGTCTTGAAGTACTCACAGAGGCATCATTATTTCCTCTATTATTTTCAATTTCATTATCTTTTTCAGCGGGAATAGAAGTTTCTCTGAGAGGAGAATTTAAAGATGGAGATGGTTGAGTTTTCCTTATCTTCTTTGGAGGACCATCAGCGGTTTGATTTTTACGGTGAGGGGAAACACCAGAACTTTCATTCGGAGTTGCTGCTCTTTTGCCTTTATCTTTGGCTTCAACCACCGCGACAAATGGTATTTCCTGGAAAACAATCACACATGAAGATAAGAAACAGGGGCAACAATATATTGTTTAAAGTTCAAGAAGATTGTTTCTTACTTCATTTGTGAAGGTTTTCAAGATTTGTAGGAGATTGGGATTCCCAGTATTGGCATAGCTAAGCTTCATTCTATCAATCTGATAAAGAATATTTTAACAATCATTAAGAATAATACATTTAACCAGATTAGCGAATAATGATAATGTTTGCGAGATATACCTCAGAACTTCTTTCAGGCCAATTAAAAACCCAAGGATGATATGATGCAATATTCGCAAGAAGTTCAAGAGTACCATAAATGTATGGACCTTCAAGGAAAAGAGGAAATCCGCACCACTTATCATCTTTTGAGAAGCGTGGGCCTTGATTTTTACTTGAATGATAGTCTATATCTTGCATAAGAATTCTATCCTTCGCAATTTTTTTACTCTTATTTAAACGAACAGCCCAACACGTGCTATCTTTCTTCATGGGAATTACTTTATAGTTCGCAAAGAAATTCTCCACGGTATATTTTGCTGGAATGATTGGGATACCTTCAAAATCGGGATGTTTCACAGAGTCAGGATAGCGAGATCCTTTACCAGCTCTGCGAGAGGCATATTCGAGAATGAGACGAATACAATCTCCGCTTAATTGATAGATTGCTCGTGAAAATTTAACGTGAGAAATAATTTCATAAAAAATAGGGAGATCTTGGTCATAAAGAGGGATAGGAAGACCAACTTCTAACTGGCCTAACGAAATAAGGATTTTCTTATTGGAAGAAGGAAATTCTGAAATTAGATCAATGGAAAGATCAGAGTTTGAAGATTGACCAGGGATTTCAGAAAGTGTGAAACCTAAAGTTTGGAGCTTTTGTTGGTGTTTTTGGAAAGAGGGTTGACCTAATTTTTTAGCAGGAGCCATTTTTTAGTATGGGAATGATGATATAGATGAAGAAGAATAAAGAATTAAAATTGAAACAGTGAGCAATCCGGAATTTGTGGAAGAAGATGGAGAACAGTATTAGTTGCAGAGAAGAAAGAGTAAAAAGAAGAGAAGAGATTGGTGAAGAAGATATTTATAAGAGAAGAAAATTTTCGGGAACATCAATGCATTCAATGACGAAAAGACGTGAATGGTCAGAGTTTTACGGTTGAAAAAACACGCGTAGAATATTTAGCAATGAATGCAGAAACGTGTCAGAATGAAGGGAGTGTGAAAAGATAATATGTTGAGCAAATCAACAAACTTAAATTCTCATGATCTTTATCTTCTTCGCAGAAAAGATATGAGAAGAGGCAAGATGTAGGATCAGAATATTGTCACAACAATATTCCTGCGAAATAAACAACGGTTCTGTGAGACATGTTTACGATACATCAATAAATATTCCGCGATACATCTCATAGTGACATAAGGAATGACATATCGGATGAAGACGACAGAAAAATGAGAGAAGTGTGACATTTCTGCGATGCATCAATAAAATGTGTGAAATATTAAGGCGGTGCTAATTGCGATGTATCGTTAGAATTGAGATCCGAAATCAAAGGGAATCTTAGTTGTAAATAAGCTGTCATGAGTTGTAACCCATTATGTAAATGCCTATATAAAGAAAATGAATAGTTCCAGAAAGAGGGATGAATTTTTGAGTGTTGAGAAAGTTTTTAGGAGAGAGAAAATCTTGTTAAATGTATTGTGTTCTTGATTACTGTAATTCTTTTAAGATCATATTAATAAAAAGGTCCTTAATCTTCAAATTGTGTCATTAGTATTGGTAAATTCTTGAGTTGGGTGTAGTGTGGGAAATCCTGCAACTACATTTTTCTGCATAATTGTAGATGATGCGGGCTTCATCTTTGTATCCTATTTTCTTGAACGTGTGGTAAAACATTATATCCACAGAACTTCGTGTGTCCACCAGAGTCCTATTCACAGCCCACTCTTCTGTAGATCTTATTGATCTTTCTTTTCTTATCGGTATAACAGACACTGTGATCACCAATGGAGATGTATGACTTAAATTCTCTTTCGGAATTTCTGCTGCTGTGAATGTGATTTTCTGTTTTTCCTAATCTTTTAACGGTGATGCCTTATTTACCGTCATAATTTTCTTTCCTTCAAAATCTCGCTTGTGTATCCTTCCTTTAATATCTTCATGGAATTTTTCTATCATCATCTTTGTTATTACATCACATTCCAATTTCTTTTGATTATCTTTGATTTCAACCATCTTTTCTTCCACCAATTTTCTTGATATTCTTCTAATTCTTGGATGATTTCTTTCTTTTGCCTAACTTTTGCTATGATTTTCAATTATTCATCCCTGTTTCTGGGCGCCAAAATGTAGTTGCAGGATTTCCCACACTACACCCAACTCAAGAATTTACCAATATTAATGACACAATTTGAAGATTAAGGACCTTTTTTATTAATATGATCTAAAGAATTACAGAAATCAAGAACACAATTTACTTAACAAGATTTTCTCTCTCCTAGAAACTTTCTCCACACTCAAAAATTCATCATCCTCTCTGGAACTATTCATTTCCTTTATATAGGCATTTACATAATGGGTTACAGCTCATTTACAGCTAAGATTCCCTTTGATTTTGGATCTGAATTCTAACGATACATCGCAATTAGCATCGCCTTAATATTTCGCACGTTTTATTTATGCATCGCAGAAATGTCACACTTCTCTCATGTTTCTGTCGTTTTCATCCGATATGTCATTCCATATGTCACTATAAGATGTGTCGCGGAATATTTATTAATGTATCGTAAACATGTCTCGCAGAATCGTTGTTTATTTCGCAGGAATATTGTTGTGACAATATTCTGATCCTATAGTCCAGAAGGAAGAATAACCAGCGTATCTCGCGGGGATGTCCTAGGAGTTACTCGGAAATCTCAGTAAGTCGAGTCAGATCCTAGAGAAGACATGACCAGTGTATCTCGCGATGATGTACTATGAATTAGTCCTTGATCTCAAATAGGGTGAGTCATGCTTACAAGAAGCATGCATATCTCCGCTCTGGGTCATAAGTCTGTCAAAGACGTTTTTACGCATCTACATGGCCCACATGACCAGCAGTATCTCGTCGAGGATGTATATTAGGAATTATTGCATCATAATCAACTGCGTCTCGCGAAGACATTTTGGTTCATAATTTCACTGGGATGTTTTACGCTCTACATAACCTACATGACCAGCAGTATCTCGTCGAGGATGTACGCTAGGAGTCACGGCATCAAGACCAGCAATGTCTAGCGGGGACATATAATAGAAATCTTGGCTAGGAATTCCATGAGAGCCAAGGGCTTAATCTCTCCCTTGAGAGTTATGATTTTGTCTACGGTCTTGAAATGACACTTTTGCACCTTATACAAATTTCACCATCTACACCTATGTTTTTAATTCTTTTTTCTACCATTTTATGCTCCCTTGAAGGAAGACCAATGAGGGATTGAACTTGTTTCCTCAAATCTCTATCTACATAACTTATCCAACGGGTATCTTTGTTAGAGCATTGCTCGGTCGAACTCGCATACGTTGTTATCTCAAGCATGTTTGTCAATATTAGTGATCAAAACTATAAAGTCTTTGATTTCTAGTCTATTACAGCTAAGGTCTCGGACTAGGATAGAAAGTGTAGTTGAGCTCAAGAACTCCATGGCGATCATCATACAAGACGAAGGACTACTCAAGGAACCAGTGGATCTTCATCGACTAAAAGGTATGTGGAGACTTGAACTTATCTATCACTCAAAAGTCTATCTACTCTATCTCCTATCTTGAGACAAAAGTCATTTTGCTATATAGACTTAGATTATACACATGTGGATATTTCGAGCTGAGTATATCTCGCTTATCTATTTCTCAAAATATGTGTGGGTAAAGTTTTCTCTTTATCCAAGTTCATCTTTACCTAGTGAAGAAAGTCATGTTATGTTTCAATCATTTTGGAAATTGCTCTGACGAAAAATAGTTTGTGAATAACAACTATATAACGCCCTCTGAGAATGTTTCAATGATTGGAATGAGAGTTTAGACAATATAACCATTGAAGGATATAAGCATTATTGTGGTAACACATATATGTATAAGTCCTCATTGATCGAACCGAAGTTTGCAAACTTTGTTGATCAAGTGAAACTGGAGTAGTGCGTGAGATCAGTCTGCGAACTCAGCATACAAACTCAGTCCGCGAACCCAGTCTGCAAACTGACGAAGTTCTCGAACTCGAGAATTCCTGTTGGAGTTTGTGAACTCCGTCCGCGAACTTGAGTAGGTTATGTCTAAAAACGATGTTTTTGAACTTATCTTAATAAACTAAGGAATCTTATTGCAAACCGTGGCTTTATAGTTCATGAATCGATTCGAGTGAATCACATTATTTTTGCTTCAATTGTGTCTTGTGTAGTACATAAAGATCTAAGCAATTGAACAACTCTCTAACTAGTTCATTTGAGTCATTTGGACTAGTTATAGTGAAGAAGAATATGGTTGATATGAAAGTTATCATATGGCTAGCCATTTGGTTAACTATTGTTGAACCAACTAATGTACAAGTTTGGGTACGGTTACACAAACCTAAAAACGTCAAGTACATGTGTGTATAACAAGCTATGTTTTCGATCTAACAGTTGATAAATATTAGCTTGAATCTAATTAGGTTTTCATCTAACGGTGAATATTGAATGCTTTGTTACTAAGCTAACATTGATTGCAAACTCTGATTTGAAGACTATATAAGGGAGAACTCTGGCAACTGGGAAACCCAATCCCCACACATTCTGTGTGATACTAGTTGTTCTAAGCTAGAGTCGATTCTCCTTTAAACTTTGGTTTTATTCTTCTAAAACCAGGTTAACGACTTAAAGACTTCATTGGGATTGTAAAGCCAGACCGCTACTACTTTTCTTGTAGTTGTGTGATCTGATCTTGCTTCTTCTATCGCACGAGTACAATTGGAATAATTGGCTTGAGATTTCTATCTCAGATAGGAAAGATATAAAAGTAGTCACAAACACTTCGTCTCATCGTTTGTGATTCCTCAATAATCTTCTTCGCTGCGTCGATTAAGTTTATTGTGAGGTGATTGATAAAGCTGAGCTGTTCTTCGGAAATATAAGTATGGTTTTATCAATTGGTTCCTGTTCACCTTGATTTATCAAAAGATGGAACAAAACTCAAAGGTTTATTCGTGGGAGACGGATTTATCTATCCTTGCAGACTTTTCTGTGTAATACAGATTTGTTTATTAAAGTCTTCGACTTTGGGTCGTAGCAACTCTTAGTTGTGAGTGTGATCAACTAAGGGAATCAAGTACATAACATCATGTTGGGATCAGAAACGTAAGAGCATAATTGTACCTTGGATCAGTGTGACATTGGTTGGGGTTCAACTTCAGTCCAGATCGAAGTTAGCTTGGAGTAAGCTAGTGTCTATAGCGGCTTAATACAATGTATATTTAATCTGGACTAAGTCCGGGGTTTTTCTGCATTTTCGGTTTCCTTGTTAACAAAATTTTGGTGTTTATATTATTTCTTTTCCGCATTATATTTTGTTATTATATAATTGAAATAATACAGGTTGTTCAATTAATTAGAATATCCGGTTGTGCGTTGTTTAATTAGAATATCCGGTTGTGCATTGTTCAATTAATTAGAATATCCGACCTTTTGGTTATCGATTCAAATTGATTGACATTTGGATATTAGTCTTTGGTACCATCCAAGTTATCTCTCTTTGATAAAGACTCGCCGATTCTATTTGATTGAGTATAGATCAAATTGAGATAACAGCGAAGCTATAAGTGATCTCTCATAGCTTTTGGAAATCTATTGATTTCACACTAGTTTTCACCATATTTTAGATACTTGATCCAAATTATTACGCTCATTTAATTGAGGTTAGAAGGGTTACAATGGCCAATTGGAAGCCATGAATACATGCAATTACATCAAAGAGATACAACATATAGTTATTAGAGAGCACAGAGAGTTCCTGGATAATTGATTGTCCGGAACTGAGGTTACAACAAAACAATTAAAACCTTTGAAATTTCCATGACAGCTTCTACCCAATTTCCATCACAGCCTCTACCCTATGGTTCCACTTGATATGGACAAGACTTTGCAAACTCCAGCTGACGTAGTTAATGGCACGTCTTTGTACCGAGCAACCAGTTCAGCGTCAGTCTTCAGATCTACTTGTAGTGCTTCCCATACCTTATAGTTAAGCACAGCAGCAGGCACACCTTCAAAACCAGGGAAGGTAACTCTCTCTCCCACTGCAGCAGAGCTTGGTGGATCGACCAATTCAACCTGAAACCAATCATCCAAATTTAATGTTTCCAAAACCTTAGCTTCTTTCCAGAACTTTCTGATAAGTAGATAAAAATGTGTACTAATATTTTAATCAGATGATCAAGGGAATAACATAACAATAAATAAAAACTAAAATATAAGAATGGCCAGTAAATCATCACTGTTTTCCTTACCTTACTGTGGTCCTCATTAAAGGCAGCAAGAACCATTGCATGAGATGTAGTTTTGCGTATGGTTCTTGGTTCCAGGTTGCACAGAACACAAACTTTGCGGTTCTGCACATGGAAAATTTTATAGAACATCAAGTTATTGAAAGAAAATTACTTAAATAATGCAACTGATCTGGCTACTAAAACAGACACATACCTGCATTTCTTCAAGGGGGATGAACTTCACAAGCCCACTAACAACAGTGCGTGGTGTTGCTTCACCCACTTCGATCTCTTCAACATACAGGGAACCAGCATCGGGATGCCTCCAGACCTTAGTAATGAGACCAACACGAATGTCAAGTCTACTGATGGTGATTTCTGTTTCGGTGATTTCTATTTCAGCAGCTCCCCCAGATATGCCCTGAGCTGCAGATGTTGATGCCTTTTGTTTCTTTGCATCTGATCAACAAACAAAACTTTATTCAATCCACTCCAGAAAATCAAGAGGAAGATTCATCAGCAACACAAAAACATTTGACAATCCAAAAAAGAGAGAATACTGCCATACCAGAAAGCTTGGTTTTCTTAAGTTGGCCAGCCATTTTTTTTCCAGCTCCCCCAGATATGCCCTGAGCTGCAGATGTTGATACCTTTTGTTTCTTTGCATCTGATCAACAAACAAAACTTTATTCAAGCCACTCCAAAATATCAAGATGAAGATTCGTCAGCAACACCAAAACAGTTAGCAATCCGAAAAAGAGAAAGAATACTGCCATACCAGAAAGCTGGGTTTTCTCTAGTTGGCCAGCCATTTTCTTTGCATCAGCCTTTACCTTTCTGTCAGCTTGACTTCCAGCGAACTTCTCCCTGAAGAACTCCACCTCCTCATCTTTCTGATAAAAGACAACAAGCTTCAGAAGATCATAAAACGAAGAATAAAGTCTGTACCCAAGAATCAGAAAAGTTAAGTCACGTACTAGTTCTTTGAAAAGTGGCCGTGGTATCCCAATTTTGTGGCCAGGAGGTATAATCTCCCAAGGTCTTCTTGCCCCATTTATATATCCATTTTCATCGCTAAGTGAGAGTGAAAGTTCGGAAGACAAATTGAGTTGCTTCACTACCTGAGTCCATCAAGAAAAATGATTCAATCGGTAAAAACAACAAGACACAAAGTGATAACATATAGTTATAATAGTACAGACAAACAGTGTCGATACGACTTACCTCTACAGAAAAGGATGGTATAAACGGTTCCAAAAGAGATGCTAGAAGAAAAACTAACCCAACAGAAGTACTCATGACAATAGCACAAGAAGCTGGATCTTCCTTGTATAGTTTCCAGAACTGGCTATCCTATAAAATCAAAAAGTTCAATTAGAAAACAGCTCTGGAAGAAACGAGAAGTCTTTCATTTGCAGTAACAGGTCATCAGCTCCAAAAAGTAGAATTACTTGTAGGTAGCAATTTCCTTCACTAGAAATGCACATTGCAGTTTTCAAGCCTTGCTTTAGTTTAACCTACATTAGAAGCCGTAGTTATATCAGATTTTCAGTGTATGGAGGCCTAGGAAGTAAGAGCCAAACATCAAACTCAATTCAGTATATACCTTTTCCATAGCTTCAACATATTGCTGAACATGTTTTCCAACTTTCTCTGCCAAAGCCTTTGTCAAGGCGTGTGATTCTGCATTTGCAGCATCAGGAATAATAGAACCATAACCTAAACCTGCAAAAGGTAAGGTAAAAATTAAGGTACATCGCACTAAAGTACAAAAACAAGTAACCACCGAGCATGAAATTAAAAATATCCAAGGGGTATTTATTCACATGACGTACAATGCAAAGGTTGTTTTTTGTCTGTCAAAACCCTAGCTTATTAAATTAAACAACACAATAAACCAGCATGTGCGTCTTCACAAACTTAGTAACTCCCCTCGGCATACACAAGAAAACAGACAAACCTGAAGGTTTGGCAATGAAGCTCAAGACACGGTTGATAAAATTGCCCAAGTTAGCAAGCAACTCGCTGTTAAGTTTGGCTTGCAAATCCTTCCATGTAAACAGAGTGTCTGATACCTAAACAAACACATTAAGTCCAACAAATTTATGACCTATATAGACATTGACACCAATAACTAATGAAATTATAACCTATATAGACATTGACACCAATAACTAATGAACAAGGCAGGAACAGTTCTCACTTCAGGCCTATTTGTCAACAAATAGTATCTCCATACTTCTGAAGGAATCTTTGTGTCTTTTGCATCATTACCAAAAACACCTATTCCTTTACTCTTAGAGAACTTCCCTGCAAAATTATTGCAAAATCGCAGAATATTTCAGTAATTTCATTAATATTTGCACACTGATGTAATGACTATTACATAACTGCATACCTGCTTCATAATTCAAATATTCTGTAACACTAATAGTCTTCATCAGTGTCCAGTTTTCGCCAGTTCCAAGAAGAGTTGAGGGGAACATTACCTGAAGTTACAATATCATCAAAATCACACATACTTAAGCTTAAATGCAATATTGAGTGCACTGTATAACTACAATAACTATGGGTCGCTGGCACAAAATAGAGATACAACTTCCAAGAAATCTCAAATTGGCCTAAACCAACAGGGAAACAACAAAGTATATGAAATACTGTAATATCCCTATAAAGGGTTCCAGAAATTTAATAATTTTCACATCGTTTTAGACCAGCGATCTTACTCTGAATTGATAGAGGAAATTATGAGCAATTATCATTGATAAACGAAATTATGAGCAATTATCATGTTGGAACAATACTCTAATATCACTAGACCATTCAATGCGGGCAACAGTGATCAAATTGCCATGCGCAATTTACATATTATGTGTCACCAAACAGAAAACTTGTACAGTTGAATAATCTATGTAAGCCAGAGAGAGAGGCTGCTAGCTACAGCAGCATTGAGGCATAAGTAAAACGATTTGAAAGAGAACGAGGAAGATGGGGTACACTTACAGTGTGGAACGGCACATTGTCCTTTCCCATAAATTGATAAAGCTCCACATTTTCTGGATTCTTCCACCACTTCTCCCAATCAGAAGTGTAGCATGAAGTTATCGAGACGTAGCCAATAGGTGCGTCGAACCAAACATAAAAAACCTAAACATGAAGTTGTAACGAGGCCCTGAATCAAAAGTGAAATATGGTCTGAAACATAAAGCAATCAGGTATACATAAGAAAAATGAAACCCATTATAAAGACTTGAGCTACTTAGTCTAACCTTGTCTCCGTATTTCTCATGTGGAACAGGAACCCCCCACTTGAGATCTCTGGTTATACACCTTGATCTCAGACCCTCTTTTAGCCATGCATTTGTAGCTTGAATTGCATTCTGGCTCCACGATCCAGCAACGGACATATGGTTGATATATTCTTCCAATTTATCCTTCAGCAAGGGGAGTTCTAAAAACAAATGATCTGTATCACGAACTTCAGGAGTGTTCCGGCATACCTGTAGTACAGATATTAAGAGCAATGACAGAGTAAGCAAATTAAACGAAACAGGGTGTATCTTTATACATAATGCAATATGCCCCATCTTTGTTAAAACTAAAAGGTGAAGCTTGAGGAGAAAGGGAAAGCAAAAAAGACAAGGAAAATATATGAAATATATGACAAACCTTGCACTTGGGATCATGTAGCTCCGTCGGATTCAAAAGGTTTCCACATTTTTCACATTGGTCACCTCGTGCTGAATCATAGTCACATGTTGGTCTAGGACAGGTTCCTTCTACCAGCCGATCAGCTAAGAAACGTTTACACGTTTTGCAGTAAAGCTGTGTTGATAACAAGAATCGGGTGAACCCAAATGTCAATAATGCTTACAATGCAGGACTAAAATCAAGTACGCTACGACAAAGGTCCAGCATTTGCATAATCGTAAGTAAATATAAATAACAGAAATAGCTGGCCAATCATTAGAAACTAGGGAAGTCATGATACTATGCAACTAAACAAATCAGAAAAAACATTGGCTTGTACCTGCTGCATTGTATTTTCAGAAAGCCATTTGTTCTCATTCAGCATCTTGAAAATTGCTTGGCAAACTTCAGTCTGTTGGGGACTAGAAGTGCGTCCAAATTCGTCAAAGCTTATGTCAAACCAGTTGTAAACATCTCTGTGAATCGCATGATACCTACAAAAGCAGCAAATGTAAGTCTCCTTTACAGAAAAAAAAAAAAGAATATACATACATATAGTAATACTAATTGGTAAAGTTTTGCGAGACCAAACAAAATGCTATAAGTACCTAGGAGAAATATCTTAGGCATTTGTGGATTTCCACATCACCAACATGTACAATACAAAATATAAGCAGACCAAACTACTGGTCACTTGTAATTTGAAACCACAAAATTGACACTAGAACCATCAAAATCTACTTGAGATAAAGACATAAACCTGACATTCTATTATCATTATTCTGGCTTCTAACCAAAAACTTAGAATTAAAGTGTAAAGCATAGCTGACTGATTTTGTGAATAAAATGCAAATTTGATAAGATCTAAACAACCGTAAAATCAAACATAATCTATCTCCTCAGATATAATTTACTTCACTTGGAATGAATATCAGATGATGAATTAAAAATAGAATTATATCTTACTTATCACAAATCTCCTTAGGTGTACATCCTTCTTCCATAGCTTTGGTTTCAGTGGCTGTTCCATATTCATCTGTTCCGCACATATAAATCGTGTTATAACCTCGGAGACGGCAATAACGAGCGAAGACATCAGCACTCAAAACACAACCAATGATATTTCCAAGATGAGGAACGTTATTAACATAAGGTAATGCGCTAGTAATCATAATGTTTCTACGGCCAGGAATTGGTAGTTTAGGAATTTTTTTCACTTGGAGATCTGCCATGGCTGAAAATTAGGGTTTTGCAGGCAGAAGTTTTCTACTTGAAGAAGAGTGGATGTATAATAAAAAGAGGGTTTTTCAGTCAGAAGTTTTCTTTCTAATTGAAGAAGAGCGGATGTATAATAAAATTAGGGTTTTTCAGGCAGAAGTTTTCTTTCGAATTGAAGAGCGGATGTATAATAAAATTAGGGTTTTTCAGGCAAAATTTTTCTTCCTACTTGAAGAAGAGCGGATGTATAATATAAAATTAGGGTTTTTCAAGCAAAAGTTTTCTTTCAGATTGAAGAAGAGGGGATGTATAATAAGATTAGGGTTTTTCAGGCAGAATTTTTCTTTCGAACTGAAGAAGAGCGGATGTATAATATATAATTAGGGTTTTTCAGGCAAAAGTTTTCTTTCAGATTGAAGAAGAGGGGATGTATAAATAAAAAAATAGGTTTTTCAGGCAGAAGTTTTCTTCCCACTCGAAGAATAGTGGATATATATATTAGATGACCGTTGCCACGGTGGGAGGGCCGACCGAAGAAAAAAAAAGAAACAGTGTTGCAATTGGGCTGTAAAAAAAAAATTGTGCCTAAAGTGAAAGTATCACTTTCTTGAAACATGAAGAGTACATCGTTTTATTAGTTGCAAAGAAAAATTAGTTGATGAATAAACCAAAATATGGTTACATAAAGTATTATGTATCCTTTGTGCATAAAGGATATACATTTATTTTCAAAATTGTGCCTAAAATGATAAATCCCTCCGATTTTTCATAAAAACTCTAAATTTGATATTGTTGTTTATGCTCGTTGGATAGGTTTTTTTATTAGCTTTCCAAAGAGATAAAATTTGTAAAATTCCAGGGCACGGATTTTTAGATATGTTATTTTAAAGTTTGGTTACCAATTATACCCTTAAAGAATAAGAAATTATAATAAAATTTGGCTTTTATATCTAGTTCCCCTTCTTTAAAAAATTTATACCTACGTCCTTTTTGGTTACACCAAATCCAATCTTTTTTGTCAAATTGAAAAAAAATGTCACGCTTCACATTGACACAAAGTCACCACATAAGGTCCTCCCTCGCTTCGCTCGATCGGCCCAATAAAGAGAAGAGAAACCGAAACAGAATAGAATGATTCAAGGCTAGTTTAGGACCCAGTGTGATTAATTGAAGTGCGACTTTGTGCACCCCTGTTAACCCGGGGTGCACATTCTTCCTTTTCTTATTGGTTATATCTTATATACTCTTTTAATTTAACTCTAGTTAGTTTTTTTTTACTCTAGTTAGCTCTCTTTAAACATGATTTAAGCTCTGCAATTCTCTCTCTTCTCTCTTTAACACTTACTTCAAGTTCCTCTCACCATGAAACATGATTTCCAGAGAATTGTTTTTGTTTCATTTTCATAAATTGGATCGATGGGTTTTGCTTTCCGTTGAGTAGAAACACTTCTACCAGAGCTTAAATCGATGGATTTGAATTTTTTTTATTTTTTATTTTTTTTGAAGCATGGAATTTATTAGGAGAAATTACGATACAATTTGTCGTGGGGATGTGGTATCCATGGAGTCATGAAAAATAATTTGACCAATGAAAAGTGGGATTGCATGTTCCCATATTTTGGTTGATGAGTTTCCCATTTGGCTTTTATCCGCCGCATAGTAGAAATTGAATACGAATGAATCAATGATTTTGATTATTATATAAAGATTCAAACACTATATATTCCAGTTAAACCAGTGGCGAATCCATAATAAAAATTCAATGGGGGCACAACTCAACCTCGAAGATCATAACTAAAACATAATTGAAAGCACGATGATAAAATGCCATCACCATTGTCCTAATTTCATCAATCAATGAAAAACCATACAAAAATGGAGTGAGGAACGAAATATGAAAAATTTGAGCAATATTTGGATGTTTTTTCACTTTTGTAGGTAATACACAAACCAAAAGTTATCACTACTAGTAGTGCACAAGAATGGGAAAATTTGATCGTCGGCCAAAGTCACTCTTGCCACCTGCAGATGCACATCGCAGACATCACCTTTTTCCATTAAGGGATTGTTGTATACACAACACTAAATCAATCACATTTGGAAGATTTTATAAGGCAAGTAACATGATTTTTGTTGCGTGCATAGGATTTGTATGACAAGGAGAAAAATTGAAAGTGCTAATTAATTGGAATCGGTAATAGTGTAAATGACCAGCAGGAAAGTTGTTTCTCTTAAGCTTTGGTGTTTGTTAAAAAATAGAAACTGAATTTTGTGAGAACCAAAGTGACATGGTGTTGACAACAGAATTAAAAGCGGTGTTATCTGTGAAAAGGGAAAACTATTAATCATTTTTGTTTCTTCTTTATATGAATCATTCATCTGTATGAAGTTTAAACCTAAAATAGGGATTGAATTTATGAAAAGAGAACTTTTTTTTTTTGATCGGTTGAAAAGAGAAAACTATTAATCATTTTTGTTCCTTATTCGTATGAATCATTCGAAGTTTAAACCTAAAATAACAAAATCACTTTATCTACGGTTGAATAGGGATCGTAATCCTTAATTTTGGATAGTGTTGGCTGAAATTAGTTTTAAATGTATCAATTTATACAGGCAACTCATTGATATTGTAGGGGCACAAAGTGATTTTGAATGAAAGTTACAGACGGAGTTTTACTTTTTCAGAAAACGTAGGGGGCCGGTGACCCCACTGGCCCCACTGTAGATTCGCCACTGAGTTAAACTGAAATTCCAGCGTGAATGAGCTATGATAAATGGTAACCAATCTTATTAGGGACATGGCCCTAAGGATGATCAAACAGAGCATTGTGCTATAGTTAATTGATTTCTTTCATATCATGAATCTCAATATCAGTTTTTTTGGTCATCACCAACAACAACAAAGCTAATTGTTTCAATTTGATAAAAAGATCCATCATTTTTAGATAATACTTATGAAGATCAGATTCAGAATTTTATGATGTCGTTCTATGACTATTGATTAACGATAATAAAGTTGTAGATCTATCGAAAATGTTTACTTATTTTTTTTTTCTTTCCTTTCAGAGTGTCTATGAAGATTAATTTCACAAGATCAACGATAGAATTTACTAAAACAAAGGAAATGAAATACAGCAGTATATTTTAAAGGAGAAGGAAAAAGTGGAAAGGCGAGTTTTTTAGGCGACGCTGACTTCAGTCAATTGGAATTCCGAATGATTGTTCATGGTAACTCAGTATTTGCTTTTGATTTTGATTGTGTTGAGGATAGATTTGCGGCACTTGAACATGGAGTGTTTTTTGTTGATGTTCAATTATTTCTGGCTGGGAAGCACGGACACACCAGTATTGGTGTCGTGTCCGCGTCGGACGCACGACACGCGTTGGACACCGACACGACGCACTTGTACAAATCTATACCTCATTTTGCTAATTGCATAATCAAATTGGTTATGAAAATTAGCATAATAGTTAATATTTGTACATATGGGCTAACCTAATGGCATAAAAGTGAGTTTTTTCATGTATATGCATGATTAATGTATTTGATATACCATAATACTATGATATTAGTATATAAAAATTATTTAATTAATATATATATAAACGTGTCCGTGTCCGTGTCCTGATGATTTTGAATTTTGCCGGTCCCTGTGTCCGTGTCAGTGCTTCCCAGATTTCTGGTAAGAGCTTGGACTCCTCTTTTGGAAAGAGAAATGGCAAAATTGAAGACTATTCCTATTTTGATGAATTTTTATAATGTGCTTATTCATATGTGGAATGATAAGGGTTTAAGTTTAATTTCTAGTTTTATTGGTAACCCCATTATGTTTGAGAAGACTACTTTATCAAGGCAGAGAATGAATTATGCTAGGGTGTGTGTTGAAATTGATGTCAATTGTGCCTTTCCTTCTAAAGTACCTCTTATAGTGGGTGGAAAACGTATTACAATTCATGTGGAATACCCATGGAAACCACCTAGATGTGCTCATTGTGGAATATTTGGACACACTTTTGAGAAGTGTACTATCAAACCTAAAGTCGTTGTGATGCAGACTGAGTCAATAGTAACACCACATGGTGAGGGTAGTAAGCAAGTTTGGAGGAAGAAAACTCTAGAAATAGGGATACTACCTTGGAGGAGACTTCTGATATGGAGGTAATTGAGGAAATGGTTTTGGAAACTATTGATCCTCAATATGGCTTGGTAAAGGAAAAGGTTATGCAATTCTCAAAGGAAAATGTTAATACTAATAGCAGTCAGAGGAAATTGTTGGAGATCCCTGTCCAGATAACTAATAAATTTTCAGCTTTAACTTCAGAGGGGATTGGAGATGGTGAGAACAATGTTCTTCAAGAGATCACTGTGGGTCATGCTTCTACTTCAAATGTTTTGAGTAATGAAACTCAACCTCATTCAGGGGGTTTGGACAGTGATGTAGGTAGGGGAGCTAATCTCACTTTATTCAGAAACCAACTGGTCCTGTGAAGAGCCTAAAAGTTGTAGACAATAAAAATTCTGGGAAGGGTAGTAGGAGGGTAATACCCCCAATCTTCTGGATGTTTAAAGTGGGATGCTGGAACCTTGGAGGGCTTAATGACCCTCTAAAACAAATAGAGGTTAGTAGTTATATTAGTAGTAATAATTTATCTTTAGTTGGTTTAGTTGAAACCCATGTTCAAGTTAATAATAGTAGTAGAATAAAGAGGAGGATTTGCCTTTCTTGGAATTTTTTTTGATAATTACTTTCATAGACCTATTGGTAGAATTTGGGTGGGATGGGACCCTGAATCTTTGCAGGTCTCTCTTATTCAAAGTTCTTCTCGAGCTATTTTTTTGGATGTCCTCTTGCCTCATAATAAAGCTTATGTGTTTACCTTTGTGAATGGTAATAATGATGAGATAACTAGAAGATCCATGTGGAATGATCTTGTCTCTTTCTCTAGTTTTAATAAGAAGCCTAGGATGATTCTTGGTGATTTTAATTCTATTTTAGAGTACAAGGATAGATTTAGCAAGACTGAAGTGACTACTTCTCAATTCTATGACTTCTTAAAGTGCACTCAAGACACTCAGATTTTTGATTTGGCCTATATTGGTTGCTTCTATACTTTGAGAAATTTACAAGATGGTGAAGCTAGGGTGATGGGGAAGATTGATAGAGTTTTAGTTAACTTGGAGTGGATAAATCAGT
Organism: Papaver bracteatum; assembly: GCA_023529315.1. Taxonomy (NCBI): domain Eukaryota; kingdom Viridiplantae; phylum Streptophyta; class Magnoliopsida; order Ranunculales; family Papaveraceae; genus Papaver; species Papaver bracteatum. Next base: position 538,762 of record JAJJWX010004852.1, read on the forward strand.
TCCAGCACTTTGTGGCTGAATTTCTCAATCCTAGGGTTTCTGATCATAGTCCAAGTGTAGTCACTTGTTTTGAAGGAATAGCTCATGGCCCTCATCCTTTCAGGTTTTGTAACTTTCCTGCCGATGATAATGAATTCTTGAAGATTGTTGACTCAGTTTGGAAAGATCATGCCAAAGGTAATCCTATGGTTGTTCTGGTTACTAAGCTGAAAAAAAATAAAAAGAGATGGAGGAAAGCTAAGTTTTCTAAGTTAAGTGAGAAAACTATTGAGGCGAAAAAGTTTATGCTGAATTTTCAAACTTCTCTCTAGGAGTGTTGAGACTGCTGGGAAGGAAAGACAAGTTGTGTACTCTTATGTTAAATTATCTAAAAGTGATGAGTCCTTGGCTCAACAAAATTCTAAAGTTAAGTGGATGGAAGCAGTTGATTCAAATGTTAAATTTTTTTATAACTCCATTAGAGAAAAAATATCTAAAAACAATATCTTGGTGCTTCATGCTTGGTCTGGGAGAAGTTAGAGGATGATAAGGTCATTGTTAAGGAGTGTGTTGATTTTTATGAAGACCTTTTCAATCCAACTGAGAGTGAGGAGGATTCTTCTGATTTTTTTGGATCTTTGCAGTTTGACAATATGCTTCATCAAAGTGATTGTGTTAAGCTTATGGTGCATGTTTCTAGGGATGAAGTTGTCTGGGCTCTTTCTTCTATTCATTCTAGTATAGTAAATCTCCTGGCCCAGATGTCTTCACAAGTTATTTCTTTAAGAAGGCTTGGTCTATTGTTGGGGATACTTTTGTTGCTGCCATTCTTAACTTCTTTCAAAAAGGGAAGTTGTTGAAAGAGGTAAATAGCACTTTTCTTACTTTGGTTTCTAAATATGACAACCCTGATACTATAAGTGACTTTAGGTCTATAGCTTATTGCAATGTTATTTATAAATGTATTACTAATATTTTGACTAATATGCTTAAGGTGGTAGTGAGAGATCTGATCATCTCAAACCAGTCAGCTTTTATTTATGGTAGATCTATCTAGGATAATATTATGCTAGCTCATGAGTTAGTTAGGAACTACCATAGACCTAAGGGTGTTTCGAGATGTGCTTTGAAAGTGGACTTGAAGAAAGCTTATGATTTTGTTAAATGGGAAGATGTGTTGGAAGCTATGTCAAAGTTTGGGTTCCCTGATCAATTTATTTCTTGGGTTAATCTTTGTATTTCCTCAGCTAAATTTTCTATTCCGGTTAATGGCTCCCCTTATGGGTTCTTTGGAGCTAAGAGAGGTTTAAGTCAGGGATGTCCTTTATCCCATTATTTATTTGTTATGGTGATGTCGATCTTTAGTGCCTTAATGCAGCAACAAGTGAAGCAGGATAACTTTGAGTTTCATCCTAAATGAAAGTCCACTAATCTAACACATTTGTGTTTTGCTGATGATGTACTTATTTTCTTCAAAGGTAACTTGAAGGCTACTCAAGTTATAAAGGATATTTTAGATGATTTTAAAATCTGTTCAGGGCTTGTTGTGAGTGTACAAAAATATTCTTTGTATCACTCTGGGATTCAGGGGGAGGATTTAAGATTAATTTTTAAGGGCATTGGCTTTGTAGAAGGAGTTCTACCAGTAAGGTATTTGGGTGTTCCTCTCATCTCCACCAGATTATCCTATGATGATTGTTTTCCTTTGATTGCTAAGATTATCAAAAGGATTAAGTCTTGGAAAGACAGCTTCCTAGCTTAGCCAGGTAGATTACTTATCATTAAAGTTGTTCTCTGTGGCATGGTGTATTTCTGGTTCTCTTTCTTTGTTCAACCTAAGGGAGTCTATAAAGAACTGAACACTATATTTTAAAAAAAAAATTGGGATGGTATAGAGATGGGGAAATAAAATAATCCTATCAGGTGGCTCCAAATTTGAACTTCTTATGAGGAAGGAGGGCTGGGAGTTAAGAATTTGGAATTCACTAATATTTCCTCTAATCTTAGGCACATCTAGGAGTTGGTTTATGGTAAAGACACCATATGGATTAATTGGGTTAAAGTGAATCTTATTAAATCTAAGGATTTTTTTAGTATGGAAGTACCTCAGGACTGCTCTTGGAGTTGGATAAGAATCTTGGAATGCAGAGCTTTAGCTAAAAAATTTGTTAGCACTATTTTGGGTAATGGTAAGGATACCAATCTTTTATTAGATTTCTGGCATCCCAATGGAAGGCTGTGTGAATGGCTTAATATTGATGATATTAATAGTCTGGTAAACCAGGGTCACCACTCTGTCTCTGATTTTATTAGAGGAGATCAACGGGTCCCTCCAAGTAATGATGTTGTTGTTGGGGAGTTAATGCATACTGTGCAAGAAGTGAAAGTTGATTCTAATGAACAAGATAAGGTGATTTGGATTGCAAGCACCTATGGTGAGTTCTAAATGAAGGATACCTATATGGATTTGGTTCCTAAAGGTCCTAAAATAAGTTGGTATAGATTGGTTTGGTTCAAGGGTCTTATCCCAAGGCATTCTTTTATTGGGTGGCTGGCTATGCATAGGAGACTCAAAACAAGGAAAAAACTTCTCCAATGGGGTTGTATTGAAGATGCTCAGTGCTTACTTTGTATGGAGACCATTGAGGATGAGGATCATCTTTTCTATAGAGCTTGGCTACTACAGGAATTGTTCTCTTTCTTGGGAGAATGAATTGAAGTGGTGCAGTGATAACTTTGGAGGCAAGGGAGCTGTAAACACTATAAAGAAACTAGTTTTAAATAGTTTCATATGCCACATCTATAAAGAAAGGAATAAAAGGTTGTATTATGCTCACTCTATCTCTATGGATGTTGTTAGTTTTAGAATTGTTGTTGATGTTAGACTGAAAGTGGAGGCTCATGGCCTATATGATGTTGATACTGAGCCTGTGAAGAGATTCCTAGCCATGTGGAATATTTTTTGTCATCTGCTCAAGAAAAGAGTCATAGCTTGCACCTGGATGTACCCTCTTGAAGATGAAGTCATGATCAATATTGATGGATCTAAAAAGGATGATTCAGGAGGTTACGGAGCTATAATTCAAAATCAAATGGGGACCCTGTTGTTGCAGCTATTGGAGGTTCTGGACCTGAAACTGTGTTCACTATAGAGTTAATGGGCGCTGAGTTGGGTTTGAAGTTGTCTATTAAGAAAAAGATGGCCCTAGTTCATATTGCTACATATTATATGGTTGTCTTTAATTTGTTTAACAGTAAAGATCCTAAACCTATGAGGAGTGTGATGCACTTGTGGAGGCGTATTGAGAGATTGATAAGGAAATTCAGAAGACTTATAGTGAGTCATATTTACAGGGAGACTAATAGAGCAGTTGATGTTCTAGCAGATATGCACTCTAAGGAGGGATTTATTGAGATGGATTTGGGGGCTTTCAGTGTGGAATTACAGATCATCATTGCTGAGGACAAGAGTTTGAAAGTGTATTTTCGTAGTTAGGTTGTTTTTCTTTGTTGTTTTTTACTTTTTGGTTTGTAGGTTGGGGTCTCCTTAACCCCGCGAAATGCTTTAAAACCAATAATAATAATAATAAAACAGCAGTATAAGGACAAAAGTGAGATTGAGGGTTATTAATTAGTCAGATATCTTTCCTAATATTTTTTCCCCAATTCCCAATGATTTATCTGTTATTAAAATACAATAAATAATAAACAAATAAGTAAGTAACTGGGGTTAGATGTGAACCAATTAAGATGGGAGGAATGTGGTGCACAAAGTCGAACTCGATTAATTGGGCCTGTTACTAGATGATAAAAAAGATTATTTTATAGAAAAATGGATAACCCCTTTAACCAAACAACGCTTTTATTCAGTTATGGATGGTGTGAAACACAACAAACAACTTTACCCCACTTCAACATAACCACTCAACTTCCTCAACTCCACAAAACCCAGTGAAGAAAAAAGAGATGGACTTAAGAAGGCAGAGTAAAAGTTTTCTTAAACCAAAATCATTGTTGACGAAGAAGGTAAGTTTTTGTTTCCATTTTCTTTCTCTATCTTTAATCACACCCAAACCCCTATCTCTTTCTTAATCACGGTCTATATTGAATTTCATATCTTCCTCATGCCGATAATGATGATGGTTCATGAGGACAGTATCTGCCAATTTCTTTATGATTAATTAGTCCACCGAAGGGAGACTTCTATATGATCACTTTATTGTTAATTGTCAATCCCACCAAATGTACAAAAAAAATCAAGATCAGGCATTTTTCAAATCTCTTGAAATTAAGGTTCATCTTCTGATAATCTAACAAAGTGATTAGAAATTTCCATCAGACACAGCTAAATCAATAGGTTACCAGTTCAGGCTTCTTCAAATTATCCGTTGAATCGATCAGAATCGATGGATTTCTTATTCCAATTACAGAAATAAAAAAACTCAAAAGAAAAAAACTTTGCCAATTTTATAAAATTGATCAAACTAGCACTTTTACACTTTAACTTGATACAAACCAACCAAATAAACAAACAATAAGCCCCAGTTAGAAATCATAGTATCTTGAAATCAATGGATAATAACAATAACAGAGAACATTTTGTATTGTTACAGTAACAGAGAATCAATCGAAGAAAATGACGGGTTTACGGGTCGATTTGTGTTAAAGCATTGCTCGGTCGAACTCGCATGCGTTGATATCTCAAGCATGTTTGTCAATGTTAGTGATCAAAACTATAAATCTTGATTTCTAGTCTATTATATTCCTAAGGTCTCGGACTAGGATAGAAAGTGTAGTTGAGCTCAAGAACTCCATGGCAATCATCATACAAGACGAATGACTACTCAAGGAACTGGTGGATCTTAATCGACTAAAAGGTATGTGGAGACTTGAACTTATCTATCACTCGAAAGTCTATTTATCTCATATCTTGAGACAAGAGTCGTTTTGCTGTATAGACTAAGATTATAATTATTTGGTATTTCGAGCCGATGAAAAGGCGAGGGTACCCAAATATACCTCAAGCTAAAACTTTTCATTCCTATAAGTCCTTTATACGAAAGTGATTGTCTATGGACTGAGTCAAGACAATGCAACTAATCGGTTCACACTTCGTGTGATCATCTATGGATACAAGATCGAGACAATACAACAACGAAGCATGTTTACTTGATACAAAGGTTCGGACTTAACCAAAATCAATAGGATTCACGTATCAAGTAAATATGAAATAATGTTTGTGCAATTTACTTTAATTATAATAAAACAATTATAATGCGGAAATATAAAGTAAATGACACAGCAAGATTTTGTTAACGAGGAAACCGCAAATGCAGAAAAACCCCGGGACCTAGTCCAGAATTGAATACTCTCGGGATTAAGCAGCTACACAAAATAAACCAACTTTGTATAGTTGAGACCAAGCAACTAAACGTATAGTTCACCTAGTTCCATTTGTATTCCCATGCCTCCAACCTGTAAACAAGTCACGTACTTGGACCAATTTCTTTGGTTCGTATTCCAAACAGTAAAGGAACAACAAATCTGTTTGGTATCAACTCTCTTCAACCAAGTGATATGAGTTGCACAAAGGCTCTTCTATTTATCTTAACGTAAACTCCTTTGTCAGGTTCCAAGATCTATCTTATATTCAATCACCAAAATGTAATCGTTAAGATTAAGCCAATCAACATTCTTAATCCAAAGAACTGTGTTGATGCCGATCTTCTCAATTAATCAATCCAATCTACCACAAGGATAAATCGATTATTAATTGGATCCTTTTTTACCAAAACAAGTATTGTGCACACCAAAGATTATAAAACCAAGTCAGAAATCTTCTATCTCTTCTTTGTCTTCAAATCTTCTTAGATCTTCAATAAACACATGTACACAACTACTTGAATCTCTTGTGATCAATCACGCACAGAACGGAGTCTGTTACCAATGGATTATCACAAAATCGTCTTTAGATTTAACAACAATCTAAAGATCCATGTCGGAACCTTGAACTAGTTTGAGTGAATCGTATATCAGAAGAGAAGATTCTCAAGCATAAACAAACTAGGTGCAATCAAAGTTCAACCACTGTTAGTCATCAAATCAATACGTAAACTATTCTCAAGATATTTTTCCATATTAACCCAAATTCGGTTTTCATAATTTCTGTGAATGCACTGTCCAAATTATTGATCGAAATATCCTTGGAAAATCTGTAACTAGAAAATGCACATTACTAATTCTTATTTTCCATATATAATTAAAAGAATCTTAACTTATTTAAATTCGATCTTGGGATTTACTTCCTTCTTAGCTGTTAAGGAATATCTTTGAATAATAAAAGAATACACATTAATGCGCATGTTCAAAGTGTGTCGACATCTTACTCTTCCAAGTCCTTTTTCATACTTACTCACTTGAAACCGATTTACCATACTTCCAAACAAGTTTAAAATTGGTTCATCTGAATTTCAAGAACTATGTGATTGATCAAGTAACACTCAATCACAAACCATGGGTGTAACGGTTCTAAAAAAATAAGTTTCGGTTCTACCTCCATGTTAGTACTGTGTATAGTCACACTAGCTTACCAAAATTCGGCTGACTAGGTACTAGGATCGGTTCCCCACATATATTTGGTATCTAATTTTTATGCACTGCACATGTCCATAGGATCGGTTCCCCCTTGCCTAAAAACGTGTTGCACATGTTCATAGGATCGATTCCTCTTTTTTCTATAAACCTTGTTGCACCTCATACAAGGATCGGTTCCCCTTTGTGATATACTGCACCTCTTACTAGGATCGGTTCCCCTCTACCAAAATTTACTCAGACACTCACAATCCCGCTCATACCTGATCGGTTGTCAGTCGACACAAAAATAAATTACTCTTTCTTACTACTCAAAATATAAATATAGTAAGGGCAAGAAAGGATCGTTCTCACAGAGAGGACTAGGTTGTCAAGTTGTTTCGGTCTCCTATAAATAACACCGGGAGTTTTTCTGATTTTTATATACTAATAGAAAATAAAAGCAAACAAATAATAAATCACTCGAATCAAGGTAGTGAGAATATTAGATAAAGGTTTCATCTTCAATTGTAAACAAGTTTTTGAAAGTATGAATAGAATTCGTATTTAATCTCGCTATCATCAAAAGCCCTAGAATACCTTATTGCAAGAATACTCTGTAAATTTCCAAAGTCACCAGCACACACATTAGAGCTGCGTATGTGAATTCTACCTAAAGAATAACCTAACGCCTTGCGCTAATTAAGTTCAATTCCTAGGAGCATTAAATTCCATAAATAGGCTAATCAATGCAACTATCACACATTGCGCATGACAATTCGGACAAAGGTCAAGGTATACATATGATTACAAGAGTGTATCACTACAAACTGTAATCATATCATGCTACTCGTATTCAAGGTTATCGCTTGATGAAAACCCTAAAATAGCTATAGATATAGATGTATGTTCAATCAATTCTAGACTCAACTAAACAAACATTCAATCATATTGCAATACATTAATCATGCAATCATTATAATCAGTAAAAAGTGAACGATGGTTTTGAGAGAAAACTAATTCATAAAGATCATAACTTGTTTTCCAAAATCCAACTACATCTTTAACCAATAATAAAATTAAGTACTCATGTTAATGGAGTTCATAACAAGAAGGAAGAGAAAACCTATCATGTTTCTAAAACCCTAGAACACAAGTAGAAGCCAAAGATAAAAGAAAAGATCAAAGATATTGTGTTTTTAGAAAAGTCTTCTCTTTTATAGCTCTTCTTGTTCCAAAATTAGGTTTAGCTTTCAAAGGTCCAATATATAGAAGTCCTCAAGCCCATGAGTGAGAGAAACCTGTGTAGAAATTATTTCCCAAAAACGCTCACCGAAAAACTGGGGATTTGGCCGGAAGTTGTCCGGAATCCGGCCACCGCCGGCCACCTGAGTTCTATCGCCGTCGACAGAATATTACGTCACGATTCTGTTATAGTTAAACGTTGACCTAACGGTCATCGTTATTCAACCAGGTCAAGGTCTGAGTCACAACGAGTCAGCTCACTGACTCGTCTAGATGAGCTGAGTTGCCAAGGCCAGAGCCATTTGCAAGCCATCTTGCCAAGCCAGAACTGTGATGCACCATCATCACCAGTGCAGTCCATCCATCTTGGATGTACCCTTCTTCAGTTCATAACCTGCATTGCCAACCAGTCCCCAGCTGAGCTTCAACTCCTCTTACTGTTATCAACCATTAAGCCATGGTTAACAGCTCCACAACCTCCACCTGATCAAACCCTCAACCAATGTTGCAACTTCCATTCTTACCAACCCTGAACCATCTTAACAATTCATACATTCCCTGGAATCATACATTAGCCCTCGCAGCACCACCACCAGTTCATAAACCTCCACCAACAACTCCAATTGTATCTCTTGCATCATTAAACCACCCACTGTATCACTTCCAGTCCTTGTACTGCATATCGGCACCAGCCAAACCTCCATTTCATGCCTGCACAACCCCATTTTAGCACCACATTCGATCAGTAACTTCAAAACCACAATATCAACAAACCTGCACCCTGTAACAGCATCATTGCGCAGCTGCAAATCAACAGTGTCAGCTGCATTCTTCACAGCAACCAGTTTTCCAGTTCATAGCTTCATATCTTGCCAACACTCCATCCCTGTAACTCCAACTCTGACCTTCAATTCCTTATCTTCCCTGTTCTCTTGAACACCTGATGTGCCGTTCCATAATACCGAGCACCCGCAACTTCACTTGCACCAGTTGCATTGCAGCTGCTCGGACCATTCACTCATTTCACAACCTGAGTTTCAGTGTCACTAACCCCTGCAAGCTGCTTCATGAATCCACCAGATAGAGTAACCCATTGCAGACCACCAGTTTGTCTTAACCTCCACCACCTCTCAAGCTTGGCTGTAATTTCACTCCAGCAACCCCATTAATTTCTTCCATTCGACATCAATCTATAACAGGGTTGAACCCTAAATCAGTATCGCCATACCCATTAATCTATTCACAATGACAGCAACATCTCAACTCCTCAGAAACCCATCTCCACTTCATAACTCTAGATCGAACATCAAATAGCCAACAACATCGACTATCAACAACTTCTGTAATTTTGGATTTACTGATTCCGCTGCCTAACAGCATCATCTCTATCTCCTCCATGAGTTAACCATCTTCCACAAACCACTCACCGATTTCAAATTAACAATCCAAACCCGATGCAATTCAATTCTCCTTCAAACCCGTTCTAATCTCAATCAATGGCAGTAGAAGATTCATCTTCTCCTAGTCCTTCTCGGCAGCAATTCAGTTCAATCAACTCCTAAATCCATCAGTAAACCAGTGCAAATACTCGTCGTTTCTCATCAGAACCATATTCTTCGATCTATAATCATCATGATCCATAGCAACAACATAATTTCTCTCGATTCACTCTCCCTGTTATTGATTTCCTTCCTCAATTTCATTTCCTCCTCTCAGATTCATGGCTGCTGCGCAGCTTTCTCATTTTCTTGAACTCTGCTAATGATTTGGGAAAGAAAAGAACATTTCTTGATTTAGGGTTGTAACTGAGTTTGGATTTAGACACCCAATTGTATAAGAACCACCCAGCTGATAGTCCCCCTAACCTCAGCTGGTATGTGTTTAATACTTCTCTAAAGATAGTCGCCCCTTATCCTTGGACGGGCTCCAAATAGTGTTTGCCCATGAAATAACCTTTATGCCCTTTCGTCTCAAACTGAACGATTTCTTCTCCTTTTCATCCGCATGACTCCAAATTACCTAATAACTCAAACTCACACATAAGATACATAATTTACATGAAAACTCGCAAAGAAAACATAAATACTAGATATAAAATTAGGTGTTCATCACACTTATCAATACCCCAGGTGATTACTTAAGATCGGTTTCACTAATAAAAGTCATACCAATAGATAAGTCAGGCCTCATATGAATAATTTTACCAAGAACACAAACAATCCATGAGCGGTTATACTAATCACACATATTGGTCGTTCATAAGATTTGCAATGAAGAACAGCCCCAATAACGCCTGGCGATTTCCTTTTCGGTTCACAACACATATCATGAACTTACTTCCTTAAAACACATGTAAAAACATTGTTTCCTAGGATGAATTCCTCACCTCATACCCATACATAATCACAATATCATTCATACGATTATGTTGGTGTCTTATATACAAAGTTAAATGGTTAAGCAAGAAACTTCATATTGTATTCCTTAATACTATGTCTATCTAGAGTGTTCACGCTTCGTAGTTTTATGTTTTCAATGTGCACGACTTGAAAGATACGTTAGGGAATGAAACAGTTCAAGTATCACTAACCTCAAGTGGAAGGATGATGTTATGGTTGTACCTCCATACTTCTTCACTTCTTCAAGTATTCACAATACTTGTAATGTCTCATCCTAATACTTTCAAGCTAACCTATACGAAGTTGACTCTAGTACATTTAAATCAAGCGACTATTAAATGAGTTTTGGTTCACTAAAATATGACAACCAAACTTGACATACCAACGCTTGGTGGGTTCAACTGAGCTATGCTCTAACAGACGAGTAAACCTCGCCTATTTATTTCTCGAAATATGTGTTGGTAAAGCTTTTGCTTTAGCCAAGTTCATCTTACCTAGTGACGAAAGTTATGATAAGTTTCAATCACTTTGAAAATTGCTCAGACGAAAAATGGTTTGTGAATAACAATTATATAACTTCCTCTGAGAATGTTTCAATGATTAAAATGAGAGTTTAGACAATATAACTAATGGAGGATCTAAGCATTGTTATGGAAACACATATGTGTATAAGTCCTTATTCCTTGAACCAAAGTTTGCGAACTTTGTTGATCAAGATAATCGGAGAAGTGCGTGAGCTTCAGTCCGCGAACTAGCGAAGTTCTCAAACCCGAGAATTTCTGCTGGAGTTTGTGAACTCCATCCGGGAACTTAAGTCCGCGAACTTGAGTAGGTTATGTCTAAAAACTATGTTTGTGAACTCATCTATATAAACTAAGGAATGATATTGCAAACCTTGGCTATATAGTTCATGAACCGATTCGAGTGAATCAAATCGTTTTTTCTTCAATTGTGTCTTGTGTAGTACATAAAGATCCAAGCAATTGAAAAACTCTCTAACTAGTTCATTTGAGTCATTTGAACTAGTTATGGTGAAGAAGAATATGGTTGATATGAAATTTATCATATGGCTAACCATTTGGTTAACTATTGTTGAACCAACTAATGTACAAGTTTGTGTACGGTTTTCACAAGCCTACAAACGTGCATTTCATGTGTGTATAACAAGCTATGTTTTCGATCTAACGGTTGATAAATATTAGCTTGAATCTAATCAGGTTTTAATCTAATGGTGAATATTAAATGCTTTGTTCCTAAGATAACATTGATTGCAAACCCTGATTTGAAAGACTATATAAAGGAGAACTCTAGCAACTGGGAAACCTAATCCCCACACATTTTGTACGATACTAGTTGCGCTAAGCTAGAGTCGATTCTCCTTTAACCTTTGGTTTCTTCTTCTAAACCAGGTTAACGACTTAAAGACTTCATTGGGATTGTGAAGACAGACCGATACTACTTTCATCGTAGTTGTGTGATCTGATCTTGTTGTTTCTATCGTATGAGTACAATTGTAATAATTGGCTTGAGATTTCTATATCTGATAGGCAAGATATAAAAGTAGTCACAAACATCTTCGTCTCATCGTTTGTGATTCCACAATATTTTTTTCGCTGTGTCGATTAAGATTATTGTGAGGTGATTGATAATACTGAGCTGTTCTTCGGGAATATAAGTTTGGTTTATCAATTGGTTCATGTTCACCTTGATTTATCAAAAGACGGAACAAAACTCGTATGTATATTCGTGGGAGACGAATTTATCTATTACCATAGACTTTTCTGTATGATACAGATTGGTTTATTAAAGTCTTCGACTTTGGGTCGTAGCAACTCTTAGTTATGAGTGAGATCAGCTAAGGGAATCAAGTACATAGTATCCTGCTGGGATCAGAGGCGTAATATCATAATTGTACCTTGGTTAAGTGTGAGATTGATTGGGGTTCAACTATAGTCCAGACCGAAGATAGCTTGGAGTAGGCTAGTGTCTGTAGCGGCTTAATACATTGTATGTTTAATCTGGACTAGGTCCTGGGGGTTTTCTGCATTTGTGGTTTCCTTGTTAACAAAATTTTGGTGTCTGTATTATTTCATTTTCCGCATTATATTGTTTATCTTTATAGTTGAAATAATACAGGTTGCGTTGAAGATCAGCCAATTAGAATATCCAACCTTTGGTTGTTGATTTACATTGATTGACACTTGGATATTGGTACCATCCAAGTTATTCCTTGTATTTGATTAAAGACGCATTGATTTCTATTATCTTGAGTAAATCAAAACAAGAGAGAGATAATAACTCCTTGAGATATTTCTATCTAAATTGAGTCTGACTGTCTAGTTGATTCTCTAGAAAGTAACTCGGAGTTAGTCCATATAGATTGCTAAGAAAAAGATTAGGTGTGGTTGTTAGACCCCCGCTTTTTCAATCCGAATCGACTCTGTATTTTTTTTTCCAAACCAGTTGTTTGCTCCCAATTCATTCAACAAACAGACGCACCAATTTCTTTCCAAACAAAAATGTAACAAATTGAGTTTCAAATTTGAACACCACCATCAAACTGAGCTGTATACTTCGATTGTTTTTTTTTTTTTTTTTTTGATAAGGGAAGAAAACAAACACACACAAAAACAAAATTTCACTCCAATAATACTTCAATTGCTTTGAAATGAGATTAATTTTTTCGTTGATTTCACTAAAAACACAACAGAAGGAAAGCCCATCTTCAGTATTATTATTTTTATCAATAATAGCACGGCCATGGACGACATCTTGAAGAAATTGCAGATAGAGATTTGGGAAGCAAGAACAGGGGCGTTAGAATTAAGGAAAAAAACAGAGAAAAGAGAGGCAGAGGGAGAAAGAGTGATTTTAGGTCTCAACTCTTTTTCTATTTTTTCCCTTCATAAAGTCAAATTATTATATTTCATGTCCTTTCAACTTATTATTGATAAGACTTGGCAATGCGTGGAACGTATATGTAATTGGCACGTCGAACTGAATATTCTAGGATATACATAAACAACTTCTATTAATGGTTCATTTTGTTGTTGAAGACAATGAAAGTATTTGATATATTTATTTAGATAGAGTGTAGTACTGTAGTTGATTTTCGTCATAGAAAATCTATCTTTTAAGAGTAAATGTCTAAACACTCAAAATTTTCACTCTGAATGATGTTCAAGATCTTCTTAGTTCCATGTTCCTGAAGACAGTGGTGGAACCAAGTTTTCGGATGGGGGGGGGGGGCTAAATTTTTATTTTTGTCACACCTCAGCCAATATTTATCACATACATGGTATAAGTGATAACATACAACATAGTTACTACTGAACAATGAGTGAACACAAACATGAGAGAATATGAAAATGATCGTGGTGGTGGGTGCAGCTATGAAGCTACTACTAGATTATCCATATCCATTTACAGTAACCATTACTTAATAGTAATGGATGAACGAGAAAAATGATGGAAGAAACACCATTAACAATTGAGACATGCTTCGGCACATACCTCGTTAGAAGCTCAGATGTATGTATACATAATAAGGAACCTTATAATACTGCAATTGTCGGGAACATGAACATCAAATGATTCAAATCCTCTGCTGGATTTGACCCATCCAATGGAGCTATCATGCCAGAAACTTGGTAACCAAAGTTGGCCAGTTCTTGAGTGTCAGGCTAGCACTAGCTAAGTGATCCCCATTGTAGACAAGTTGTGAGGAATTGGCAAGCATTGGGATTCCACCCATTGGCTTGAGTGCTTGACTGCACCAGCAATGCGCTAGTATAGCAAGTTCCTGCTGATAAGGGGAAATGGTAACAATATATAGTCTGTATAAGTACATGAGTTGCTCTTTGGTAGTATGTTTACACAATTAGAAACTTCAAACAAACAGACAAAGCATAAACTTTACTGTCTAATAACTAACAACAAACACTTCGTATACATTTATAGAATCCATTTAATACCTTATATTTACTGTATTATAACTAACAGCAAACACCTATGCAACCAACCGATATGAATATGGGGGACTAATAAGAAGTCACTGATATGAATATAGTGGACAATGCGGTTAGCTTAGTGGACTAAATTTAGCATCTTGGTGGCCTAAACTGATAATTTTTAGTTTGTACAAGGGTAAACTACTACCTTGATGAGAGTTTGCAAGAAAAGGGGAGGGGTACAGTCGGGTTTAGTCAACATGTGCTTCCGCCCGTGTCTGAAGAAGAGATCATATCTAAATTGGAATCTGGATATCATGGTCAACATCTTCTCTATTTCTCCTAATTATTCAAATCTTGCAGTTTCAAATAATTTTATTTCTTTTTTGAAAATATTCCTGAAACTCAAATTTAACCTCACATTCCATTTAAATCTTCTCGAAAGCAATAAAATTCCTCAATTTTGACCCAATTTAGGGTTCTTCTTATATCTCTTTTGATCCGTCGTTTAAAAGGAAAAATCATATTCTAGAATGATAGATTTTAAGAGCAAATCATATTGTTATTGTCACTCTTTCAAATGAAAGAGTGAACTACCAATTTGAGCAGATTAGAGGCTGATATGGGTAGTCTTTACCCCACTTTTTTCCCAAACCCATTCATGCACTCGTTCATCTGAACGAGTGGTTGGGAGTGTAACACCAGAAAAAATAGGGCTACACGGGTCACGTGGGACTGTTTCCCGTATAGCAAAAAAAATTGCACCAAACGGGGGACAGTCCCCCGTTTCAGAAGTTTTTTAGTTCCAAACGGGAGACAGTCCCCAGTTTGGATATTTATTTTATTTTTTTGACGGAGGACAGTCCCCCGTCTGGTTAAAATTCCATTTTTTTTTGTTACTACACGGGAGACTGTCCCCGTGTAGTGTTTTTTTTTAATATTTTCCCATAGTAGGTTCTCTCGTTCGTTTGATTGATTGGCCGTTCATTTGAGCGAGTTAGTCTCCATTTGGAGACTACCCATAGGATATGCTCTAATAAAATCCAAATTTATGCAAGTAAGCTGATTACTAAAACCAAATTCTCACGTGTCGAATGATAGATTTTAATCATGTTTATTTGAAACAGTAACAGATTAGATTGGTAGAGAAATAAATGATTGTTTGTAATTGGTATAGAATCGGTGAGTTTGACGGAATCGAATTCCATTCCTATGAAATTTCAAATTTCAAATTTCAAACACGGTGAAATGGGATCAAATGATGATTCTCATCCGCATATCTAATTTAGCAGTGACCGTGGAAGTAACAGTTGACAAAGTCGTATATGGGTAAATATATGAAAATTGTTATTTGGTCCAAAGCACATACCCATACAATTATTTATTACAGGGTCCAACCGGAAAGTGTCATCCGCGGGACCTGATTTGTTTGAAAAGTAAAAAAAACCTAGCTACCCTTTCCTAAATACGTGCGACGTTATCAGAATTGTTGAAAGAAGAGAGAAAGGTAAGATAAACAAATACTCCCTTCTTCCCACTATTAGATGACCTAGTTCAAATTGTATAATTCTTAAGGCAAGGAATGGAAGAGAGTATTTTTTACAATTATACCTTTATGATAGTAATTTGTAAAATTTAGAATTGATTTATCTCTCAAACTATACCATGAATTTTGGTAAACTTTATATCATTGAAAAGCATTTTAAAACACCTACGTAACGAATATAAACATGGATATCAAATTATAAATATTTCTTATATTACCGATAATCAATCAAAGGGATAATTTTAGAAATATCCCTTGTTTAATGAAATAGGTCAATTAATAGTGGGACAAAATGTTAAACTAAGTAGGTCATCTAATAGTGGGACGGAGGGAGTATTAAAGAGAAAAACACAGAAATACCATCGACTCTCGAGTGTCCTCCTCTTTTGGCCACCGCTGATGGTAGCTTTTGGTAGCAAAGTAGTTTTGGTGGTGATTTGATAGATAGTGATTGTTCCTATTTCTCTTTCTTCCCCCTTCTTCTGCTCTATTCAGAATTTTTCCATCATCGATCAATCCAAACTCTTCTATGATAGATCCATCAATCAATTTAGGTAAATAACATGCACAAGAAATAATTACGGTAAAAAAGAATTCATACAGAACTAGATCAAGGAAAAATATTTTGCAGTTTGATCCAGCAGTACATATATGTCTTACTGAAATGATCCAGCGGTACATATATGTTTTACTGAAATAAACAGGTTTGATTTTGTTATATTTATAGATTCATTACTTATTTTGATATGCAGTTGATGTTTACAGTATGAATCAGCAGTACATATATGAAGTACCGCAGAAAAACCTAGTTTACTTTGGCGAATATGATTTGTTGGTGCATATATGTTGTTTCTTAGGCTTTTGACTATATAGATCGGCAGTACATACCTGATTTACTAAAAAAAAAACAGTCTCTTTTGGCTAATATGAGATATTGGTGCATACATGATTGCTGTCTATTTTACTGAAAAATACCTAGTTTATTTGTTGGATATTCTCAATAGCATAGAAAATAAACATGTTTTCATTTTTGGTTTGTCGCTACGACGGGGGAGCGTTCTGTGTTGAATAAACACAATGGATATTAGTTGGAGATGAAGAGACACCTCTAACAGGTGTGATGGTTCATAAAGGACACAACCATTCCCAATAGACACCTTATGTGTCTTTTGGAAGTGAAGAGGAATCTCCAATAGGCATGAATATCCCTATAAGTAGTGAAGGTATTCTCCCATTCTTGATCAATCAATTCAGCGTGTTTTCTCTCTTTCTAAAGCATCATCAGAATTCTTTCTAGTGTGTTCTTGATTGGGTCAAGGGGTGCAAACCTTGAATCCAATTTCTCTGTTGTAGGGCTTTCATTGTATCCTGAAGGCATTATTTCGCATACATGTTGCAATCGCCAATTGATATTGGGAGGGTAAAATAATCGTCTAAAATAAATCTATTCGAGCCTTGAAAGTCATGAGTACAACAATTTCTTTTGTGTTTATTTCATCCTCTATTTGAACTCATTTTTCAACAGTTTTAGACGATTATTTTTCTTCGACAAAAGAGGGTGGAAAGTTCGATCACTTGAAATTTAGTGGGGTAATAATTTCTGGAGATGTTTATGATTCATGAAATGCAACAGCAGAAACTGGATTCTTGTCTTCTGATATTTGAATGATTCCGGACTATCGTTTTGGGCCCTATCGTACTATGGGAAGTTGGGATTTAATTTAATTAAGTCATGACGCTAGCGGCTTAGCGGCTTGTATTCTTTGCAAAACGATGAAACTAGAAGAGGGAAGTTGCAAGGCTGCTAATGGGGGTACCATATTGCTTGGGGGTGTACCAACCCCAAGGCAAATATTATTTTGTCTTATTAGCATTTGGTACACCCCCAAGCAAAACCAGTCCCCCCCCATTAGCAGCATTGGGAAGTTGGACAATAAACTTCGAACTAGGGATGCACATAACCGACCCAACCCGCACCCACAAAGATTAACCCGCACCCGACCCAACCCACTTAGGAGTGGGTTGACTATGGGTGAGCACGCCAGAACCCGCCATATGTTGGGTCAGTTGCGGGTAGAAACTTCCATCACCCGACCCAACCCGCCCACCGCTTGAGAATCCCTAACCCTTAGATTATCTATCATAGGATGAATCTCAGCCACAGAAAGGACCATATATATTGCCTAACCCTAATCATCTCAACTTTCATTCGCAGTTCACACGCACCTCTTTTCTCTTCACTCCTCTTCAGCGGCTGAAGTTCATCATCTATTCTTCTCTTCTTCGCTCAGTCTGTCAATTCCATAAATTCTCAACTCACATCACCACTAGAAATCTAATAACGAAAGGTAAGAGTCGTAAGACAGACTAATTGATCATGTGATTTTATTGATTTTGAATTTGGGGTATCTGTTTAGGTTTTTTTTTTTTTTTTTCAATTTGGGGTTTATCTATTTTTGTTATAATCTTTGATTAATTGATATTGCAATTGATAGTTTACATTTAGTAAATTGATTGGTATGATTCATGTAAATATCTGAAAACAAATTGGTGGAAAATTGGTTGATTCTTTTAGAGTAAAGATAGTTGGGGAAATGAAATGTAGATACAGATGTTGAGATGCTCCTAATTTCTTAACAATTTAGCTTAGCTTTCTTTGACCCTTTAAACTTCGGTAATTTCTTCTGTTTACTACTAATTGAATAATAATGTATAGGTAGATTTTGAAGTTGATGTAATGAGTTCAACAAGGAAAACCCTTCTCTTTGTTTTTGTGATTTGTGGGGTTAGGGGTTCAGCTACGGTTAACCTCTGTTGTGATACTTTTGCTCAAGTTGTGTTTGTTAAAAATCTTCAAAGAAATGGATTATGTGATTAATTGTTGTGTCCTTTTATTATGATGAAATTGGTCATCAAAATTTTGTCATGTTACAATCCACCTAATTGATTACCTGCGAGTCAATGACATTATTGTCATTGAAAGTAAGTTTGAGGACTCATTTTTTGTTGCTAATTGGTACAAATATTAAAGAAAATGTGCATTTTCTGATCTTATTTTACAAATAGGAAACCAGTGTTTACAAACTGAATTTTGATGCTAATTGTTATCTATCTGTTTGTGAATTCTTTTGTGGATATGGAGGACATGCACATCAAGTTGATATGACCGTGGCCGATCAAAATAAGAAGAAAAATCGATAAAACTTTATATTATTTTATATATTTTATGCTAGAAAAATACTATACATGTTTATCATGCACGCTAGTTATCAAAACTCATCACTACCTGCACGTAGTTAGCAGTAGATCATGATACTGTGTTATAAATATACTAACTAGTTATTTGTTCTCTTCTCATTCTTAGATACTATCTAGCTAGTTCATATACAACATACTTATTCAGGATGGGTTTAGCTAGCGCTCTAGGGTGGGATAACGGTATCGTATTGGCACCATTGGGAGCCGATGTTACAGGACCACAACTTGTAATGTGATTACTTAAAACTGTACCTTTGATTCTTTTTCATTCGGGGAAGCCAATTGTAATTTTATTTTCCACCATTCCAGATGTCAACCAATATGATATCCTAATCACCACATATTAGTCAGGGTTTCGCATCTCTTAATATGTATTTTCATGTTTCTTTTGTGCAGGTTGTTACCATGGTTGAAATCTCAGAAGCTGATTCAGCTTCTAATCTTCCAGTTGTACATGGAGTGGTATCACAAATGGGACCTCCCCCTCCACGTCCAGGTTGTTATCATTACCGATGAAATGGATTTTAGAATAGTTGAAGGTGAAGGGTTTAAAGCTTTTTGTAAGTATCTTGAGCCTCAATTTAAGCTTCCAAGTCGTATGACAGTATATCGTGATGTGTGCAAGATGTATTTGACAGAGAAGGCTAATCTGAAAAATTATTTCAAAGCAAACAAGGTAAGAGTGTGCCTTACTACTGACACTTGGACGTCATCGTAGAATTATAATTATATGGTCGTGACGACGCATTTTGTTGATCATTACTGGAAACTACATAAAAGAATCATCTGTTTTTGCTTGATTGATAGCCATGAAGGTCAAAAAATTGGAACGGCTTTGGAGAAATGTTTGCTAGATTGGGGACTTAAGAAGGTTTTCACTGTGACGCTTGATAATGCATCTGCAAATAAAGTTGTTTTTGATTACTTGAGGAGAAGAGTTAAGAGTTGGGGTTTTTCATTACTCGGAGCTAAACATCTACATGTTAGATGTGCGGCGCATGTACTTGCACTTGTTGTGAAGGATGGTATGAAGAAGTATCATACATCACTTCTTAGGATTAGGGAAGTGGTCAAACATGTGACGAAATCTCCCGCAAGATATAAAAGGTTTACGGATGCTGCTGAGTCGGAAAGAATAGATTGTAAAAAGGGTATGATATTAGATGTGAGAACGCGTTGGAATTCTAATTACTTAATGATTGTTGCTGCTGAGAGATATGAAAAGGCATTTGAAAGGCTACGTGAGATGGATAAGGGATTTTGGGAGGAGTTTTGCTTTGATATTCCAATACCAGATAATATTATGGGTGATGGTGATGAGACTGTTGATCTTGATGCTAATTATGATCTGGAATCATAGAATGAAGAAGAACTTGATCCTACTGAAGAAGAAGATGCTGCTGTTGTTAGAAAATCCAAGAAAAAGAACAGGCCAAAAGTGCATGCTCCGGAACGATACGATTGGTGCAACGCGAAAGTTCTGATTAAGTTTCTAAAGGTATTTTATGAAGCAACTGTTGCGTTTTCAGCTTCTAATTATGTTACTTCCCATACTTTCTTATTGGAACTCGGGACTGTTCGTCAAGAATTAGACGATTGGAGGAATACACATGATGACACTTCTTGAGCTAATGCTACTGAAGTACAACAAATATTGGGGAGTATACCGAAAAATGAACTCATTAATGTTTATGGATGTACTACTTGATCCACGGGAGAAAGAACATGGATTATTTGTGACTGTTGAAGATTTGGTAGTGCATTATGACCCTGAGATAAAGAAAAGAATTGTGGACAAATGGGTTGAAGAAGTTCTGAAACATTTTGGGGAGCTGTTTGCAGCATATAAAGCAGAATACCTAATTGCTGGAAGTGACGTATCTTCATCTGAATCTGTGGGCAAGAATATTTCTACATGTACAAGTTCTTCAAATTCTGGCAGTTCCATTTCTAGCAAGACAAGTACATGGCGGGGAGAAATAAATGTAAGTATCGACTAAGTAATGTAGAGGACCATGGGAGATCCGAGGTTGAAAGGTACTTGGCTGAACCATTATACACCCCCACCAAAGACAATGCTGCTTTTGATATATTACAATGGTGGAAGGTGAACGCTGCGAGATTTGAGGTTTTACCACTCATGGCGAAGGACATATTTGCTATTCCGGTTTCTTCCATTACTTCAGAATCAACATTTAGTACCGGAAAAAGGATTTTGGATCCCTTTCGAAGTTCCTTAAAACCTAGGACGCTTGAGGCCTTAATTTTGTTGCAGAATTGGTTACGTATACCAATGGACATGGATTCTTCTATCCTTGGAGTCGAGGAGGCTGAGATTGATATGGATGAGTTTGGTATGTCTATATTTTCATTTCCTAAATGGTTTTTCAGTTTTCCTGCTCTCAATATTGCATTTATATCCGCCTGATACTTGTTTACCTTGTCTTAATCAATATCATTGCATACTCATAAGATCTGCTAACTCTAGAATAGAAAACATTTTGATATAAACCTTACTGCTTGTTTGTTTTATGTCATCAATCTCAATTTGATAGCATCCTTTTTTTTGGCTAAGCTATACTGCTTTTTGGATGTGCAATTTGTTGCGTTTCCCACCTGATCTAAATGCAATTGGAGATAAACGTTACAACTGTCGCATACAATCAATTTAATTGTTTGACCCAAAATAATGCTATATAAGTAACCTATATTTCCATATCCATTTGGAGGCTCATTTCTGGTGAGGCACACTAGTACCAAGGATGCAGTAAGTGTTGGCACCAAAGATTTTGTCATCTTCTCATGATTGGATGCATTTTCTTATAATTGTAGTTATCCACATATTTTATGCCTACATCCACTCTTGTTTAACACTGAGGTTCAGTTACATCTTCAATTGCATCATTTTTAACATCAACTTTCATTCTAATTGTTCATTTGAATCATTTTCCTTGCAGATCTATTTGGTGACCTTGCTACTTCTTCCATCATCATAGATGATTGATTTCAGGCTTCCAGCGGACCAGCACTTTCAGGGGTTAAAAGTCTACATTTTTCGATGGAGGAAGCTGGTCGCTTGATACGAATCACATCACATGATCTTTATTTTCTTGACTATTAGATTGAAGATGAGAGTAGCCCAGTAGGCTAGTAATTCACGTTTTGAACTTTTAGAACTTGAACTCATTTTTATTTTGTAAACACTTTTAGTTTTAAGTAACTTATGATGCTAATTGTCTGCACTTTTAGTTCATACAGTTCATTGAATTTTATGACGGGTTAACCCGCCACCCACCCGACCCAACCCGCCATATTGTGGGTCGGGTGAAAACCGACCCATTGTAATGGTGGGTTGGTTGCGGGTGACAACTTTAGTTACCCGCCATCAGTGGGTTGGGTGGTGGGTGAGGCCAAAACCGATCCAAACCGACCCATGTGCAGCCCTACTTCGAACCTGCGATAGACAGAACATTGGTTTTTTTGGTTTTCGCTAAGGGAAACTTCTATGAAATCAGATAAGTACCCCGTCATCTCTGACTCTGTTCTATTCTTACCGAGTTACCGTGTTTACATGGATCATAATTTCTATTGTCTAATTAGTATAGATAATGGATTGGAGAACTAGCCCCTGATAATTTATGATTCATATATAAATCCACTAGTTTGGATTCTAAAGACATACTTGACCTCTTAATTGTTTAATCTCAAATTAGACAGACGTGTCCTTTATTTGAAAAGGAATTTTTGTATGAAGTGTCCTTTCATTTGAAAAGGAATGTTTTGCATGAATTTTGTGAATGATGACTTTTTTCTTCTTCTTTTTTGCCCTCTAGTGAACACATGGGACACTTCATGGTTGATTTTGACCTGTGGGTATGAAAATCAATGTTAAAGGAAAATAAATAAATAAATGTCACCATTATTATTCCTGGCACTTTTAGGGGCGACCAATTTGTAATTAGGGACGACACAAAAGACAAAATAGATTGAAAATATTTATATGCCCCTTCATAATCGGGAGGTTAATCCATAATCGGTAGTTTTGGGCAACTCTATATTCGGTAGTTATATGAACTATTTTGACTACCGATTATGGTAGATTTCGCCAAAGATTATATTGTATAATCGGAAGTCATGGTAACTTCATTTACTACCGATTATAGGCTCAACCAAATTCGAAAAATAGAGGATTTTGGCAAAATATGATTTTGGGGCAACTCTATATTCGGTAGTCATATGAACTATATTGACTACCGATTATGGTAGATTTCACCAAAGATTATACTGTATAATCGGAAGTCATGGTAACTTCATTTACTACCGATTATAGGCTCAACCAAATTCGAAAAATAGAGGATTTTGGGGCAACTCTATATTCGATGGTTATATATGTTGGATATTTTCAAGATTGTTTGCCGCTATCCGGGGGGGTCCCGGGGGGCGTAGCCCCTCCCGGCTGTGTTCGAAATTTTCAAAAAACATGTCTGTTCCCATAGGGTTTCTTCAAGAGACACCATTGGTTGGATATTTGCAAAGAGAGCCGAGATAATCGGAAGTCAGATAACACTACATTTACTACCGATTATAGGCTCAACCAAAATTCAGAAGAAAAAAAAAGAGGATTTTTGCAAAAGTTGATTTTGTGGCAACTCTATATTCGGTAGTCATATGAACTATCTTGACTACCGAATATGGTAGGATATGTGCGAAGAGATTCACTGTATAATCGTAAGTCATGATAACACTTCATTTACTACTGATTATAGGCTCAACCAAAATTCAGAAAAAAGAGGATTTTTGCAAAATCTGAATTTGGGACTACTCCATATTCGGTAGTTATATAAACTATCTTGACTACCGATTATGGTTGGATATTTGCAAAGAGAGCTAGAATAATCGGAAGTCATGATAACTCTTCATATCTTACCGATTATAGGCTCAACCAAAATTCAAAAAAAAAAGGAATTTTGCAAAATCTGAATTTGGGACTACTCTATATTCGGTAGTTATATGAACTTTCTTGACTACCGATTATGGTAGGATATTTGCAAAGAGAATCATTGTATAATCGGAAGTCATACAAACTAAATTTACTCCCGATTGTTGATTACCTACCGATTGTAAAGGGTAGTTTGGCCATTAAAAAAAAACGCCTCGGAAATAACCTTCCGATTGTGAAATAACCTACCGATTATTTGGTATTTTGTCGTTTTGTGTCGCCCCCAATTACAAATTGGTCGCCCCTAAAAGTGCCAGGTTATTATTATGGTTTTGAAATCTCTTTAAATCCACATGAAGTGTTTGATAAAGTATCAATATGTTGATTGAATTTAGTGGAACATAATTAACATAAGCATGTCGCTTCAATTAATTAAGAATCACCATTGTTATGTGTATTGTTATTGGGATTTGAGATAGTTAGCAAAACCACGAAAGGTTATGCAGTGGAGGTTAATCATCATTAATGGTCAAGAGAGAGCCAGACCCAATGAGTAGTGACTGTATTGTTATATGGGTTTGAAGATATCCTTGGATCAGTGGGATTCATGTGATGATGATGCCCCGTTTTGGTTATCTGTGATCAGGTTTTTAGACCTATGATTGCAACGAAGTAAGATAGCTTACATGTTTCTTCATTCGAGTACTTGTCATTGTGAGTGGTATCTTGTTCCCTTTGTATTACATGATTAGTATTTTCTTTTACGCATACATTTTGAATATACTCGATCTTCCATCTGTTTTGTGTATGGAAGATTTGATAATTTCCTTTCTTAGGTGGGGTTCCCCAGTGGGCCTGACAATCTCACCGTCCCAGGCGGTTCATCCAGATATAGCGGGGGTGCCAATTATGGCCCAGTAGATGGTATGAACTGCCTTGCAATAACCATTTCTTTTCAGATAATTTAAGTTACCTCGCACGATAATAACCATTGCCTAACTCACTAGCCGAGGCAGATGATATGAGTTACCCTGAATGGTAATAATCATCTCTTGTCTCACAGACTATTTGGTTATCAAATGGTATGAATTATCTCGAAGACACAACAATCATCTCATTATTAAGTAGTATGAACAGCCAGTACTGCAACTACCTCTTACCAAAACATTTTATAACCCGCTAGGGTTGCAATCATCTGAGAATAGATGGTATGAACTGTCAAGCAGCAACCAACACTTTCAGATGATATGAAAAACCTTGCATAGTTACGCTGAACCGCATAGCAGCTGCCTACGTACCCTCTCCGTTGCTCGAAGGGATCAAGCACGACCGTAGTTCGTCATCTATTTATTTAGATAATATGAAATACCCTCGATGGTAGCAATTATCTCTTGTCTCCTATCATGGATGGTATGAATTGCATAACAACAACCATCCCTTGACCTGCAGTCAAATACTTTAAGCTTTCTTTAGTTATCGGTACAAAATGTACCTGCTCCTTAAAATCAAATGTAGAAGACAATTGTTCAATTGTTTAATAACAAAAATGAAATTCTTAGAGGAATGTAACTCAATTCACATAAAGGCATTAACTTCAAACTCTAACTAAATGAGAAATATATTTTAGTAGGCGTGATTATACCACTAATGTGCCCAGACAATTAATCCACAATTCTTATGGTCCATATATGTTACAATAGTCAGCTCAAACATTAAATAATCCATTAGCGGCATAAGCATTTTATTCGGACATTACCATCTAATTAATTTTCATATAGAGACTTGATCCAATGTTGACTGCCAATCTGTTTTCAAACTGAAAATGGGGTCGCAATATAGTTTCCTTACTCATGCATTTTTCCCATAGATTCTGTACTAACTTAGATACCGCCATAAGCATTGTAGTTACAATTACACAATGAAAAATTAAGAATACAAAGAGAGTCATGGACTTAAATTTTGAAGAAAACTAAATCAATAGTCTAACATGGTTAGCCAAAGCAATCTGAGGCTAGGCAGTACATCTGTTAAGAAGAAAAGTCACAAGAACCACAAAAGTAACCAGCACTAAGTGTGGCGCGCTAGTATTTCATTTTAGTGTAGGTCCATAACATGCTCATAATTTCTATATATTTGCTGGATCTTTACATAATGTAACATATCAACTACATTACGAAGACTAGTGAAAATCCCTAACGGCATATCCCAAAAAGTGACTATCATTAAGAAAATATATATGGGGGCTCGACCCTCGCATAAAAACCAAGCTACTGCCGAACATTACTTGAACTCCCCATTAGTCGAGAGTAGATCCCCTTACTTTCCATCTTACCAACCATAGCTGATGTAAATGACACTTTCTAAGTAAAGATCTCTCATTATCATTTCAAAAATGAAACATGTTAAAACAGAAAAGAAGTACATGATGAGAGAAAGCTCACATTACAAGTTTAGGAGCTACGTACATAATTAGAATTTTACGTATATATCTTCCACCAACTAATTTGTAAGGATATGAAATGACTTCCATTTAAAGCTAATTTAATCTAAATTAGCTTAACTTGTAGGGAACATGTTCTCTAGGAAACTTAGTTACTGCTAGCCTAACCAAATTGTCCAAAACTCTAAGACTAGATTCCATTCATTTACATTTTAACAAGCTAGTGAAAGGATTGCACATAAACGGAAAACGTAAAGGTCCGGCACGATGCCATCACACATATAAGACACGACCATGTGGGTTTAGGACCGTCCTATCAAACATAGCAGCAAAGTAGTTTCATAAGGACAAAATAACGAGTCAAGCCTCATTGTCACATTAGCGTACCTTAGCTACAGCACATATATATGTATACTCACAACATAAGACAAAATGAATAGTTCAAGTCGTAAAATCAAGAGTGGGCTCTCTTTACACACATCTGAGACCATGAGAAGTTATTAGTAGAAATGAAGAAACGATATCCATAGATATGCAACACCATTTCACAACTTAACTACATGCATATCTCATTAAGCACCAAATTCATAAACAATGTAAGAAAAGAATTAAGGACTCTTAACCTTTTCTACCGTTCTTTGAGGATTTTTCCGAAATACTTTGATGTGCAGTTTAGGTTGTTTGCCATGTATACTTGAGCTCTTTCCATAGTTCCCTTAACCTGCAAACTATAATTCTACAAGAGCCGCAACAATTCTGGTCCTAGTGAATTGTAAAACATTCATCAGTTTACACCATTCATCACCCAAAATATGATCATGGTTAATAAATTAGATTAAGTTAACCACTAGCCGTATTCAATAATAAGCAAGAAAGGGAAAAATGTTCCATTCTTATATATCATCCATCTAAACTGATTAATAGGCACGCTGGTCTAAATTTATTTAGACCACGACAACTTACATACTAAACAATACATGTAAGGAGTAAGCAAGTAAGAAATGAGTTAATCCTTACACAAGGAAATCACATGTAAAACTCTAATGCCCATATAAAACTATGCATACAGCATAAGCAAGATTGTGGACCAAAAGCATCTCAATCATACCGTTCTTATACACAGAACTCTTTCTCGAATCATATATATATATATATGGCATCCAAATTATGAATCACCCATCAAAATAATCATGTGAACAACAATCTATTGTAGAAAGACTATAAGAACATTAAACCTATTGTCTGTTCTTTCAGGAAATTTATCGAACACCTGGTGCGCCGTTATGCTGATGCAGGTTGATGTGTTATCCCTGGTCATATTGACCTCCTCCCGTAGAATTTTAAGTTTAACCACACCCCATCCGTTCTTATACCACCAGAACTCTAAACATCCTCTCTACTATAGCCATCCAACACATCGAAAGCCACCAGCAACAACCCACTCCTTCAAATGTTTTCTTGACTAGGAAACATGCCCAAGTTAATAGAGATCAAATCTACAGAAACCCATCCTTGCTACTGAAACAGGGATCCTTGAATACTCAGATTCATAACCTAGTGCACCCAAAATCCATCAGCAACATTCCTATTTTGCAACTAATTTGCCGGCTTAAGAACTTAACACCAAAACTCTTCACAATTCGTACCCAATTCTGTCTCGGTGATAAAATCTCACTAATCAAACATGCATTCGACTTGAGATACAAACTCATCAATTGATAAGACTCATTTTGAGCAGTTGAGTAAGAAGAACCCACTTCTTCAAAGAAAAACCATAAAGAAGAGAGAAAAATAAGTTGACCCCTAAGAGCAAGTCTTATGGTGGAATCCATCCTATTACAAGTGTGGAAAATTCATGGAATGTCAAGTCTAATGGCTTCCAAGTTGGTGTTTTCCACATAAAATCCAAGCAAGGTTTCATGGTTTGGTGGAACGTTGCGTGGAATCCATCAAAAACGCTAATAACAATAGCGCTAAATGCCAATAAGAATGGCGTAAAACGCTATTAAGAATAGCGCTAAAAGACAAAAAACGCTATTAAGAATAGCGTTTTATGCCATTAAGATTGACGTTTTTTTTTATCCGTAGATTTAAACTGAGTTGTTGAGAATCTAACGGCTGAGAAAAAAGCTCTAATCTTATTGGCATAAAACGCTATTCTTAATAGCGTTTTATGCCAATAAGATTGGCGTTTTTTTTTATCCGTAGATTTAAACTGAGTTGTTGAGAATCTAACGGCTGAAAAAAAAGCTCTATTCTTAATGGCATAAAACGCTATTAAGAATGGCGTTTTGCGCTATTCTTATTAGCGTTTTCTGTGTTCCACCATTAGACTTGCGCTTCCATCCACAGTTCCAAATGCTGAGGTGGCATGGAAGATGGAAGATGGATGGATTCCACCATAAGACTTGCTCTAAGAGTTGGTGTTCCTCGTTTATTTTTAAAACAAAACAACACGCGTACAAAAACGAGAAGAGTAAACTCAATGCGCAGACACGTGGCTAGCTACATGCATAGCTATTTAGGCAACCAACAATTTAAAATGAGGCAGGCTTTCTATTTGGGTACTCACATTTATTCTTCGGGGCAACTTAAAAGTGTTAGATTACAAGAGCTTTAGACAATTTGAGCGTAGAATTAAGTTAACGGGTTCGCTTAAACCCGAGAAAAAGGACGTATTGTTACAATCTTCTACAAGAGTTTTTTTCTTCCTTCCCTTTGATTCAAAACCAAAACCTTTCTCAAGAAATCCCTTTGCAAAATCACCATGGAGAGATGAAGAAGAGGACATTCTTGATAACCCAGAAAATAACCTAGAGTATGCGTACGTGACTTACATAACTTGATAGGTCGGCTACTTAAAGGTTTCTTAGGGAAGGAATTTTTAGGGTTTCCTTAATTGATTCGTGCCAGTCATTCGGGTAACCTGTACGAGTTCAATTTCAACCCAAGAGCAGAACAAGAGTCGTACGCATACGACTTTGCTGAAAAATCTTGCAATACGAGAAACATCATGATGACTCCAAAAATTCTATGGCTCATAAGAAAAGCAATTTTTAGAGCACATGAGTAGCACCTTGTTTAACCAAAACACAAAAACAAGAGAAATTGACAACAACAAAACAAATACTTGTGCAAGTATTTTTGCAAGGATACTCATGCTAAAGGCGATAAGAAAATAACTTGAGAATCTGTAAATACCATTCTAACAAGTATACCTGAACATATCTCTCAACCAGGATTTTTTGTGTGAGAGATTTAAACCTTGTGATTATGTATCACAAGTATGAGATTTTAGCTTATCAAATGAATATTGTTTTTGGTTAAACCTCTTCCTTTTGTACCTTGGAGGAAGACTGTTATGATGTGAAAATTATCATAAAATTTGATATCATCATAATACGACGCAAAGTAAGGATTTTTACCTGAAGAATGTTGTCTAGATGACCTACGCAGTTTGTTGATGATTTTCTTATATCCCTCAATAATCAATTTTAGGTTGTCATCCATCTGCTCATATCTGCATTCTTCACTTGATACATAATTCACATCATTATCTTCATTTTTAACAGGAGAGAGAACATGAGTTCTTCTTGGACAATATTTTTCAAAAGGTCTATTATGCTTTTGTGCATTTGAGGAACTCATTGAACTGACCTTCCTATTAGGAAACACAAGATGTGTAGTAAAACCATTTGGTTTAGACATACGAATGTCAGTTACACCTTTAAGAATTAAATCTAAGGTGTGTTGAAGTTGAACCAACGATTTATTTTTCAACTTGGATTTATTCTTTTGCATTATATGCCCTTTTGAATCACAAAAAGGCACACTTTCTGATCACGGGAGTGATTAGAGATTTCAGACCTAACATTATCATTTAGAGATTTCTTTCTTCCAACTGATGTGTGAATCCCCTGCACATTTACTTCTGAAGCTGGAGCTCTTTCAGCTTGAATAGAAGTAGATGATATAGCATACTTTTCTGAACATCCTTGAATGGAGAGTTTACTCAAGAGATGTTCAACATCTAAGGCATCTTTTTTAATTTTTGCCTCAAGTAAGATACGAGATGTTCGAACTTCAGGATTTTCCTTATAAGAAGCCTTTTCACTGAAGCCACAATATTTTACTACACCAAGAAGGACATTGACATGTTTTTTCAACTTTTTGAATCTATCAGCTTGAATTATGACAAGATTTAGAATTAGTTTACTCTCACTAGCTATTTCCTCTTGAACAACATAGTCAGATTCCTCAAGATAACACATGTCACTATTAGTCTGTTTCATTTGTACACTAGGCTCGTCTATAACAGAGATTGAGGGATCCTACTTTTAATAGACCTATTAGAAACAAAGACTTTATTTCTGGTGACGCGTTTATTAGAGATAGTACCTATGTACATAGAGTCAGATCGCCATAAACACAGACTGATAAGGTCTTTGAATGTGTTTGCCTGCTCTGATACCAATTGAAAAGGTGGGGGTCTAACAACCTCACCCAATATTTCGATTAGCAATCTGTATGGACTAACTCTAATATATTTTAAAAGAATCAACTAGACAGTCAGATTCAATCTTTAATAAAAAAGTATATCAAGGAGTTAATATTTCTATCTCTCGATTTGATCTATACTCAAGATAATAGAAATTTGCGAGTCTTTGTCAAATACAAGAGATATAAACTTGGATGGTACCAAAGACCAATATCCAAGGATCAATCAATTTCCAATCAACAACCAAAGGTTAGATTTCACAATTGATCGATACAACGCACAACCTGTGATATTTCAATTATATAACAAAATATAATGCAGAATAGAAATAACACAGACACCAGAAATTTTGTTAACAAGGAAACCGCAAATGCAGAGAAATCCCGGGACCTAGTCCAGATTGAACACCACACTGTATTAAGCCGCTACAGACACTAACCTACTACAAACTAACTTCGCTTTGGATTGTAGTTGAACCCTAATCAGTATCACACTGATTCAAGGTACAGTTGCGCTCCTTATGTCTCTGATCCTAGCATGATACTAGCACTTGATTCCTTTAGATGATATCACCCACAACCAAGAGTTGCTACTGTAGATGGTGGATTTTCGACAAAGGGTAAAATTTTAAAACTATGCTCCAGATTCGGCAACCGGATGAGTATTGAGGATCATGTCTCTCATTAAAGCATGAAATCTCATGCCGTAAATCTCTGACTGAGAAGGCTATCTCTCAGAGTACATGTAGATGTGTAGTCTCTCAGCTGAGACCACGACACATCTCATGAATACTGAGCAATTTCAGTAATTACTCTGGATCCGGAAATCAGATGAGTATTGAGACTCATGTCTCTAAGTATGAAATCTCATGCCATAAACCTCTGATGGAGAGAGTCTCTCAGAGAAGATATAGATGTGTAGTCTCCCATCTGAGACCACGGCACATCTCATACTGTATAGAATCGAAAGATTGCGGCTCCTACACAGCATGCATGCTAGTATGGAGCGACAACATCTTCGAGATGCAACCAGGTTTTCCCTGACTATACAAGAGGAATATGAAACTCTAGCAAGTTCATATTGCTCAACCCTCAGATGATTAATGCTCCTAGACAATAAGCCCTTCTAGTATAGAGCCGTCAATTAATTATCTTAAATCGTCTGAATATCCAGCAATATTCTACGAGCCATCGTCTGAATATCCAGCAATATTCTATGAATCATCAATTAATCGTCTGAATATCCAGCAATATTCTATGATTCTCCGTTATATTTCGTCACTTCAATTCGTGGTTCTTCCCAGCAGAATTCCACGGGTTAGTGATAAATATTCAACGAAAACAGGCATCTGAGCATCGAATAAGCCCTGACAAAAATGGTGCAAGTGTACTTAGCAAATTATGCATAGACCAACATTTTGAGTGCGCAAACGAGCATTTCAAAAAATACGAACGAACGATGAATCTATGCAAAATAGGAAGGAAAAATAATAAAAAAAAATATTAGCAAAGGCACCAGGGGACTGGGCTCATCAACCGGCCGGTCATGCCATGACCAGTCCCGCACTCAATTTATATTTTATCATATTTTGCTATTTTTCCCTGATTTCATGAAAATTCTCTCGTTCGAGCAAATTTCCTTCGTTTCAAGGAAATCCTCTAATCTCAGGATTTTATCAAAAATAATAAAATTAGGGAAAGGTGTTGCGGCATCGAGCATCAACCGGTTGGCCATGCCCTAGCCGTGGTGGTCCCACACCTCACGTCCCCATTATTTTATTATTTCCTCTCAAATTATGAAAATTCCTTGATTTCATGAATTTTCCCTAAAACCATGAAAATTACCTAATTTCATGATTTTTCTCTAAAATTATGAAAAATATGGTAGAATTGGAAAACCGTGGGACCGGGATCTAGCCAGCCGGCCATGCCCTAGACGGTCCCACATGCCTATTATTTTATTATTATTTGGTATTTTGTTTCCTGGTTTCATGAAAACTCTCTGATTTTAACAAAATACCTTGATTTCAACAAATCTCTTTGATTTTATGAAAATTTCCTAAAAATCATGAAAATTATATAAAATCGGGAAGAGTGTCTTGGGACCCGTGCCCATGGCCGGACGGCCATGCCTTGGCAATTGACGGTCCCACACTCTCATTCCCTATTTTATTTTATCTCTCATCTCATGCAAGTTTTCTAATTTCATCAAATTCTCCAGTTTCATGGAATTTTCCTAAAATCAGAGAATACACATAAAATTACTTAAAACTGGGAAAATATGTGGGACCGTACTTGTTAGCTGGCCGGCCATGTCCTAGCCGTGTCCGGTCCCACACCTTGCAATTCCCTGTTTTATTTTCCCCCATCTCATGTATTTTTCCCAGTTTCAGCAAAACCATGGATTTTGCATATTTTCTCAAAATGTTGCTCAAACGTGCACCAGAAAATATCAAAATTCTCAGGACTGAAGTGCGGACACCATGGTGACACGGGCACATCCCCTTGACCGACCAAGGGTGACCCTGAGGCCTGCAAACAGCTGGTCTCGCATGTTTTAATGATTTTAACCTAATTCACTCAGTTGCTCATATTAGGTTCAAACTCTTTCCAAACAATTGGGAATTTGCTCAAATATCTGTTGCTCCCGTGGGCACCAAGAGTCGGTCTCATGACCTCTTGGTCGGTTCTCCATTTTTACATAAACCAAGTTTCATTATTTGTTGCTCACACGAGCATTATTTCAGTAAATGATTAAACCAGCATTTAATCATTATGTCACCAACTGGTCCTCAAGATACTTTGGTATTTTTGCTCATTCGAGCATCTGGGCGTTGTATGGTGAACCTGTCATCCCATGTAGCCGGTCCTATGTTCATTTGCAATAAATCATCATCTCGGTAAAATTAAGGTTTTCAATCTAGAGCTCTACAGAAACGTGATTCTGAGCAGATTCAAACACTATGATAATTTTATTTTGATTCCATGATCAACATTCTTATTTATTTTTCTCGACCCAGCAGTCAGTAACTTAAATTAATATTTTATTTGGTCATGCTACCAATAATTCATTAAACTAGCAATATTCTCTCAGACTAGCAATATTTGCTCAGATCAAAGAATATTGGTTCAACTATCAATATTCAACAATTCAGCAACACAGTTTGCTCTACAATAATACCTCGTCTCAGCAGACACATTTAATTCATTAGTTTCACAACATTTGCTAATCATGTTCAACTCGACACTACATGGACTTATCGTCCCATAAAGTTAGCAACTGACTCCGCAATCACGAGATTTCAATCGTGTCACATGGGGGGATATTAACTAGGGTTTTGGTCTGGCGGTCTACGGCACGTGTTTTCACCCACAATGAGAATGTGAGCAAGTTGTGCAATCAGTTGGAAGAGTCAGCAAAGTAGTGGGTGGAAAATTAACCAAGTCTCCGCACGATGAGTAATTGGTTTAACACGATTTCCTACTTCCCCACTCTCTGATTCTAGAAAACTGTCACACTTCATGGGATTATGGTGTTTATAACTCCGACATTATAAAAGGTCTCTGAATCCTGATTGAAAAAACAAGATTCGAACACTCGAACATTAGCCTCAACGAGCAATTTCTCATCAAAATTCATACATACAATCTTTCGTCTACACGAATTCAGAGAAATCACTCTCAATTGAGCAAAATTCAATAATTTAGAGCATTCTTACGCTGAATTCACAACACACCTACAATCTCAGATCACCATTTATCTCATGCATTTCTCATCTTCCATCTTACAGATCAACCCATCATCTCTTATGACCGGATTGATTCTGGAATGACCATTGTTCTTGGTTTAGGCCGGAGTCATACAGATTGATCTCTCGAAATTAAGCACTCCCTTTTTGCAGTGCATCTGTCTGAGGTTCAAAATTTCGCTCGGTTCAAGGAGTCTCTACACGGTCGACTCTTCAATTTTGTAAAAACCAGCAAATCATTTTTCCATCTACAGATTGGAGACCACGGTGGGAGGTTAATCTCTCGGTTGCAATCTCACGATTTCACAAGATGGCAGGTCTTAGGTCTGGGTTAGTCACAGGTTCCAACACTAACGAAGCTAGCACTAGCAACAACAACCACAATGATAACGAAGAAATCCCGAAAATAATTCCGGTCACGAATACTACTGGCGGTGGTGATATTACTCCTCCTCACGTAGAAAATCATCCTCTGTTCGGCCGATACCCTGAGGAAATTAGAGGAAACCCACCACCTACGATCCCTGATCTCATCAAAGCGTAGGAAACTTTTGCAAAGAATCAAGCAGATATGGCTGCAGCACAAAAAAGGCTATTTGATCATTTGAAGACCCTCACTGACAAGATGTCAGAGAAAACTCAAGAAAAAGGAAAAGAAAAGGAGAAATCCTCAGATGCTACTGATTTTGAGGTGATTCCAATCCATACAGTGGATGATGATGAAACCTCCAAAGCTGCATATTCATCAACAAAGGAACCATCAAATTTCATTATTCGAGAAGACTTGGAGCGCCTTTTGAAGAACCGGGGAATAGACAAGACATCACATGTCCCCATCGTCACCAACCTCCTTATCCAGCCACTACGAAGAGGATTCCCCTTCCAAAAGGTTACATTTCTCCAACTTTTACTCTATATGATGGAACTGGCAATGCTCGAGAACATGTCTCTCGTTTACTCGAAGCCTTAGGAGAACATGAACATAACCATGTCATTCGTCTCAAGGAGTTTTCAAAATCCTTGAAAGGCAGGGCATACACCTGGTACAACAACATCGCACCAGGGACTATCAATAATTGGGGAGAAATGATTAACGCCTTCTATAAGAAGTACTTCTTCGTGTCAGAACAAGTCACCCTCTCTGACCTGGGAAGAATGTTTCAAAGGGTCAGTGAAAACCCCAATGACTACATGAAAAGATTCAGAGTCCAAGCCCTGGATTGTCATAATCCAAATGTCACAGAGCAGCAGCTGGTAGATTTGTGCATCAATGGCATGCTCCCGGTTTACAGAGCTTTACTGGAAAATCTTCGATTCCAGACTTTCTCAGAGCTCCACGAAGCCACGAAGAGATCAGCAACCACTGCACCTGCTCTGTTGGAAAGAGCAAAATCTACAAAGACCGAATAATCGCGAGATACTCGAGGAAGCAGACGTCTGATCAACAAGCAGTACAACCTGCAATCCTCTACAAATGATGTTGCAGAAGGGAGAAAACGCAAGGATGAATCCACGAACAAGCATTCTTCGACTCCTCCAAAGACACAAAATAAGGACAAACCAAAGACGCGGGCTCCTGGCCAGCACACAGAGGCTCCTGATCAAGATGCACCTGACTTTACTCTCCCCATTGGAGAAGTGCTCGAACTACTAGATGCCTTGATCCTAGATGGTGCAATCAAATTGCCATATGTCATGAGAGACCCAACTGAGGAAGACATGGAAAGTCCTCGTTACTGCCGATTCCACAGGTTCGTCAATCACCCCACTAGTACCTGAAAAGTTTTGAAACGGATATTCAGAGAAAAGGTTGAGTCAGGGGAACTTAATCTTGGATCTGAATGAGTGTACAGAGACCCTCTTCCTGTCAGAACCTTCTCCATCTCTGAAGCACCGGTTAAGGAAGCAGTTCAGTCATTGATGGAGCATGTGTGCGAATTTATCTATCTGTCAAAAATGCAAAGGGGAGACATGTTCACGGCTTTGAAACACATAGTGTCTTGGAAATGCATGTTAATTCCAGAAGTACCTCCTGAACCTTCAGCCACTGACAAAAAAATATATGACTGGGGACTGCTCACCACCGTGCATATTAAAGGGAATGAATTCAAAAGGGCATTTGTTGATGTTGATACCACTGTCAACATCATCCCTTTGAAAACTCTCAGAGCTGCTGGCATTACTCGGCAAGAATCTACTCACGATCCCATAGCAATCAGAGACCACGAAGGGGTTTCCAGAGATGCATATGGCTTCATCATTCTCAAAGTTATAGAAAACTCAGTCTGCACTGAGACTAAGTTTTACATAATCTGGGAAGACCCTGGATATGACATGATCCTCGGAAGAACTTGGATTCATGCTGGAAGGATAACTCTAATTCCTTTAGCACACTTCGCCGCCGAAAAAGACTCCGAGTCCGAAGAAGCAGAAGATGCTCTACCATTTGAGCATCTGGAAGAAGTTAAAGCTTTGATGAGACTTACGCAAGAACCTGTAGAAAGTCCACATACATTCATCAAAATGTTTCGATCTCGGGTAAGTCTCATTCCTCTTCATGCTCCAATATTACCAATGTTCAAATATACTGCTCTGGTACGCAGACTTTTACCTGTTAACAACTTAGCACTTACGAAAATCTATGAGTGGAAAGTCTCACCTCAGCGGTATTACACCAAATGGTTACGCCCAGAGCACCTTCATGTTGATCATTCTATCAAGAGGTTTACTGCTGAAGACTTGGCCAAACACGATAGGCAATATGATGGATATGCTCCTCTGCACGAGTGTCCATATGTACCACAACCATGGAATCAACAGAAAATATTCAGGGCACGAACTACTAAACTAAACAAATTTCATGAAGGAAATCTGGTTCTTAAGGCAGTTCAATGCAATCTTCACTCTGCAAGAAACTCCAATTGGGAAGGACCGTTTATGGTTGGTAGGTCCATAACTGGAGGATACTACAAATTGATCAACACAGATGGCAGAACCCTGCCAGTAATTCACGAGAATTGGCTTAAGGAGTTTGTTTGAGATTATTGGACATTTGAGGTACTAGACGTTTGAGCACCCATGACGTCTGGATTTGGCGTTTAGGATATTCTTTCATTGTATTTCAATTCCTCCAAAACATTTGCAATACTTGCAATCAGTATTTGAATTCAGCAATTTATCAAAATTCAGTTCATTTTATTTAAAAGAAAATCTATACAAAATCAGAAACAAAACCCTCAATCCCTAACCAAATCTTCAGACATCTACCAATCCAAAATCGATTAAATATCAAAACCCAAGTATAAACCTCACATCTCTCAAAAGTTCAGAAGTCCAAGAGATCATGAAATCAAAGAAAATCAGCAAAGAAATATTTTTGCGCCTCTACATCCTTCAAAGCTTGTAAAGCCGCCTTATCTGCATTCAAATCTTCAGTCAGCCTTGTAATCCTCTCTTCCTTCTCTATCACAGCATCATTTGGAAAGTGTATGTTCTTCTCACATGAGTTCTTGATAGCGTTTATCTGTTTGCGAATCCACTTCACATTGAAGCCAAGTCTATCTGAGTTCTCCAAGTTAAACTCCCAATCAAAGAGTATATCTGGAGTCACAGTGTTCCTGTCCCTAGTGAATA
Organism: Papaver bracteatum; assembly: GCA_023529315.1. Lineage (NCBI taxonomy): Eukaryota > Viridiplantae > Streptophyta > Magnoliopsida > Ranunculales > Papaveraceae > Papaver > Papaver bracteatum. The sequence continues at coordinate 576,967 of JAJJWX010004852.1, forward strand.
TATCATTTACAACATGCAAGATAATACCTACTTACATTGTTAAAGCATAAGCACGCCCAGGAATCCTGTCCACAACCATGTGATCAAACTTCTTCCATATTTTCTCGTACAAGCCTGCATATCCAATGGGGACGCTGAATCCACCAAATAGTTCATGATATGGGAGTAAAGCATCGAACGGAGAATCAAAGGCAACTCATGCACTTGGATATTCATGCACTACTATACGGTTCTCAATTACTGGAGCAACTTCTACAGTTGGGGCAACAATTTCTTCAGTATTCTCTACTAGTGTTTCGGTTTCTCCTATCACTGAAGTAGCAACAATCTGGGTTTCCATAACTTCAGTGACAACCTTCTCATAACCTTGAAGTGCAGGGATGGTTTTCTCTTCATTAATAACTCCAGGACAGTTCGAGTTATTTTCATTGATTTCAATATCCTCAACTTCGGTATTCGACACCTAATACGAAGATTACATGAGGTTAGAATCATTTGGGCATGAAACCAAGTGAGATTATGAAATGTGGTATAAAATCAATGCAATATCATCAAAGTTCATCATCATGTACTTAAGGTATGATAAAATAGCATGAAAGTCATGAAAACACGTTTTACGGTAACCTCGTCAGGAAAAATTGTACTCTGCCCTGTACTAAAAGATAAACTGGGAGCAATCTACAAGGAATATGAGGATAGGTCATATACCATTATATTCGTATGGATGTCCTCTACAACTTTTCAAAATTTCATGGAAATACGATGAACGAGCAAAGAGACATTGTCAAAACATTAAGCAATGTACCATCTGAAAAAGTTCTGAAAGTCTCCTGGAAGTTTACTATTTCGACTTTTTCAGGCCCTGAACGTGCTCAAAACTTAAAAGTAAAAACTACCGTGAAATCCATTTTTTCAGATTTCTACACTGTCAAACCCACGGCAAAAAACTTCACTCGCGCACCCATTTTCTATAAGAAAATTTCTCGGACACCCAGATTTTTACAAATTAGTTTTTTCCTCTCGCTTCTCTTCGTTCGTCTTTTATTTGCTGTGATTTCTTTATTCCTTCATCTTCTGTCTTTTTAATCAAGGAATAAGGTGTTTATTAGATCAACTTTCAGTCATTGAGAAGAAGATTGCTACTGTTACTCTGAACCGAATATCGATTCGAGATCTGAGAAAAATGAATCGAAGATTAATTTGTTGCTTCTGGTGACGATTCAGATGGAGTTTTGTTGTGGATAGAGGATATGTGAATGGGTTTTGCTCAGTTGAAGAGTCAGCATCTGTAGATGGTGGAATTGGTTGTGACTAAGATTTCAATAAATTAGGGTTTTTGTGATGGTTCGTTTAAATTGATGAATGAAGAGATTAAGAGGGATACTGATGGTTGAGCATATGGGTTTGAAGCATTTGAAGAAGAAATCGGGTATTGGCAAGGATTCAAGAATCCACGTTTGGGTGTACATCTCTTTTGAAAATTCGACTCATCTTCTCCATCTCATCAATTCATCTGAGTTGGTGTTTAGGGGATTAGAGCTGCTCTTTCCCATACCATGATATTTTGTATGATAGAGATTTTGTTTGATTTCGTGGAGTTTGTGTTTGGGGATGATTTCAGAATACAAACAAGTTACAATAAACTGGATGAATGAATTCAATGAATATGAAGTAAATTGTTAAGTAGTGTTAGCATATGTAAGATACAACTTTGTTTCGATTCAAAATCTGCTCTCTGTCTATGCATCTATTTTTTTATCTATCTATCTATCTACCTACCTAGAGTCCCTTTGAGTATTGCTTTAAATCTGACATATCCAAAAATAGTGACACCCTATAACATCAAAAGGTATATCCAAAAACACAAGGTTTCATAACTTGTTATGCACCTCCAATAATACCTACATAACATGGTATGCAGTCATGAAAGTGGATGCATAACCTGTTATGCGTCCGAAAATATGACTGCATAATGCATTATGTATCGAGGAAATTGTTGCATAATCTTCTATGCATCGATAAAATGGATGCATAACCTGATATGCATCATTTAAATGTGGTTGCATAACGCATTATGCATCAATTTTTTTTTGTACGAACTAAAATCAACCAAAACAATGGCTACATAGCTTGTTATAGATGCATAATTTTGTTATGCAGTCGAAAAACTGGTTGCATAATTCGTTATGCATCTTTTTGGGAGGATATATAATGAATATGCAGTCAGTTTTCGAAAATTTTCACTAAAACGATGATCACCTCCGATTTTTTTCGTGAAAAATAAAAATTTGATATTGTTGTTTGTACTCATTGCGTAGCTCTCTTTAAAAGATTTCCAACGATATAAAATTTGTAAAATTCCAAGGTTCGGATTTTTAGATATGTTATATCCAAGTTGTGTTGCCAATTATACCCCTGAAATATTAGGATGTATAATGAGTTATCCCTGAAAAAACAGTATGCATAACACGTAATGCGGATGCATAAATCGTCATGCGGACATGTTTTAATAATTTCGGATAATTATGGGTGTCATAGAAATATTTATGGATGTCACGGTATCCAAAATTAATTGTGGGGCTGACAATGAGATTTTTTTTTTTTTGGGTCTCCCCCTAATTTTCCCAACTTAAAAAGCTTCTTTGATAAAGCTTGGAAATTTCCTGGGCTTAAGGATACATATGAAGACATTGAAAATCCGATTCCGGAAGAAGATTTTACGGTGTTTTCATTAAAAGCTGAAGCCTGAACTTTTCTGACGACGTATTTCGCCGAAATTACGTGCATATGCACATGAATTCTCATTCATACACTCACAAATCAACAATTTCATACTTCTATTAAGAGGTTACAGGATATGTACTTACTTGGGGAGTCTTCGAAGTAGTCGAAGGGTTGGGATTTCCTTCTTCAACATCAAGAGGTTCATAACTTTCGTTCGGTTCCGAGTCTTTGGAATTTCCTTCGTTTCTATTCCCGAAGGAAGATTGAATATCAGCACTCTCCACCTCCATGGCAACATCCTCCTGGACATATTTTCAAATAATTAACATTTTTCACATGAAGCATTTGCGTCTGATTATAAAGGAGATTACTCACGACATCTCCTTCTTCAACGCTCAGATCAGAAGTTGTCTGCCTAGCAGCAGAGAATTGAAGACCGTCAATACTAGATGGAGCAAAGTTTTGTAACCAAATAAAAAATATTGATTTTACGATCCTGGTAATACGGATAGAAGAAGTCACAGTGGAAAAATATTGACAGCTCACCAGAAATACGGCTGGGGACTTTATGGTGTTAGGCAACAACTTGCAATTCTTACTCCTACCTTCTCCACCATGAACGATTGTTCCCGCTTCTACGAAATGCACTTCAATTCGAGGTCTCACATCACGACCGTCCTGCAAAATAAAATTGATGTGATAATTCGAGGTAATTATATGAGTAATATGAAGAATATGCAAAAGATACGTATTGGTGAACTTCCTGGAGATGTCTTTCGCTTTTCACTGCCAGAAATATTCCTAAATCTTGGACGAGAGGCGCTCATCTCAGCAGAAGGAGGCTCTTTCATTAAAGGTTGGGCAACTATCACGTAATTATGCAAGCGTTCAAGCTGATGATCCCAAAAGTCTATATAACCTGGAGTCACATATGTGATTCGTCCAGTACAAGGGAACCAATAGGAGCTTCCTTCAATATATGTATGATCCAAACAGGTCTTCAACAATTCCACTGGTGGTTTCTACTCTGGAAAGTTGGTACACATTGATCCATGCCCATTTGAAGGGCAGCTCTGTCAATGTTGTACTCCTCCACCAAAAAGTCTCCATATGTTGCTGACATCAGATGACCAGGAGTGCAACTCAGCATAAAATATCTCTCGCCATCGTTCAAATCAGCACCGGATTTCAGATACTTGCTTTCTCCAGCATTGAAAGTTATCAATTGAGAAATGTGAGGAGGAATTAGCACCTATGGACAGAAGTTGAACTCAGACTCATCACCTAAAATGTCAACAAAGCACGTCTTGGTCTGGATTTTCTTGGTAGACCAACGCATAATCCTAGTGTTGTCTTTCTCAGGGAAAATACGTCGAGAATCAGCAGTGTTCATACATTGCAAGATGCTATGAGGAATAGGTGTATAATTCTCGAAGTGTTCCCATATCAGAGCTTGGAGAAACATCATACTGGCGTACATTCAATCTTCATAAATCCATTTGAAACACTGAAGTCTATAACCAAGGATTCCATGTTAGATTACAGAGAGCCCAAGAATAAGCTACCTATTGGAAGTTGTTCACCTTGAGCCATATTAATAGCGAAAGGGATTACAAATGGATTCAACAAGGTTCCAACGTCCTCAAACACGTCTCTGGATAGCCATAAGCATAAGAAAGCATCAATAGACAACATACCATCGGGTTCATCAAGAGGGACGTCTCGTGGACACCAATGTGTTAACCAATGAGCATAATAACCTTTTCCAGAATCCTTGTTAATTCTCTCCATTTCAGCTGCTAAAGTCTTGGAAGTTGCTTTCTCCTCTGCCGTCGAAAGTTCTCCAGGAAAATTACATGTTATTGGAAGATGCAATAAAACAACTACATCTTCCAAGGTAATGGTGAACTTTCCCCAGCTGCATATAAATATATGAGTAGGGATGCACCAGCGAGCAAGAAGAGCCATAATACCTCATACATCATGAAAGATATATGAATCTCCAGATGTCTGAACGGCCCTGGTAACTTGTGCTTTATATAGCATAGCTCTAACATGAGGAAATCCCAGCATATGTCTTGCCCATCTAGAAAACTTCTCTAAGGGTCGTCGAGAAAGCTTGAATTCAATCATTGAAGCCTAGAAGAGTCCTCGTTCAAGACAGAACCGAATAGAAGCACGAGGAGTCACCAGTTTCTTTTGAACGACTGTCCTGGGAATAATCAAAAGACGATATACTGGGGACTTGAGACGATTTTCAGCTTCCTGAACCTCAAAGAACGCATCATCTATGTTTGGTACATTCTTGATTCCAGGTGTTTCGTCTTCTTCTTCACCAACAGAAGTATCACTCGTGCATGTTTCCTCTCTGGAAAAGTCGTCATCTACGCATATTTTGTCTCTGGAGGCATCATTAGTTGGGGAATCAGATATCCTTGCAAAGTAGCTGAAAATTCACAAAACATTTTGCTTCAATCGCTTAAATGCAAGCCTCAATAAGATGATGGAATCATGCAAATTGAAATGCCACTGTCTACAAAAATGGTAACTCTTAACTCTTACCTCTTTACAATTCCACTAACAATAGTGATTGTGTTGCAAGAGTTAACACCAAAATTAATTCGTTTCTTGAAACCTGGAATAGCGAACAAAACTTCATTAGTTTACGAAAATTGATCTTCTCATAAAATCATAGACATAATTTTCACAATGTGAACATATACAACTGACCTATGAAATTTACAACAAGACAATATTTTATCATGAATAAATTGTCTAGTTTCGAGGGTTACTCAAAACCCACGTCTCGATTTTACAAAACAATAATTAGTGCAATTTGTTCACATAAATTTTCAAAAATTTATCCAATAAGAACAAATCCATGTGAATAAAATATGTCATCATGTTTCACATAAAATGTCACGGCTACATATATTAAAAAAATAATCTATTTTCCTTCGTATTAGCGTTTTCTTTAAACGAAGGTTTATGCTAGTTTTGTAAAAGCTCACACCTCTTGTGATAAAATACTAGTTCTCATGAAAGCTCATAAATAAAGTTTTATAACTGGACACAAGTTTGTATATTTAAAGAAAAAATATCTCCTCGAATGAGCATTATTCTCTAAGATGAGGTTTATTTCGATTTTGTGAAAGCTCACATCTCTTAACATAAAGTTTTGTTTCCCATGAAATCTCATAAACAAAATTTTATCACTGGACACAGGTCTATTTTCAAAGAAAAGCATCTCTCAAATTAGGGATTGTTGCTAGTTTCCTAAACTAACGATCAAACGAACATACGTTTAATAAATAAGGGGTTTTCTACAAAAATCATGCTAATATATACACATGTATATAATTTCACCATGAACAACTCATGAAATCAGAAAGCTTTTGAAAAAAAAAATTTATTACCTGGTCGGAGTTGGCCGGAATTCGGCCGGCCGGTGGTTGACGGGGCCGACGGTCAGCAACTCCTACAGATTTTCTTCTCCTGATGCTCGGACGTGAAGGGAAGGGGAGATGATGATGGTGGTCGGCCGTTGGAGGAAATAAAAAAAACAAAGGGATTAATTCCCTTTTATACCTAATTTTATTTCCAAAACCTAATTCCTTAAGGATATCCTTTTTGGGACCGGCCCGTGAATCCTAAACCAACCAAGGTTCCACCATCGAATCAGCAGTTCTACACCAATTTATGATCGCTGGATGATGTTCTATTATGCCATTGGGGTTTCCGATCAAACCATGGTTTGCTAATTCAGTCGAAATCCGGTAATATCTTATCTTATGACAAAGTTCAATTACTTATTTCTATTTTGTACCTGGAAAATCACCATTCAATGCTAACTGAGGAACATGATTGTTCCTCACTAAGCAGGGTACTTAATTTTCCAAAGAAATTTCCCATGGGAAAAATTTCAAGGATCAAACAAACACAAACTTATCAGGTTTAATGTGTTTGCCTGCTATGATACCAATTGAAAATGCGGGGGTCTAACAACCTCACCCAATATTTCGATTAGCAATATGTATGGACAACTCCGAGTTGTTTTCTAGAGAATCAACAAGACTCAATCAATAGAAAATACTCAAGGAGTTATTATCTCAATCTCTCGATTTGATTTACTCATGCAAATATGATTCGCGAGTCTAATCAAAGAGAGATAACTTGGATGGTACCAAAGACCAATATCCAAGTGTCAATCGATTTAAATCAACAACCAATAAGGTCGGATATTCTAATCGATTGAACAACGCACAACCTGTATTATTTTAATTACATAACAAAATATAATGCGGAATAGAAATAACACAGACACCAAAATTTTGTTAACGAGGAAACCGCAAATGAAGAAAAACCCTGGGACCTAGTCCAGATTAAACATACACTGTATTAAGCTGCTACAGACACTAGTCTACACCAAATTAACTTCGGTCTGGACTGTAGTTGAACCCCAACCAATATCACACTGATCCAAGGTATAGTTATGATCCTACGCCTCTGATCCCGGCAGGATACTGCGCACTTGATTCTCCTAGCAGATCTCACCCACAACCAAGAGTTACTACGACCCAAAGTCGAAGAATTTAGAAAACAAATATGTCTCATACATAAATGTATATAGGTAATAGATAAATTTGTCTCCCACGAATAAACCTATGAGTATTGTTTCGTCTTTTAATAAATCAAGGTGAACAGGAACCAATCGATAAAACCAGACTTATATTCCCGAAGAACAACTCAGTTTCATTAATCACCTCACAATAAACTTAATCGACGCAACGAAGAAGATTATTGAGGAATCACAAACAATGAGACGAAGATGTTTGTGACTACTTTTATCTTGCCTATCGGATATAGAAATCTCAAGCCAATTATTACAATTGTACTCGTACAATAGAAATAGCAAGATCAGATCACACAACTACAAGAAAAGTAGTATCTGTCTGGCTTCACAATCCCAATGAAGTCTTTAAGTCGTTAACCCGAATTTAGAGAGAAAACTCAAGGGTTAATGGAGATCGACTCTAGCTTAGATAAAACTAGTATCACACAAAAGGTGTGTGGGGATTAGTTTTTCCAATGTCTAGAGTTCTCCTTATATAGTCTTTCAAATCAGGGTTTGCAATCAATGTTAGCTTGCTAACAAAGCCTTCAATATTCACCGTTAGATGAAAACCTGATTAGATACAAGCTAATATCTCTCAACTATTAGATCGAAAACTTATCTTTCCATACACACATGTACTTGACGTTTTGAGTTCGTATAACCGTACCCAAACATGTACAATGGTTGGTTCAATATTAGTCAACCAAATGGTAACCTTCATATCAACCATATTCTTCTTCACCATAACTAGTCCAAATGAACTAGTTAGAGAGTTGTTCAATTGCTATGAGATCTCAAGTACTACAAGAGACACAATTGAATCAAAAACGATGTGATTCACTTGAATCATTAATCATGAACTATAAAGCTACGGTTTGCAAAAGCATTCCTTAGTAATTTAGAATAAGTTCACGAATCAACGTTATCAGACATAACCTCTTGAGTTCGCGGACTCAATCTAACTGGTTGAAGTTAATAAACTCCAGCAAAATTTCTTAGGATGAGAACTTCCGTCAGTTCACGGACTGGGTTCGCGGACTGCACCAGAGCTTCAACTTCAGTAGATATTCTTGGGTTCGAGAACTTATGCCAGTTCGCGGACTGAGTTGTTGCTCACGTTCCGGTTCCACTTGATCAACAAAGTTCGCAGACTTCGGTTCAAGTGTTAAGGACTTATACATATATGTGTTGCCACAACAATGGTTATATAGTCTAAACTCTCATTTCAATCACTAAAACATTCTCAGGGGAAGTCATATAGTTGTTTTCACGAACTAGTTTTCGTCAGAGAAATTTCCAAAGTGATTGAAACATAACATGACTTTCGTCACTAAGCAAAGAGGAACTTAGCTAAAGCGAAAGCTTTAACAACACACATTTCGATAAATAGATAAGAGAGATATACTCAGATCGAAATGTCACATGTGCATATTCTTAGTCTATATAGTAAAATGACTTTTGTCTTACGATAGGAGATAGAGTAGATAGACTTTCGAGTGATAGATAAGTTCAAGTCTCCACATACCTTTTAGTCGATGAATATCCACTGGTTCCTTGAGTAGTCCTTCGTCTTGTATGATGATCGCCATGGAGTTCCTGAGCTCAACTACACTTTCTATCCTAGTCCGAGACCTTATCTATAGTAGACTAGAAATCAAGACTAGATAGTTTTGATCACTAAGATTGACAAACATGCTTGAGATAGCAACACATGCGAGTTTGACCGAGCAGTGCTCTTACAATCTCCCCCTTTGTCAATTTTAGTGGCAAAACTATTAATACATATGGAATACAAAAATTATATAAATAAACTTTGTAGATCCTATTCCACATGCCTAATCTTCAACAATACTCAAAATCTTCGTCACTTCCAAGTAGTCCAATGATCCCAAAGGTTGTAAGTTTAGCATCATCGTTGTTGAAAATACGTAGCTATAATAATGGGAAAAGCATTGGTTCTCAATCATTGTTATACAATGTCATAGTATTATTACATAGCGTCAAAGTGCAATTGCATCACAACTTCAACAATAATACTATGGTGATACTTCACTCCCCCTTAGTCAATACTCCATCTCACATGGAAACCACTCTCCCTTACATAATGATCCGAAAACCATATGTATTTGTAGTGTGAACTACAATTAATTCTCCTCCTTTTTGTCAATAAAATTGGCAAAGGTACAAGAACGAGATCCTAATGAAATTTCTGTAAGAGACATTTCATGACCAAAGGTAAATGTTATATCATCTTGTTTAGATGCAATCATAAAGCCGAGGCTAAATGCATTCATCAATGAGTTTATAAAGATACAAGATAACCCCTAAAAATTCCACAGCCGCACTCCCCACAAAGATTTGGAAATTAAGCACAAATTCAAAAGAAATCTCCCCCATAAGATGTCATTCCCAAAGAAACAACAAGAGCGACCTTAATTTCAAGAGAAAAGAAGTATTTCTTTAGACTCAACAAATTGCATACAAGTATGAATTTGGAATCCAAAATATTCAATCATATTAACCAAAGCGACCCAAGATTAATTTGACTAAATATGCTCAACAAGTAAACTTATGGAGACTTAATTCATCGATTAGATTATTCACAAGAGAACCCATAAATACTCTAACCGGATTACACAATTAAACTAATCACAAAGTAATCAATTCAATTGTCCATACTCAACATGAGAAAAAATCTATGGAGTGCTAACTAAATAATCACACAAGATGATTGATTTAGTTCATTTGGGCTCAACATAAGAGATTATGGAACCCCGACTAAGATTATCATAGGAAATGACAACCTTAACCGTACTTGTACTCAACATGAGAGAACTCACAGAATACAAACTAAATAACCACACAAGTTGATTAATTTATTTCTTAATGCTCAACATATAACATCTCATGGAACAACCAACCATGCCAATAATAAATCGACTTAGTTGTATCGTACTCAACATGAGATACACAATGGAACCTTCACGGTAATACATAATAATATGGAACAATTAAGCTCTATACCGTAGATTACAAAATAAGGACCTATTCTATTTTTCCATCACAAAGTGACATAATAGACTTTATCCTTGAATCACAAAAGATTTTAACCTATCTTACATCAACAATTGACAATATAGGCTTAACTTTTGTGTTTTTCCAAAAGTCCATTCATTCATTTTTCAATATTTGCATACCAATACGTGAACGACTTTACTTTTGACAAAATATGGGACAATCAAGTTCACAGACGTAAACATACAAATCCCATCAAAAAATTGCAATATATAAAACCATAAAGATTAATACTGCAACCATCATCTTCCAAACAACTTTAGAATTTAAACCAATAAATCTAAAAACAAGAAGATGAAATCAATGGATATAGCTATGTGTAATCACAATCATTGCTATTCCAAAACACTAGTTATTCTTCCAACAAATCCAAAAAGAAGACATTCTAAGCATTAAATCCAACACAAACTACTCATCTTCTTCTTCTCCATACGAGATATTCCATGAAGCTTTAATTGCGTTCAACTCCTCCTTGAGGTCGGGAAACTTTGATGCAACCATGTGTTGGATATTTATTACTAACCCATGGAATTCTGTTGGGAAGAACCATGGTTTGCAGTAATGAAATATTGCGAAAATATTTGAATATTTTCGGAAATTCAGTGGATGAATCCAAGAATTTAGGAATAATTAACTTATGGATTTATATGTAGTGGCAGAAAATCCTACACTACACCCCTCACAAGAATTCATAATAATCAACACATCTTTTAAAGATTAAGAACAACACTTTTATTAATTGGTTCACAGAAATGTTACAAGTAATGGAAGAAAACAAGAATACAATCGCTTTTTAAACTTTCTCTCTCCTAAATAACTTGCTCAACACTCGAAAAATATCTCTCCTCTCTTAATGCTTGTTCAACTCTTTATATAGGGAATTACGTAGTGGATGACAGCTAATCTGTCCTTTATTTTAGGACCTGACTTGCGATATTCTCGCAAGAGCTCTATTGTCAATCTTCACAAGCACTACAAACATCGCAGAGTCATCACATTTTTCTTATGTTTCTACAATCATCATCTGTTACGTTATTCTTCAAATTATTCTGCGACGCTTGCAAAGTGTTGTTGATCAAGCTTCGCAAATGTGTCCTTCTTATGATATTTTGATCCTACATCTTGCCTATTCTCATGTCTTCGCTACGAAGGAGGGAATGTCATGAGAAACTGTTATTCAAAATGCCGCAGTTGTTCATCTTTTCTTTCAACTTCCTTTTCTATCAACAAGGCTCCATAAATTAAGCATAACCGTCAACACGTGTTAAATATTCCTTTAATTATTGTCACGTTTTACCATTAACCGGTCATCTTCCTTTGCCCATTTAAAGAAGGATCCGGGGAAGAGACAAATTTTTTTCCTTTACTTCGTCTTTATCTTCCTCATCTTCATATTCTCTGCAAATTTTTATCGCCTGCAACTTTGTTTTTTACCGAATTCATCTTCCTGCTACTGTTCTCTTCTACTTCCATGGAGTCACCAAGGTTACTTCTTCTTCTTTTTCTTCTTATTTTGATTTTGCTGAAACTGATTTTGTTTTACTGGATTCATCTTGTTTGTTCTTTGTATAATTCCCATACTGCTTCTGTTTCAGCAAAAGCTCTTCCAGTATGAAGATCATAGTTCCAAACCCTAATGTTCCCATAAGTTCACAACCTAAGGTTGTTGTGAGAAAAGAAAGTCTGCGAATGACAAGGTAGTAAGAAATACTATATATTTTAATAATAATGTTGTTGCCTCTGTTTCTTATCTAGTTTGTGATTCACAGGGTGCCGGAGATGCCATTAATCCTCCCAAGAAATCTCGCCAACCTAAAACTGTTGATTTTGATATTTCCTTTACCAAACTTGGCCTTTCAACTTATTTTTCGCAAAATGATCATCTACCTTCTGTTTGAGAAAATATCGCAATAAGCTCGGATACTTTAATTAATCCTTATATAGAGGAAATTCCCAGTTCACAACCTGTTGCGAATGAAGCCTCCTCCTCCCCTGCGACCAATATCTCTCAAATTCATTCCACCTTAATCTCAAAAATTGATCTGCCTCACTCTTTACCCTCAAATGATATCTCTTTAACAGAAAATGATGACCATCAACTTTCTGTTATCACTACTACTCCATCTGAATCTCTCCATTTCTCCAAGGAGGCTGCGAGAGGGATACATAGTGCCTTCAAATTTTTATCTGATGTTTTAAGCAACGTCAAGAAATCTTCTACTGACCCTATTGAATTTGGCCTCTGCTAAATTTTGGGTAGATACTTTGGTTCTGATAGGATGGCTTTGCAATCATCCTTAGAGAAAGAAGTTGAAGCTTTGAAAAGAAGTCTCCAAGCCAAGACTTTGGAATGTGATGGCCTTCGTCTTGAAAATCAAAAGCTTCTCAATTCTTCGCTAGACTGCGAGAATCTTCGCAAGAGGAATAGTGAATTAAAAGGTATGAATCTCTTATCTCTTTCTTTTTTTATCTTTCCTTTTAACGAATTTGTTCTTTCCATGTTGTTCATTCTTAAATTCTTTTTTCGCTTGTTAAGCTTTAAACCAGAAACGAATAATGGAGAGATTTCAGTTTGAATCTGTCACTGAAGAAATTCGCGTTGATATAGATAGTTGGATGGATCAATATAACCAATTAGATAATTTTCATACGTATTCTGTTGATCAAATAGATAATCTTACCTAAGATAATACCCATTAGTTCAAGAGAAAATCTCATTAATTAGCAATATATCTCACCTCTCTTACTCTTTAACTAAAGCTAACTTAGAGATGAAAACTTTATCATATGAAAACAGAACTCTATCTCAAGAGAAGCGAACTCTTCTAAATATGGTGGTGATCTCTTCGCAGAAATTAAGTGCTCTTCAAAAGATGTGTGATAGTCAAGAAAAATCTCTCCGCTCGCTAAAAAATGAACTTAAAGAAGTAACCGAGTCATCTATTACTGAGAAAAATACACTTATTGAAGGTAGGATAGCCTTAAGTGTAAAAGTAAGTCAGCTCAAAGAATAATACTCCAAATTAGAAGAATCTTATTCCTCTCTTGCAAAGGAAAATACTTTTCTCATTTCTAAAGAAAATAACCTAAAATCTCGCCTAAAGGGTTTAGTTGGAGATAAGTTTGACGATGTAATGAATCACTGGGAAAATGCTTGCTTAACACTAATTCAAAATATAAAATCTCAAAAGGAAGGTAGTCATGTTGACTGCCTCAGCCAATCTTTCTTTGTAATATTTCCTTTGTGATATTCTTGCCTCAATAATTTTTATATTTTCTTTCGTTTCTCGCAGAATCTGAGAGAAAACTCCAGTCCTCTATTTTTACTTTGGATTCCAAGCTTTCCAAAGTTGGCAGAGAAAATGGATCACTTACTGCTCATCTTGTCCGTTCTCGCGATAGAGCAGAAAGGAGATATGACTATCTTGCTTATTTTAAATATATGGAGATTAGAAACCGTGATAGAGCTTTCCTTCATCAATCTCATCTTGGTGCTAAATTACTTGTGAATGAGATTCTGCTATCCAACTCCCTTCCTCCCATATCACTCAAACCTCTGGAAGTAGATGATGATGAAATTCCTCGTGCTATTGATAGTGATCTTACTTGTGAAAGTGATGAAGAGAATGTTTCGCAAAAAGGCTCATAAGAAGAAAACCCTCTCAAGGAGACATCTATTGGCGATGAAACTACTACTGGTAATAAGAAAATAAAGAAGAAGTTGGAGATGGAGTTGATCATAATAAGGAAAATACTGGCGAAGGTGATAAAGTTGGCCAGACTAACATTGAAGAATAAGATCTAGTTTTATTTTCTTGAGTTATTTTCTCTCTTCCTCCTCTTGCGAACAATGTACTTTGGACCTCTTTTGGAATCAATTTCGCTTTTGGTATTTTAAGAACTTGCGAGAAAGAATTTGCGAGAAAGATAATGACATCTTATTTATTAATTCCCATACTTGGCTCTCATTATCTTTCTTATGATATATGATATGCATGAAAAATAATTAGTACTTTATAAAAAGAATTTACTTTATTATGTGGTGTTATTTTGCCTTCCTAAGTAAAGGTCTTATTTTTCCATCTTTTGCATTGCGACAAAATCGCAGGACGTCTCTACACTTTCATATGGAAACCCATTGATCTTGCCTTAACTTTTTATTTTTTTGTATTTTTTCTGTGATAATATGACATGCCTATATTTTCTTGCGAAATTAAAGCCCCATGACATTGTTGTCTTGCGACGAAATCACAAGACGTCTTTACACTTGCATGTAATGACCCCTTGATCTCGTCTTATCTTCTCTTTTGTATTATTTCCTCTTCAGGAATGTTGTACAAATATGACGAATCTTAAAGATCCCGTGAGTAAAAAGTTTCATGACATTTGCATCTTAAGACACTTATCAACTTCCTAATGGAGGGTGCCGCCCTTATCTTCCCCCTGGTTGCCCTTTTAAGGAGACGTATGTCGGCCATAAAATACTATCTCCTCTGATCCAGTCTTAACAACAACCAGTTGTTTTCGCAGCCTCTTATCCCTTTTTGCCTATATGGCTTATGGTTACGAGACTGCACCCTAAGTGGGGTTTTCTTCGGGCCGAGTGCATCATAGCCAAGACTTACCAATAATGGCCAGGGTAGTTTCATATGCCCCGGGCATTCTTGGGTCAACCGTGTACCTCGGTGCCTTGGTCATACTTTGCACCCCTTAGGAGATCTCTTATTACCTTAGTCACCCAACTTAAGTCATATGCTCAAGTTGAAAATCTAAGGTGTCTATCCTGGATGGGATTTCATTGACCCCAAATCTCCATGACTTGGGCTCCAGCAGCGGTTTAACCTTATCGCTGAGTCATGTAACAAATACCCCCTTATATGTACTTTAGGTCTTACATTTGCCTCTTGCAAAATTTTATTCATGAACTAGGGTGTACGCCATAAAGGTTCGTCCCATTCTGGATCTTAAAGATCATTTTTTACGAAACTTTTGCATATTTTCATTCTTACTTTGTATTCATTCATTTCATTTTAATCATATATTATTTCGCAATTCATTTCTTCGCAAAATCTCTTATGGGCAATATCTTTTTAGATATAATCTGTTCCATGGTCTTCCAAGCCTCTGACCCACATCTCTACCTTCAGGATCCATCAATTTATATGCCCTGGTTCCAACTATCTCTTTAATGATATAAGGCCCATCCCATTTTCTCGCTAACTTTCCACCATTATCTCGCTGGTATACCGGTGTTTCTCGCAGCACCAGATCACCTGGTTGAAATTCACGCTTCTTGACACGCTTATTATATTCTATGGATAATCTTCGCTGATAATTTTCCATATGTTGTGGTACCTTTTCTCTCCTTTCTTCTAATTCATCAAGTTTGGTCAATATCATTCATGCACTGAGGTTTTTCTCCCAAGCTTCTCTTTTTGTTGTTGGAATAGAAACTTCTGTTGGTAGCACATCTTCAACTCCATATGTCAAACAGAAAGGTGACATTCCAGTAGCTTCCCGCCTAGTTGTATTATAGGCCCATATTGCATTATGCACTTGTTCGCACCATGATATGTAGTATCCCTCTAATTTATTCTTCAGTATATCTGTGATTGTCTTATTGGTTGCTTCTGCCTGCCCATTGGCTTGTGGATAAAGAGGTGTTGATTTTCCGCATTTGACTTTAAATACATTGAGTAACATTTCGATGTTTTGCCCTTCAAATTTCTTTCCATTATCAGATACCAATTGTGATGGAATTCCAAATCTGCAAATTATATTTTCAAATATGAATGTAAAAATATCTTTGTCGCGAATATGCTGTACTGCCTTTACTTCTCCCCATTTTGTGAAATAATCTGTAGCCACAATCAAATATCTTCTTTGTCCAGAACCGGGTACAAATGGTCCCACAATATCCAATCCCCATTTTCTAAAACTCCATACACTAGTTGAGGATGATAATGGTGCTTCTGGTGCGTGTATCCTCTTTCCATGTCTCTGACAATCTTCGCAACATCTTGATAATTGCTTCGCATCCTCATGCATGTACAACCAGTAGTAGCCTTGTATTTTTGTTTTGTATGCCAAAGATCTTCCTCCGCTGTGATTACCAGCGTCTCCACTGTGTAAAATTTTTAATACCTTTTCTCCTTCTCCTCGTGTTAAACATCTAAGTGATGGTCCATTAAATGATTTTCGATATAATACTCCATATCTTAGTTCATAATTTGTTGCACAACTCTTTAATTTGTGTGCCTCCAATCTATTTATTGGTGTTTCCCCTATCGTTAAATATGCACGAAGTTCTGTTCTCCAGTCTGCGATATTGTCTCTTGGGTTTTCTTCTTCACCTTCTATTATCATTACATCCATCTCTTCTTCCTCTTCTCTATTGATTGATGGAGATATGAGCGTTTGGATTTTTATGCACCTCGCAGTTGGATCTGTCATCATACTTGAAATGAAAGCATAAGCATCTGCGAGCCTATTATCTTTTCTTGATATATGCCTCCACTTTATTTTTGGGATTTTCGCTGACAATTCTTCGACAAGTTTTTTGTATTTCTTCAAAGATGGTTCATTTGTTATGTATTCTCCTTTTATTTGGAGAATTACTAGCTGCGAATCACTGGTAATTCTTGCATTTTCTAATTTCATTTCTACTGCGAATTTTAAGGCATGTCTCACAGCTTTATAATATGTTTCATTATTAGTGGATGCAAACTCCAATCTAAATGAAAAAGCCATCTTCACTCCCTCCGGCGAAATTAGGAAAATTCTGATTCCATTACCTTCCCCATTAGAGGATCCATCTACCAATATTTTCATGCTCTTCTTCTATATCCATCATCTCCTCCACAACTTCATCATCTTCTATAGGAAATTCTGCTAAAAAGTCTGCAACAACTTGTGACTTTGGCGAAGATAACACTTCATATCTAATTTCAAAATGTCCTACCTGTGCATTCCACCTCTCAACTCTACCGGACCTCTTTGAGTTCTTCATTACCGATTCAATTGGTACCTTTGTCAATACTTTGACATAATGTCCTTGAAAATATATGTGAAGTTTAAATGTTGCATATACCAATGCTAAAATTAGCTTTTCATTCTTTGAATAATTTCTTTTTGCGGCATTGAATGTTTTGATGATGTAATAAATTGGTTTTTCTACTCCTGCGTCCACCCGCAATAGCACATCACTTAATGCATGCGAAGTTGTCGCAAGATAAATCAACAACTCTTCTCCTGGTTCTGCTTTTTGTAAAATATATATATTCATCAGATGCTCTTTTATTCCTTGGAAAGCCTTTTCACATTCATCTTTCCATCTAAATTTTGTTCCCTTTTTTAGTATGTTGAAGAAATGTTTACATTTATCGGATGATCGCGAGATGAACCTCCCCAGCGAAGCTAAGAGTCCATTTAATTTATGTACATCCTTTACCGTCGCTGGTGTTGGCATGTCGCGAACTGCTTGCACTTTCTCTGGATCAACTTGTATTCCTTCCTTGGATACAATGTAACCTAAAAATTTCCCTGACGCAACTCCAAAAACGCATTTTTCAGGATTCACCTTAATATTAAATTGTCGCATCTGTTCAAAAATTTCCTTCAAATCTTGTACATGATTCTTTACTTCTTTACTTTTTATTAACATATCATCTACATACACCTCTAGTGTTTTATGTATCCATTTTGCGAAACTTTCTCCACCATTATTTGATATGTTGCTCCAGCATTTCGCAGACCAAATGGCATTTTTGTATAACAGTATAATCTCCTTGGTGCGAAAAAGGCAGTATGTTCTTGATCTTCCTCAACGAGAGGAATGTGATTATAACCTTTGTACCCATCTAAGGAAGATATCATATCATTCCCTGCTGCTGATTCAATTAATTATGGGATATCTGGTAATGGAAAACTATCTTTCGGACAAGCTTTATTTAGATCAGTATAGTCTATACAAATCCTTATCCCCTTGTTCTTCTTTGGGATACAACCATGTTTGCTGTCCATTCCGGGTATTTGTCTTATCTTATGATTCTTGCATCAAGCATTTTCTGAAACTCTTCTTCTATTTGGGAATGATATGTTGTTGCGATTTTTCTTATCCTTTGTTTAAATGGTCTTGCACCTTTGTCAATTTCCAGTTTATGACACGCCACAGATAGATCTATTCCCGGCATTTCATCCATGTTCCATGCGAAAATATCTCTATATTATCGTAAGAGATTAATAGTTTTTTCTTCTTCATCTACCTCCATCTTGGTCCCAATTCTTAGTATTTTGGGTTCTTCATTAGTTCCAATATTCGCTTCCTTTGTTGGTTCTACTCTAGTGTAGCTATCCTTAGGTTCTTCCATTGGTGTTGGTTCTTTTATCACTTTCGCAAGCTCAGTTCCTTCTTCTAAAATCTCGCTGGGTATTCCTTTCCCTTATTTTGCTCTAATCATGTAAATCTTAAACTCTTCTTCTTTCTTTGCTTCTTTCACCAATTTTCTGCAAGGCTTTCGCTTTCTTGGACGTTCTTCATGATGCTTTACTTCAATTTGATGATAATATGATTTTTCACTATCAATATCTCCCCTTATTTCACCAATTCCGCTTGGCATTGGAAATTTGATGCACTGATGTAACGTTGATGCTACGGCTTTAATTGCGTGTATCCACAACCTTCCCAACATCATGTTGTATGGCGATTCCATATACACCACATAGAGCGTTATTTGTGTTTCAATTTCCCCCAGCGAAATTCTTACTACTATTTCCCCTTTTGTTTTAGTTGTAGATTTTTCGAAACCATGAATATGATATGTTGAATGAGATATTTCTTCATCTTTGTATCCCATTCCTTTGTACGCATGATAAAACATTATATCTACTGAACTTCCTGTATCCACTAAAGTTCTATTCACCGCCCATTCTTCCATAGATCTCGCTGATTCTTCATTTTCTTTTTGTGCAACTACTATCATGATTACCAAAGGATATGTGTGGCTCAAATTTTCTGCTGGTATTTTCGTTGCTGTGAATGTAATTTTCTGCTTTTCCCAATCCTTCAATGGAGATATCTTTTCTACTGTCATAATTTTATTTCCTTAAAAATCTCATGTATGTATCCTTCCTCTAATGTTCTTATGGAATTCATTAACCATCGCTTTTGTGATTACATTACACTCCATCCTTCTTTCATTCTTATTGATCTTAATTATCTTCTCTCACATTGATTTGTTGTTTTCTTTTATCATTTTCTTGATTTAAACAACTTTTACAATAATTTCCACAATCTTCAATCGACAACCCCGTCCCTGTTTCTAGCGCCTATATGTAGTGGCAGGAAATCATACACTACACCCCTCACAAGAATTCATAATAATCAACACATCTTTTAAAGATTAAGAACAACACTTTTATTAATTGATTCACAGAAATGTTACAAGTAATGGAAGAAAACAAGAATACAATCGCTCTTTAAACTTTCTCTCTCCTAAATAACTTGCTCAACACTCGAAAAAGATCTCTCCTCTCCTAATGCTTGTTCAACTCTTTATATAGGGAATTACGTAGTGGATGACAGCTAAGCTGTCCTTTATTTTAGGATCTGACTCTTGATATTCTCGCAAGAGCTCTATTGTTAATATTCGCAAGCACTACAAACATCGCAGAGTTATCACATTTTTCTCATGTTTCTACAATCGTCTTCTGTTACATCATTCTTCAAATCATTCTGCGACACTCGCAAAGTGTTGTTGATCAAGCTTCGCAAATGTGTCCTTCTTGCGATATTCTGATCCTACACTATACTAGAATAGCAAGCTGTCTAGGAGCATTAATTATCCCGATATGAGATTGCTGGAGCTTCATATCCTTTATATAGTCAGGGTAAACTCATTGTTTGTATCCTGAAGACGTTATCGCTCTATACTAGCAGGGCAAGCTATCTAGGAGCCTTCAATCTCGTGATTCTATATAGCAATAATTACTGAAGTGTTCAGTATTCATGAGATATGATGTTGCTTAGCCGTGAGACTACATATCTACATGTGCTATCAGGAAAAGTATTCTCAGTCAAAGGATTCGATGAGAGATCCGTGTCTCAATCCTCACATCTGACTGCTGGATCAGAGGTTCATATAATTATGGGTCTACGATTTTATCCTTTGTCGAAAATCCACCATCTACATTAATTCCACCGCTTAGTGAGGAAAGCCGTGTTTCTCAGTCAGCATTGAATGGTGATTTTTCGGTCATAAACAAATATAAGTAATTGAACTTAGTCGGAAGTTAAGATGTTACCGGATTTCGATAGTACGAGCATTCCATGACTTGAATGAAAATCCTAGTGGCATGATAGAGTGTTGTTCGGAGGACATAAATTGGTGTTGAACCGCTGATTCGGACGGCGGGACCTTGGTCATTTAGGATTCGCGGGCCGGGCCCAATAAGGAAATCCTTAGAAAATTAGGTTTTGGAAATAAAATTTAGTATAAAAGGAATTGTTCCCCCCTTTTTTTTTTAAAATTTTCCCACGACCAAATATTTGATACCTTCATCATCTTCTCACTTGCACACAGGAAAGGAAGAGAAAATTTTCACGTCGGAGCTGCCAGCGCCGCCGATCGCACCGCCACCGTTCGGCCAGTTTCCGGCCGGCGCCGACCAGGTAAGTGCGATTTTTTTTTTTGCTGATGTTTACTGGTGATCATGAGTTCTATGAGTTGTTCATATCTTGATCATGATAAAGTTATATACATGTGCATGCATGAGTGTGGGTTTTGTCGAAAACCTTCGTTTTTGAAAACGTATGTTCGTTTGATCATTAGTTTTGAAAACTAATAATCCCTGATTTAGGAGAGATTTTTCTTCATATATGAATATTTAGGTACAGTGATAAAACTATGTTTATGAGCATTCATATGAACCAAAGTTTTATCATGAAAAGGTGAATTTTCACGAAACCGAAATAAACCCTCGTTTTAAAGAATGATAATGATACGAAGAAGTTTTTTTTTTTTTTTTTTTTATACATGAACTTGTGTCCAGTGATAAAATTTTGTTTATGATCTTTCATATGAATCAAAATTTTATCTTATAATGTGTATGTTTTCACAAAATTAGAATAAACCTTCGTTTCAAAGACGTATGACGATACGAAGGAAAATAATTTATTTTTTTGTAAAACCATGGTCTATTCATGATTTTTTTTTTTTTTGAAACCGTGGAGTATCCACAAATTCTATTTTCCGTGAGCCTTGCTCACGTCAATTTTTTATTTATTTACATGAGTAAATCACATTTTTTTATATATATACAAATATATATTATTTTATTTAAAATCAAAACTTGAGTTTTGTGTAGTATTACTTAGACGTAAACAATTATTTATGATGAAATAATGTTTTAGTTTTCATAATTCCATGGTGAATGTTCACACAGTATAAATATTCATGATTTTATGAAAAATATGAGTTTTTGAACGTCTTTTGTAGGTTCGAAGAGACGAACGATTTTGGAGTGCTAACTCTAGCATTACTATCACTACTGTTAGTGGAAGCGTAAAAGGTAAGAGTTACGGGTTTGTAGATGCTTGCATGATCATTTTTCCAATTACTTTATTCCACTGATGTTTGTATGATGTACTGAAGTGGAGCATTGTGTGCATGTTACAGCTACTTTGCAAGATGTCCGATTCGCAAACCACTAATGCTTCCAGAGATGATATGTGTGTGGAAAATGATGCTTCCAGAGAAGGTTCACACATAGATGATGATGCCTTTATGGATGATTCATGCACGGAAGAGACTTCCATTGGCGAAGATAAAACTCTTGGGATTAAGAACGTTCCGAATATAGAGGATACATTCTTCACGGACCAAGATCCTGAGAAGCGCCTTAAAACTCCAGCATTTCATCTTATGATAAACCCCATGGAGGTTACTCAGAAGAAGTTGGTGACTCCTTAGGGAAATATTCAGTTCTGCCTTGAGAAAGGATATTTTTCTACATCAATGATTGAGTTCAAGCTTTCTCGATGACCCTTGGAAAAGTTTTCTGGCTGGTCGAGGTACATGCTGGGTTTTCCTCGAGTTAGAGCCAAGTTGCATGACGCACGAGTAATACGATCTATTCAAGCTTCTAGAGATTTGTTCATCTTCCATGATGCGCGAGGTATTGTAGATCTACTTGTTCGATGGTGTATTCCAACTCACAATTTCAGATGCAGATGGGGAGAATTTACGATTACTTTAGAAGACGTGGTTGCTTTGTTGCATCTTCCAATTATATGCAATCTTCCTGAAAATATTTCTTTAGAGGAAAATGCAATCTCTAACATCTTGAAAACCACAATGAAGGAGATTAATAAGGCATCTGGCAGCAAAGGTTGTTATGCTCATTGGCTGATACACTGGTGAGCAAGAGATACTCGTCCGGATTGGCCAGTTGACGATACGTTATCTATTGCTGCTTTCTTGTGTTTATGGATATCCAGAGATGTATTTGAGGATGCTGGGAATTTTTTAAAGCAGTTTGTGATTCCTTTTGCGATTAAGATGGTCAGGGTGAGCAACTCCCAATAGGTAGCTTGTTATTGGGTTCTCTGTATTCTAACTTGG